>JAOXJM010000079.1:32779953-32833667 GCA_026413425.1 Tringa solitaria
ACAATCATCTCTTAGCATCATATGAAAACATTGAGACACAGAGAAATCAGGATCTTGCTCTCATCAGACACAAGAAGAAATTCCAAGGTGCTATCTGTTGACAGTGGATAGTCCCATTGATGCCAACACGGGTGTGACAGTATGAGCATTGCATATCAAAAAAAGGACTCCTTCGACTGTTACAAATGTGCAAAGCAAGGCTTGCCTTTCTTTGCCTCAAATATGCTTGAAGGAAAAACAACTGATCAACAGAAGTTGAAATAGAAGCAGTGGTGTTCCTTTGGTGCAAGCTACTAAATGTCAGGTGAGAGGTTCAGGTGAGAGGTTCAGGTGGCCTTAGGAGAATTTTTTCTGCTATTTTTTAAAAATTTTCCTCATTTTCTTATTACTGCAGAGACAACAGTTAAGAAAGGCTTTATTATAGGAGCTTCACTATCTTCTGTCATTGCTCTTTTGAGCTGAGTCTCCACTGAGGTCTTCTACATATGTAGCAGATCAGTAGAAGCAATTGTCCATCAGTCCTGAAGACAAGAGAAGAAATGCTTTTGCTGGGGGGATTTATGGCCTAACAGGAAATGGCACAATAGACCATAGAATTCCACAGTTGTAGAGTTAAATAATTGTTAAAATAACAGGAAAAATATTAAAAGTGTGTTTGTTAAAAGAAACTGCATGAAGAAAAACAATTAGTGAATCAGTCCTTTTACATGTGAGGTTCCATAACAATATATGTAGAAGAATGTATTCAGAGGTATTGAGAAATTCTCAGATTTATTAATACTCCGAGAACTTTCAACATTTTTATTCTTGTCAGTATGGAGTGAGCCAATGCTGCTTCTTGCTCACAATATTCTTCACAAGCTACAATCTGGCAGGTTTTCATGATATTTCTGTGATGTTAAAGAATCTGTGACTTGATGTAGAATCTTTCTGTGGTGTTTCTCATAGTCACAAGGGACACAGAGAAAATCCCTTCCAGCAAGAAGCCTTTCCCCAGAAATGCAGGATCAATTATGTATTTTATTTTATTGCCCAGAAGATAGCCAAGAAAGAGTATATCTTTCCGCTAAGTACTAATCAAAGAGCATGACAATAACATCATCTCTAAAGAGCTCACAACAAGTCCAAGGGAACTATGGAACCAGTATTGGACCATGTGAGGAACATCAGCAGCCTCCAATCATTTCAAGACCTTGGCTTTAAATTAGGAACTCCCTGCTCTAATGAGATCCATTACTCCAATTGTGAGCCATCAGTTAGGCCTCAGATATTTTTTTCAGCTTCAGTACTGTTAGTGAACTCAACCTGCATGATCACATATTATTTGCAATATAAAGAGGTAAATATTAAACAAAAAGGGGTGAAAGAATTGGCTAGTTTAAACGTTCTTGAATAGTAACTTTTTGCAGCAAAGGACATTTAAAATGTGTTGCATAATAAATGAAATAATTTAATTTATTAAATGTTAAGTTAATTGTGCTAGCAAGTACAAAATTTGTTATGCCAGTTAAAGATCATTTAGGGATATTTCCTCTTCTGTTTGACAGTGGAGGTGCCTAAAAAGATGCAAAACAAACACTGCATCAAATTTTGTCAGTGATTTACACAGGGGCCAGGATTTTTCCATCTTCCACTATGCTCGGTGAACACTACTAGTTATAAACTACACCTTTGTTAATATCTTATTAGAATCTAAACATCTTAAAAATATTATGTGGGAGAAACTAATTTAAACATTACAAAACACTTTTTCTTATTATTCTTTAAGAAGTTCTCTGAAAACAAAATTACTTCATTGACCTGTTACCTAAATCATTCCTAGAGTAATTTTTGCAGTTACTTTTTCTTCTTGAGTAGATTACTGCAAATGGTGCAAACAGGCATTTCAAAAAGTGTTTCTTTCTCTTTTTTTTTATTTATTTTTTTTTTTACTGGAATACAATTATTTTATAGCCTGAAAAGCTATTAATAAAGTTTCAAAATTGCATTTAATGAGTATATCCAGCAATATACTGGATTACAAAGTCCCCTATTTGTTGCCTCTGTTACAGTGCAGAAATAAAGGACATTGTCAGTAAACTAGTATGCTGAAATAATTGCAGGCTACAAATACCCTATATCAATAAACTGTATAAAAGTTTAAAAGAAAGTGGCTTTCTCTACTTATCATGCTGTATTCAAATGTTGGACAATCTAAAATTATTGCTTGCATTGTACTTCAGAAGAAAGGCTGACAAGCTCCTGTTGAATAGCCTAAGAACCTGTATTCTCAGAAGGGTTTATTAGGACTTCTATTCATCATTTTAGATTGGGTCTCTTTAATGTAAAATGAGCAATCCTCAGAGGGCCTCAATTGTATTTGGGATTTATAAACTATATCCTCAACAATGTGAATGTTTCTATTTAAGGAACCAAGACTGTATAACACTTGGACAATAGTTTCTCAGAGTCTGCAAAATGCGAACTTACAATAGAGAATATATTTTTCTCATTTCTAAACATCTGGACAAACCAGTACGCTGTCTAGATCCCATAGCAAATTAGGGTCTGATTTTTAATTAAGTTTGGCATGCATCAGAGGGATACATATGTTCAGCACATGTTTTTACCTTATACATCTTTTGCTCCATTACCTACATATTGTTCAAAATGAGTTCTACTGCTGAATACAAACTGTCCAAATTGCTTTACTGAAAAAATTCACAAAGTGAAAAAAAATTCACAGGTTTGACAAAATGGAGCCATGTTTTTTCTGAAAGAAAATTCATGGGTTGGGGAAAAATGACTGAACTTGTAAGAGGATTATTATTAGTTGCCAAACAACACACACTTTCCAGATTTTGAAACCTCATACTCAAGCTAAATTCACCAAAAAGGTGTTTATTTCTCCCTTGTATTTGGGGATCCATGCAACTCTTTTCCAGTGAATCTGGAATGATTTTATTGTTCTGAATTAAAAAAAACCAAACATGTTTCCATATAGTTCTGATGTAGTGCGGATGCAGAATTTAAACACTGGAGCTCATAGCTTTGAGAATTATGATTGTAGGTGCAATTATAGTGATATGCTCTCTGGGAGAACTTTTGGAAGTGAACTTTATGACCTTGAGTTGCAAAAGGATGGGGGTAAATCACAAGTCTTTAAGTCTAAAATTATTGCTGCACACATCCTGGCCTGGCTCTGTTCCCCAAGCACACCTGGAGCTGCAGGACAGTATGTCCCAGAGAACTCTGCTTGCACCAAGGCAGATGAGACAACATTTCCCAGGACTGCTAAATCTTGCATCCTTACAAGAGCAAATAGGGATTGGCCTGTGACAGTGCGAGTCCAGAAAGGCAGAATAGTGGAGTGTGTAAGCCTCTTTGTATGGCATCAAAAAATTACACCATTACATGTTCTGTGATACATTCTAGATGTACATACTGTACATATAGGGATGTACTGCAGTCTGTACTAGATTTATTTATTATCAGGTGGTCAAATGTCATATTTTGCCACAGAGTTTGTCACAGTGTTGTTGAAAAGAAGCTGAGCTGCTAAGAAAACTCTGGTTTAGGGGAGCTATGTCCCTTATGTTCTCTATTTCTCATCCTGATCCGATTGGCATAGGATACAGGAGTTTAATTGGCCATTCAGATTGCACTCCAGCATTTTCTAATCAGCTTCTGGCAATGTGCAACATGGTACAATCCAGAATGTCTCCTGAGCAAAACAAAGCACCCTGTGAAATTGTGTCATGGTGAACTCTTACTTGTGACAGCTTGTTGTCATCGTGACCCCTTACAAAACACCCCAACACCACAAATGAAACAGAAAAGGGACAAACTTGTTGAATTGGAAGGAAGTGGGTAAGAATTGGCAGCAGGCGTATAGTGTTCTGAATGAAACCGAGTCCAACCAAAAAAAAACATATAAAAGTATGGCTTGCAAAAACTTCTTTTGTAAATCATGGCCTAAGTTTAAGAAGGAAGAGTACAGGAAGTGGACAACAGGCAAGGAACAGTCAGATCTAAGGGTGAGGCCAGAGGAGAGGGAACCTAAGGTTAGGACCTAAGTAGGGAGGAGGAGTCACTTGCAGAACTCAGCAGGTTTATGAAGCTTTATGGTTTCTGGGAAAGGAAAGACGACAAAAGGGGTCAGATGTTTCTGTAGACAGCTAATATTCAATTCAGAAACTAGCTATTCTGCCAACATTGCCCCAGACAGTTTTGTCTCCAGCACAATCTGAACTGATGCAGCTATTCAGTGAATAACTCTTAATTTTCGTAGCCTTACTTTATAGTAATTTGTACTATGAAAAGATTAGATTGAATAGTGCATGAGCAGCCTTTGTAGAAACAGAATACTAAGTAAATACACTATTTCACTGTGTTTCCCAAGAACGGGATTATTTCTTTCTAGCATTCAGTGCAAGAAAAGAAGCTTTTTAACCTGGTAAATGAAACTTTTTTCACCTCAAGGTAACAGTAATTTGCTTTGTGTGAATCCTGAAAAGTATAAGAAGATCCTCTCTCTTCTGAAGCAAATAAGAAGCTACTTGTTTAACTTTCCTCTTCTGCCCAAGCATAAAATGAACATCTGAGAAACAAGCACAGAGCAAAACTGGATCTCCATTGTAAAGTTTCTCAGCCTGTTCTTTTTCATTTGGAAAAGTGCAGAGCTGCCTGTTGGGAAGACTCTGAGACAAAGAGGGTCTATAAACCACAAAGGCATGCTGCATTTTTGCCTGGCATGAATCAGCTGAGACCCATCTCCTTCAGTGGTTCTGTTCCAATTTACGCACGCCATAGGGTGCAGAGAGTCATGAGCCATTTTAGTTCTCTGCAATTCTTTATCCTTTACTGTAATTCTTTCTCCACATTGCATGCTAACCAGAAAGATTTGAAGATAGCATGTGTTTCTAAGTAACCTGCATTACTTAGGATAGGAATAGAATTCATTAACATTTCCTCCTTTTCCCATTAGCAGCTTCTTTTTGCACAGAATGAATGTAAAACTGGATATAAAAGACATTACAAGCAATATCTCATGTGTCCTTTTAGCTGCTTTGAGAAACACAGCTGCTTTACAGTCTCTTAGGGCCACTGCATTTATGCTCCCAGCACTCATCTGACAAATAGATAGTTAATAGATACTTTCAAAGATTCTCTTGATATTTTAGGAATCCATAATAGGAAAGTATAATTGATGCTCACAGTAACTAGTAAAAGATTAAATAATTCAGTAATTGTTTCAAAATTCATGTATTTAATATTTTTTACAATGACAAAGACTTACAATAATAGCATTACTTTACCTTATGTTTTATTCATGAGGTTAATGTACATATTTACTTTTTAGAGAATGCAAGAATTTTGGGGACAGAAGTGTTCCCAAGACACACTGCATTTTCTCATCTATTTCTCTATAGTAAACACTCACATAGTCAGGGAGGGGGGAGTTTGATGCTTTTCCTTTTTTTTTCCTTTGTAGTTATTTTTCAGTCCTTAATGAATGCTGTAAAAATGGTATGAAAATCCCTAACTCGCAAGACTGTTGTGAGGATTAATTAGTGAATGTTTGTATGATGCTTTGAAGATGAAAGGTGTGATGTAAATGCTCATTATTTATTATTACTATCTTCCTAATCTTGGACAAATTTGGTTGATGTGGAAGTGAGTGATTGATCTTGCTAAACAGAGGTATGCACAGTGGGAGAAGGGCCTTTGCAAGCTTCACATTAATAATTCTCCCTATGAATCTCAGCTCTGTTCTGAGTCTCCACCTACCCGAAGCCTCTGCGTGGCTTTGGTAGTGCCCTTCAGACTAAATTGCTACACTACTGCAATCTCTGGGCCTGATCCAACAACCCATGAAATCAAAGAAGATTTTTCCGTCACTTTCAGTGAACTGGACAAAAGGTCAAAAAATAGGCTTTTATGCAGTATTTTGGAAAATAAGTAAATGACAAAAACCTGTTATCTGAAAACTGCCCATATTTGCTCTCTGCGTGATTAGCTTGATACGTACTGTCAGGTTTTGTCAGTTGTGTCAGATCATATTCATATCATACAGTTTCCTCTGTGCACAATAATATGATTCTTCATAGGTCAGTTCAGCTGTGAATCTGTAGCTGTCTTCTGCATTAAATTATGTGCAGCTTTAGCATCAGTATACTATATCACATGGGGCGAAATGTTTTGGTGCTTAGGCCATGAGAGCAGTTTGGTTCCCACTCCTACGGCACATGAAAAAGCAATCTTTTCTCTGCGAGGCAAAGGCTGTCGGCTCCCACCGCCTTCACAACTCAGCAGAAGCTGCAAGCCAGGGCCAGCTACTTTTTATACGCTTATCTCTGTCAGCTATACCTCAGAAATGGCCTGACGCTGCTCTGCTCAACTTTCTGATTGCGGGGACACACCATGGGTAGTCACCACCATAATGACTGTGAAATCAGAGGTTTGCTTAGAATTGGGCTCCCTTTGACTTTACCAATCATTCCAGCATAGACAAAGGTATTCCTGCCTTAAACCTGATTAAGGATATGATCGCTTAAATAAAAGTGAACACATTTGTGAGATACAGCAGGGTAGAAAAGTATTAAGCAAAAAGAAATGTAGGAATATCTTACTTGCAAGTATCAGTCACATCTGTGCATGCTGTCAGTGTACTATAGGCAAGTATCAAGTAGGAGGTAACAGATTCGGATAGCTGACATTAAAGCTAGAACAGCTCGGACTAAAATAAAACCTGTGTTGTTATCAGCAATGGCAGTTCTCCAAGGACTGTGGTATATTCTCTGTCACTTGCCATTTTAAAAGGCAGTTTAGATAGTTTATGTGTTCATCCAAATGAAAGAGTGAATCATAGGCATTCCTATAGCTGATATGAAATGAGAAGTCAGGCTTCCTGCACCACTGGAGCATCCAGGAGTGCACACAGTGAAGTGTAATGCATCGGGTACATTAATTACTCATAATGCCTACCAAGCAGAGGTGACATTTATCAGGACATGGCTTGAATCATAGAATCATAGAATGGTTTGGGTTGGAATGGACCTTAAAGATCATCTAGTTCCAACCCCCGTGCCATGGGCAGGCCTCATGAAATCACAGCATGACATGCTACTAAAAACTGAGGTACAAAGTCCTTTCTGTGGCAGTTGGTGAATTGGCTCAACTGTGAATCAATTTCTCTTCCTCTCAGTTTGGCATGGGTTAGCTGGCTCCGTTGTGTAAGGGAATAGGACTTGAGCTGCAAAAAACAAACCAATAGAGACTGCTCTGCACCTGCAGGTATGACAGATTGCATCCATATAGAGCTCTACTGGTGCTCTAGGAAGCACAGAACATGTAGACCCAGATCTAGAAAAGGTTTCTGTGTACACAGACCAGGTGTACTTTTTTAATTTGTGTGACTCCTAAGTGTGAGGGTAAACCTTTTGGGGTGTTCTAGAGCCATGGTTCTCAGACTGTGGAGTATTAATAATTACAAATCAAGCAGCAAAGTGTGGGGTCACTGTGTGCACTTATCGTGAGAGGTCTTACAAGAGCAAAATTTTCATTTACAGTTTTTGTTGGCTCCTTTGTAAATCTATTATGAGTTGTGGAGGTTTTACATCATTGGACCAGGAAGTAATGTAATTGCTTTCAGTTCGTTTTGTGTTGGTTTTTTGGTTTTGATGCTTCTGTCATTAAAGATCCATAGCTATACCACAACATCACAATCATTGTCATGTTTTAAAATCGTGTGTAATGTAAATACATTGGTAATGTCAGACTTGAATCTGTACTTAGAGGAGTTAGTACACAGCCACTAAGTTGCCTGAAAACTCCCTTCTATCTCAGTGAAGGTCTAAGACACTGAAATGGAGGTAGAAGGCACTTAAAGCACCTTTATACCTCCAGAGATCTGGACCTTAATTTATAACTACATCACACAGTAAAATAGGATTAGTCTCATTATGACCTCCCTTTAGTCTGTTAGTGCTCTACAGTAGAGTGTCGTCCAAGAACAGACACAAAAAAGTTACTCGTGGGGTCTCCAAATTCTCTGTGGCTGTGGTCACTGCCAGGCTGTCCTGGCTGTGTATTGTTAGGTTATAAATGTAGTCTTTCTTCATTTGATCATCCAGATTGCTGTCTGCCATTAATAGAAATGCCATTGGCATTGTAAGGCAAGTTTGTCATCAAGTTAATAAGCATTATCTGTCACCATTATATTTTTAGTTTAAAGATATGACAACTGAGGGAAATGACACTGCAAGGACTGAAATATTTATCTTCAATGCTCCTTAGTCAAGTAATATATTATCCTGAAGTGCCGAGAAGCCATATGAATATCAAAGCTTAAGATTCTATGTACTTAATATTGAATTACTGCCAATCTGGAAAAGATTAGTTATTTTAATTTAGAGTGGGACAGCTTTGCTGAACCTATATGAGCACACTATGTATAACCTTTTTCAGCTGTCATAGGAGAGCCCAGACAGACCTTTCTCAGTCTGTTTGGATTCTAAATGAGATTTCTGAGATTAAAGGCCAGTGCCAAGGAGAAGACTTCTGTAGTAAACACCTGTAAGATTGACAAAGCTATGGTGGCATCGTCTCTAAAATAGCTACCATTCCCAAAAATCATATTAACAGAGGTCCTTTTAAGCAAAGTTAGGCATTGGGAGTTAAGTATGATGATAGACTGGTGATCCTTACCTGAGCCTCAAATCCTAATTATGGTAGGATAAATATAGCCTGAGAGACCAAATCGGTCCTTCAGACCACAAAAGTTATGACTCCTTAATCTAGTAACAGCTCTTAGAAAAATTAATAAGTCCTTTCTGATGACTTGGTGCATTTAGTTACTGAAATCATTATAAGTCCCAGTAAAGATACTACATGATGATTTAAAAGAAAAATAGTCATGTATCAGAAGAACTATTGTGCTGCAGATTCAAACTCTGTGTGGGAGGAGTGTGGAGGAAGGAAAAAGCAAAAAATCAAGGGATTGTATGCAAAAAAGGACTGTTTCCATTTTTCTGTATAAGCATGCGACTAATTCACCTCAGAGGCTGAGAGCCTGCAAAACAGTCTCTAAATCTTCTGCAGAACATCTGTGCTAGAGATGGGCGGACACAGCCGTTCTGAATCAGTTCTGCATTTACAAATTTATTACCACCTGCAACAAGTTTATCACATATTACTTTCCCCAGAAGGTAAATTATGAGGGCAAAACACATAGGACATGGCAACTCTATGTGAAGAAGTGTCATTATATTTTATTGTATTGTTGGCAAAGCTTCTGGTGAATTCAACTCGTGTTTATTCAGGTTATGTGTTGTATGTGGGTTTGGATGATGGATAGATCCTCCCACAGGGTCCTACAGAAAACACAAACAAAACACTCCACTGAGTATGGAACTGAATTTTACAGGGATTAAATGAATAAAAGGACACAAAATGAAATTTCCCAACTTCTGATTGAATACTACAGAATGAACTCATCAAATCTTTTTTTCCCCAGTGCCTGACTGTCTTTATTCCATGTACTGTAGAGAAGTACTGCAAAACAGGACAAATGAAAGTATAAAGAGGTTTAGGCCATGAGTTTATATCTTTAATATGCATAAATATGATATATGTGATAATTATAGTTACATATAGTTTATCACATGAATATGATTATACGTGATAATAATTGGGAAAAATGCAGTGTCGCCCTTCAAATTGGACTGTTTATTACAGCTATAATTTTTATGCATTTACTCCAGCAGTTATGTTAAAAGACCACACTGCTCCAAAAGCCTTTGCCTGTCTGGCATTCCCTGGTACCTAAAGTAAAAGCATTTCCTGAAGAAGCTGACAGATTTCATGAAATGATATTTATTACCATGTTTTCTTCTGACTGTTCTGTTTGACACGTGTTTTTACCTTTCATATTTACTTCTATGCTATATCCATGTGACTCATCAATGACTATTACATTCTATGTTTTAAGATTAGTTAGCTAGATGCACCAGAGAAGTTTTCTCATCCAGACAGAAGATTAAAATATGAAATAGAGAAAAGAGAAAATAGCAGTTTGATCAAAGAACTTTCCTTTATTGAGCTCTTTCACTCTGAGCTATATTAAGCTGATAATTATATTAAGCTGATAACAAATAATTTTATTATTGACTTGAAATAGGATGTTTTCAGAATTTTTCACAAGTTTTATTCTAGTTGTCACAGAAATAATAATATATTCTGGGCATGTTCCCACATAGTAATTTATGTCCAACAAGGATATTGACAGAAGCCCTGCTGGGGGTCACTGTGAAAAAAAGGATGTTTAGTTGACTTTTTTTCTCCCAGGGATCTATTTTTAGCAGGGGCTTAATTTTAAAATTTATTGATAACATTTATTTTTTGCCAGATTCACCTCCCAAGGTAATATTAACGTTTCTTGTTTATATATTTTGTCTGAATAAATTTAAAGTATCTAGTCTGTTTCTGCTTCTGCTGATGGAAACAAGGAAAGTCTCTTTCATATGAATGCAAACATGGTTATGTATTGATGTTAAACATATTCTCTTATTCTTGTCAAGGGTACATAATGAATTTCTGTTATGGATGAATTTAAACTGTTCATACAGCTACCAACTGACTTTAATGATTGCTTACAGACTTGTTTAACAGAAACAGTCACACTGTTACTTTTGCTGAGGCCAAAATGTGATTCTCTTCTCTGTGCTTCGGCAGTACTTACAACTGAAATCTTGTACTGAATATTTTTATATAAAAGTGATTTTTTTTTTCACCAAAAACCGACTGTAAAGACAGTTTTACTGAAATTTCATGCACAGCAAGGACATTTTAAGAACATTAGCCAAAATATGTATCTGCCATTAACATTAAAACATTTTTCAAGAAGTGTGAGTCTAAAACTTATGACAAAGCAGAGATTAAATCTGATTTTTGTGACATGATGCCATTAAATGTAAACAAGGTATCTTTTATTGAGGAAAATTTCCAGTGATCAGAACAGTCTCTTCCCAGGACAAAGAAGAAGAGAGCACAAAATGCAGCAGATGTGCACAGAGTGCCTCAAAGGGAAGTATCCGGAAACTGCACTTGCAGGTGCCCTGGGAAAACTAAACATTCTGACCAGTTTATGTGTTGAATCCTTCTCGCTGCTCATAAAATGATGCAAATTACATTACATGTTTTTGTAATTCATACATGAAGTTTGACATTTTGAAATTCCCAGTCAGACATGAGGTATTTAGTAGCATATTTGTTGAAGTAATTTTCTCTATATCTTAATGGAATTGGTTTCTTTATTTCCACCTTGGAAAACCTCTTTTAAACATCTCTGCCTATTCCTTTACCTTTAAAGGTAAGCTTTGTAGCAGTCAGTATGCTCAGAAAACTTCCACAAAAGTCAAAACTTTTTATTTGCACTTACAAGAAATAAGACTTCAGGAGGGGTTTTTTTAGGCATTTGGAATACTATTAACAATTTACAAACCTTCTGGGCTTTTGTGTAAATCAGATCTTGCTCTGTTTTTAAATATCTTTGCTGCTTTTGCTGCTGTGGAAAAAAACAGTTAAAAAACCCAGAGGAAACATTTAATTGTAAAGAAGGGAAATAGCTGAAACAAAGTAAAGACCAAGTATAAGTGGATAATGCAGGGAAAATACTTCTCTCAAATTTCTGTGATATAATCCTTTACTTGGGAAAGTGAAAGACAAAAAACAAATAAACAAACAACAAAAAAACCCCAACCCCCAAAAAAAGATGTTTTAGTCGGTATCCCTTGAAGTTACTCTATTGCAAATGAATCTTAATCACTTGAACCCTGGAAAGAGCCTTAGAAATTGCTGTTTGAACTCTTGAGCATTCATGTACTGCACAGATCCACTGAAAAACTGTGCGTATCCAAACTCACTTCATATAATGCATTTCTTCTTTTGAAAATGCAGGTGGTGACTATTATCTTAATATTCTGATCCAAGGATGTGATTAAAAGTCTCCTAAATCTAAGGGAAACCATTTAGAAGAACTCAGTTCAGGCCCCATAGTTCTTGGCTTGGGTGAGAATAGCAAACTTGCTCTTGGAGCTTAGGTTACACAGAATAACATGTTAAAGATAAAAATCCCTTGGTGCACTTATAAAAGAATCAGTCAGTTTTTATGGGCTATTATCACATACAAGACACTTCAAGTTTGAACAATAAACTAACAAAGAAATGGAGCATCTAATATCTAATTCAAATAACTTTACAGATATTTCTTCTTGTCTTCTAAAATTTGTTCCTGATCATAGGAATATATACTTACTATAAATTATTTATTTATTTCCCAAATGTGATTTTAATAATGACTTTTGCCATTTCTTCTCAATAACCTGCAAAAATGATGATAATAAATATGAGTTGTTACTCTTTCCTCTTTTGTTATTATAAGGCAGAAATGCTGAGAACCTCAACAGTGAAACATCTCTTGAAATCAACAGTGAGATCACATCTTTTTCTTGTAGAAATATTTCACACTTGATTTAATGATTTACCAGATGGAAGAAAAGAAACTGACATTTGAAATAAGTCTATAATTTCACTATTGTTTTAATGATTTCATAAAGCTCCTTCAGAAATATTGCTTAAGATGCAGTTCTGCTAAGGAGAAGTGTAATTCTGCATGCCACCAAACAATGCAGACTGATTTTTTTTGGCATGCAGGACTGAATTTTTTTCCCGTGTGACTATGTGGGAGTCTTATAACAGAGGAACTCTACAGCGTGTTAGGGCATACTGAAATTATGAATGATACAAAGAGGAATTCTTAAACCCAGTTTCCTGGCTTCTTAAGGCATAAGGTATTTTAATGTACTTCAATGTCTCTCAAAACGTTGCAGAAACTGAATCTAAACCCACTGTGGCTACTTCTAATAATGTCTGTAACCTATGAGTGAAGCAATGTAAACTACTCAGATAGTTCGTTTGTTTTTTAAACTGAATGCTTTATTATTATTCTTTTTCATTAAAATGTACATCATTACCATAAAAAGCAATAATTAAATCATAATGTATTTTAAAAAGTTGCCAGACTTCATGAACTGTTAATTAAATACAGCTCAGGCTTTGGTTACGTATCCTTTTAAGAGTTCTCATTCCCCTGAGTTTAGAGATCACAGCAGGTCACCCTGTTCAACTACGGTCTCTCATGCAACACTGAATAGTGTTGCTATTTTCAGTGAATTCTCTCATTTCTCTGTAAGCTTATTGGAGAGCAATTTGGCTTGCAAAATGATCATGTGTTAGAGATACAAAGGAATAATTAAATTGCAGTGCATGCTTTCTGGAAATACTCCCTTCTGATATTTAAGTGCATTACTTTTAGACAGATAGCTAAAATAATTTTAAAAATCACATTCTATTTAAAAAATAAGAAATGACATAGAGCAGTAGAGCATCAATACAGTGGTGGTAAACTTGTACCTGTAATACCATGAGGAGTAAATCCTACCTAGTTCTAATAATAGGTAGGTATTTTTAACTCATTTATTTTAACACATTTTCATCTGCTCCTAGGCTTTCAGGCAAACAGCCAAGTGAGTCAAAGGGCAGCCTTGCATGTATCAGTTGTAATTCAGGGATTGTTTTCTCACAAAAAGCTGTTAAAGGTGGAATTTTAAGTCAGTTATGTGTCATGGTTTAACCCCAGTCAGCAGCCAGGACGATGCAGCCGCTGGCTCAGACCTCCTTCATCCCCCAGAAGGGTAGGGAGAAGACAGAGAAAAGGAGGGAAAAGGGGGAAAAAACCCACAAAAACTCATGAGTTGAGATAAAGACAGTTTAATAGAACAAGGACAGAAAAGAAAAATAACAATAATAATAATAATGGTAAAAGAATATACAAGCAACAAGTCACTCTCACTGCCTGATGAACTGGTTACCCAGCTTGACCTGAGCACTGATTACGGATAGTGATAACGGCCAGCCCCCTGGCTAACCCTCATTTATATACTGAGCATGATATCTATGCTATGAAATATTCCATTGGCCATTCCATTGTTCTGCCTATTCTCCTCTCAGCTTCCATGAGAAGTGGGAAAAAGTCCTTGAATGGTATAAGCATCAGCCAGTAACAACTAAAACAATATGCATTATTGACAGTCCTTCCATACCAAATCCAAGACACAGCTATCACTAGAAAGAAAACTAACTCTATCTCATCTGAAATCAGGATATTATGTTACCTTCAATCCCCATGTGTGAATACTTTCATTCAGAATAAGTGATTTTAAACTGAGCAGAAGGGGATTGATGTGGTTTACTTATTCATATTTAAAAGACTACTTGGATTTTACCTTTCCAAACGTTCTTGTGTAACCGTTTTTAAATGTTAGAAAGAGTTCAGGATTTGGTCTTGGGCTGTGTAGGAGCTGTACTAGCATTGGCACAGAACTCAAAATCCCCATGTTTGGGGAGGTGGGAATGGTTTTAAATTGTGCATGCAACTTGAATAGCTTTGCAGGATCCACGTGATTTCCACTGTTTTTTTATAACAATTCGCACACCCAAATTTTATTTACTCCTATTTGTTGTACACTGCTATCAGCTTCCACTGAAGTTAACCCAGCCTCCAAGTCAACAAATGCATTCATACTTACCTAACACTGTGTTTATTTACAACATTTCTGGGGTGCATCTCAAGGGAGCCTTCCAGGAATTACAGACCTGGGTCATATGATCCCATAGATAGGAAAAACATGAACAAACAAACAAACCAACCCAAACCCGAACTGGCAGCCTCATGGTTCCTTGCTTTCACAGGACAATTTATGTTTGTTGTTGAAGGCAATTTTCACGTTGTTTGTGAAGGCAATGCTCAGATTTTTCATAGACAATATATAGAACCACACTGTTCTGCTGGGATATGACTGTTTTATATATTCTTTAGCTATGCTGAACAAGATTACATCTGTACTCGTGAGAAGTCCCTTATGGCAATGACAATGCGGGAAATGCTGTGTACAAAAGTCTCCCTTGGGAAGCTGTGAAGGTCACAGCACAAATGCTATTTCTGACACAAATCAAAGACAGGTCATGAAAATTTAAGTTGATACAACTTTCACCTTCCCACTGTTAGATCTTGTCATGACCGCACTATTTTCACTACAACATACCACAATTTGCTTCCTTTTTACCACTCTGCATGCAGTTCAGTGTTAAAAATACAAAATATTATTGAAATATTGTGTTAATTATTTTTCTTAATCTTTTGTATGTGTTAGCCTCATAGCAGGGACTCACTTTCTAGGTTTATTTAAACTATTAATTGGCAAGATGGAAAGGAGTGTAGTCAAAGCAAAATATACTAGCTGTTTGTGATAGCATGAGAGTCCTCCTGTGTCAGCAGCAGCCTACCTCTACATCTTCTACATGGGAAAAAGTTATTTTTTAGTAGGAAAGATGTTATGTTCCTGCTATCTGTCAGTCAGGTACGATATGCAAAGCTATGCTCTCGGGAGGCAGCAAAAACTCCCCTCTATTTTGCAATCTCAGAACTACCTTCATTCCTCTTCAGTCAGAGCAGACTATGTTCAGAGCATTTGGTCTACTTCATGGCTGTTAATCCTACACACTCTGTTAGAATACAAAGGAGGATAGATGATGATTTCCTGCCAGCAAATTAACATGAATGCCCACTGCTAACCACTATTTCAATTATATACCAGAGGAATAATGATTAATGTTACCGTTTCTCACCCTATCTAAGTATTATACAGCCTGAATAGTCCATACCAATCTCCTAGAAGTTAGGAAAGAAAAGAATTGCTTTGTTTTTCTCCATTTTTCCACAAGTAGCAATAGCTGCTCTTCAAACAATATTTCATAATTCTTTTTTTTGAACAGAAGCTAAAAATTTTCTTTTTAGAACAAGATTGGTTTTATATAAAGGGGGCTAGATACGAAGAGACCAAACTGGGTCTAATTAGAGGAAGGCACGGACACTTACAGGAGTAAAACATCAGGACATCATCCCAGGCCTTCCTTTAATTTTGTGGCAGATTTTTAATACTTTTTCTCTCAGAAGCCTTGCAATGGCTTCCAGCATTTCATTTCTAAAACACAGAAACTGTTAATAAAAGCAAAATGAGCTCAGTGTGTAACTAGTATTTAGGTCAATACTGCCAATGAAAGAATATATGTCTGTGAAGTCCCTTGTGCATTTCTGTTAAAAGCAGAAATGGTGGCATCTATATTCCTCAGAAAGAACATGTGTTTTTTTTATCTGGGAGTGCGCATTTACTGGTCTACATCATGTTCCTGCCTCTTCTTCCTGTTCTGTTGGACCACACCCAGCCAATTCGTTCCTCTTCTGCTTCTATAATATTCTTGCACTTTTGAATACCAAGGAAAAGGCAGCTTTTTACTCTCATCATAGTAGCCAGGCTGACTATACTGAAACACTCCTCTCCTTTTCTCCCTGTAAAGAACATGTGACAGGGACGATGGTTACTCTGCTTTGACATGACAGGCAAGGAATGGTGTGTTTCACGATGCTAAAATATACTTTTATTTCACTTTTCAATTTTTAATAGGAATATGATCACAACAGGAGTTCAGTGGTGAAATAAGGGACAGCTACAAACCTCCTATCACTGCCTTTATATAAATCAGTAGAAGCAAACCAGAGGGTAAATCAGATTATTTCTTATGTGGAGATATCATCTATTTTTTCTAACAGATATGGTGCATACACTCCCCCTGTGTGCTTCAGAGCTGACCTAGGGAGCCTGCCTCCAAGGAGGGGGCAGCTACGGTCAGTTAGCCGGGTGCCAACTGGTAAAATTGTCTTTTAAAAAGTAATTGACTGTGACATTAGACAGCAACTAACCTCTTCAAGTTTCTGGAAGTGAAATAGGCAAACAGGGGGGTTATTTTGCAGAGGGAGCGCACTGTAGTATTCAACTAAGGCAAAATAACTCCAGTGAGGCAATAAAGTCACAGGAAAGATGCTTTTTCTGTCTTAAGTTGTAAGATGAGTTTAGCTGTGGAATTTGCTCCCACATAATTCTTCCACAGCACCCACTGTTCCATGATGACTGTGTGATAGAAGTTAAATATGAGGGAAAAAGTAGCTTTTATGTTAAAACTAGAGAAACTCAGCCCCTGCACATTTATTGTTTCATAGCTCTGACATTCCCCTTTTGTGTTGTGGAGATTAGAAAGCAGACCCCCAAGACTCATATTTAAAGAGCCCTGTAGTGTTTTTTGTCTATTTTTTGGAAGTTGCAAGGCAAATAAGCACAGTGATATGGGAAGGGTCCTCAGGGAGCCCCATCAGTGGGAAAATTTTATCGAGTGATAGCTTGGTTACCATGAATATAGGAGGAGCAACTCACTTTGCCTCAGTAACAAGACTTACCTACTAGAGAAAACCATTCCTTTAAACAATCTGGATGGATTCTTTCTTTTTTCTGTTTCAGAGTCCTCAAATCTTACATGAGTACCCAAAGAGGCATGTATGTTTCTGATTAATTTGTGAGCTTGAGCTGTCCTGGTTTGCTGGGCTGAAATATCATCAACCCAAGCATTGTGCTTTAATCCTCCAGCCTGAACAGCCTTAAAACCAATTTGAAATGCACTGAAATTACTTTGTAATCTCTGGGAGCATAACTTTAAAAGCATGCTAAGAGCTGGCAAAGATGCAAACATGCTGACTCTGTAGAGAACATTAATAGCACATCTCAAGCACAATTGCATCTATGTCTCCTGAGTTTGCTTTTCACAGTTAAAAGGTCATTAACTGAAATTAGGCCAAAAGAACTCTTGTAAGCAGCAAAACATAGGAATTATCATATAAATTCTTCTTAAAATCAAGTGTTTCAAGTACTTTGAAGTCCTAATTAATGCCTGGTGTAAACCTACCAAATTTCCGTGTCCATGCCAAAACAGTCTTGCTTCGTTGCTGTAACCAAAGAAAAGAAAATTAATGGCATATCATCAGAGACATGATTTTAAACCAAAATTAATATCTTCTTGGGTTTATTTTGCTTAGTGCTGCTTTTAGGAAATGCACTGCTTTTCCTCAAGCAGTTCTGGGCAGGAAAAAATATGCATTTTGGGCACAGACTGTGTATTTTCCCCAGTAGTGTTTTAGCTGCAGTTTTTCAGCTGCATACCGTACAACTCCTGTGCATTAGCAGGTGTAGTTGCACCTTCTGGAGATGAAGCAATCTGCCTTCCCTGCAAAGGGGTGCTTCCATAGACTTCGTAAGCATGAGGACCTGATTGCTGGTAACTCCAAAGCCGAAGAAACAATAAGGATTCTCACACTGATCCCGCACTTCCATTCAACATACCATATTCAGTCAGAAGAAAGCATAGTATTAGCTGAAGTGGGAAACAAAATCAACTTCCAAAAGTGAAAATGACATACAGTATTTTCATTCTAAATGATCTAGGGATGAGCTGGGGTTTTTTTAACATTCCATCCAAATGAAATTTTCAGGGATACTGTATTTTAAATATTGATAAAAATAATCAACATCACAACCTCTGCAGAGATTCCCCAAATTCTTCCTTGATTTCATAATTAAGCTGAACTAACATCACTAGGATTGAATCCTTACTGCAGCTGTGGTTGAAAATGTCCTTAAAAAATTGTATCAGTAACTGCATGTCTCAATATAATCTCTTTCAAAAAAAACACTTAAGCACAAGAGTATATTACATACATTGTCCCATGTATTGTGACATGTTCCTTTTCACATGAAGTCTTTCATCTGCTTAAGTGTTTCGTGAGTAGGATTTGAATACCCATGACTGCTGCAATGTATTTTACCTGTTACAATAACTGAATTATATGCATCTAATAAAAGTATTTTTTTTTCATTTTATAAGTATTAATTAAAAGAACATTGGCTTTGTGTTAGCATATGTTATTGACTGCTGGTAGTTGACACGACAGGTGGGTATGCCTTTTTATGTCGCTCTTCTATATTAATAGCTTAGAAAGTCATCATTCATGTTGGAAAATGCACAGGCTTAAAAAACAATTGCTATTTCAACCCTAGAGGAGATTCCATGAATACGCCACATTTAATAGTCAGCTAATAAAATCAGTGTACCAGTTAATGGCTATAAATAGCTAAGAATGGAAGGTCATGAATTAGTGTTGATCTGGATTCACTCTGTCAAATACAATGATCTTATGACAATGTAAAACTGCTGACAGTGCATAATCAAGCTTTTCTCTTGCAAATCAAACTATTGATATTGTGAATGTGATTAAGAGTACCTTTGAGATAAAGAAATAAAAATAACTATTAAAAAAATATTATGAAACATCCAAATTGCTGCCTTTCATACAGTTCAGCAGAGATTTTTTGCTTTCTTTTTCTTCCCTTTTTCATGTGTTTACCAAACTGTTACAAAACATATGCACTATTTTTGAGAAAAAATAACACAAGCCAACCAGAAGGATCTATTCATGATCAGAATGCAATGGCCTTCATTATATTTCAGTTTGCTTATAAGTGACTGATCGAGAGTTAGCAGATGGTGTTTTCTTTCACCCTTCGCCTTCCTCTTATTTAATTATGCCAACTTAGTTTATGTGCTGGCTATATGATGTCTAATAGGCATGTATATTTGTAAGATCGTCACTTCTATGATCTCCAAATTCAGCAATGCTTAATCTACCCTCACTCAAGTATCTTACACCAGGTATTTAAGCTGTACACCTAAGACCAGCCCAACCTCTTACACTTTATGTTGCTCTTTGATGTGTTTCCATCAAATGAACAACCTAGCATGCACCTAGGAGATTGTAGCACCTGTGGAAAATCTGTCTGGGAAGAAATGTATTGTACTTGCATCCTTCCTAGCAGCAACAGCCGCTGTTAGTAGTGGCACAGAGGGATTCTGCAGGTTGCGTCACCATGCTATGAGGGGTCTCCTTGGTCTGGGAAGGCAATTTTCTAAGGGCTGATATAAGGCCAGGCAGGAATAAAGCTAGCAGATATGAAGCTCTGGAGCTGTCCAGAGATAACAGTGCCTCCATTTCATGTGGCAATTAAAACACATGCTGTTATTCATAAATTGCAACAATCCCATTGCAATTCACACAACAATCCTCTCTTCTTCCCCAGTATCTAATTTTATCACAACTTCAAACATTCAAAACATACCTGGACAACATTTACAGTGGGCCCTGACTCTCGTCTGATGATGTATCTTTCCCTCCAAAGTCAGTTCTGTTTCAAAACCAAATATTTCTCACAGCCAGTTCCTCATCAGCAACCCTTTCAACCAGGATTTAAGTCTTGGTGGATTTACATCAAGCCATGATTCCTGGAAGCCCTGTGTGATCCAGAGCCCGATGGATTGCAGCTCAAAGGGCAGCCCAGAGTAGAGGGCTTCCTTTAGCAGAAAACCACAACACAACAATTCACTCATGGTTGAAAAGATTTAGATTGGAAGAGGTGAAGGATATGGAAGCTGTAGAAAGATTGAATTGGCTGAAACTAATACAAATATTTGTTTCTAAGTGGCATGCATCATTTATATTCATTACAAATGTCCAGCAGATAAATTCTGCTTGTTTCCACTTAAGGTACGTGTTTGTGGAATTTGCCAAGTTCGTTCAGCAGCAATGTTTTAATCTGTTCCAGGACATTTGAAAATCTGGAATATTTGGAAATTTATTCTTCTGGCTTGCAACTTAGAAGGCTGAGTATGACATTAATTTATTTTTCTCTTAAGGGAGCTCTAGGCATGTGATGATTACTAGACAGAAAGACCAGGCTTTTTCTTTGTTTCTCCTGACTTCATACTACTTCTGAGATAAAGAAAAGAACTATAAAGATGGTGCTTTAGAAATGGCTATACAAAACCCAAATCCCATCCCTGTGAAATCCCCAGATGCTCCATTAAGCTGGATTTCTGGGTTGTTTCCACCTCAACAGGAGTATCATGGCCCCAGATAGTATCTGTGATCTGGGTCATGGTGGTTGAAGATTGAGTTTTCGGTTTCTTTCCTGGTTTATTCATGACACAGTCACTACAAGCCCTTTTGGATAAGTATTTCAAAGAGTGGGTGTGAGGTTAGCTCCGAGGACAGCGTTACACTGCATTAATCCAATGAGTTTAATACCTTTACTCCTACTATCTTACAGCAATGTAGCTGAGAGTGAATCAGGCTGAAGATGTTGCGTATAGGTGATTCCATTATTTTTATGAGGCCCTGCAGGCTCTAATTCTTTGCACCATTTGGAGCCTTCCATGAATACAGAGTGCCATCTGTGCTTGGGTCTCATTCCTTAAAGAAACATTTAGCTTTCTATTCATCCTTTCTGCATTCCTGGGGCTGAGCAGTGTGTGAGTGCTTTACCCCTTCCTCCCTTGTGTCACCGGAGTTTATTGATCAGCCTCAGGACTAAAAGCACAGCAGAGAGCCCTGCTGTTTCCAGTAGCTGTTGCCTATCTTTTGAAGCAGAGATGAATGTTTGAGCCATAATGTATTCTTTCGACACGAGAGCATTAACCTATTGTGAAAAATAAATGCAAGGGATTCTCAAACTGGGAGGAGGAAAGTCGTTGGAGCATCAGAAAGCTTGCACACCGAGCCTTTTGCTTCAGCTCTTGCAGCCTGAGCCTCTGCTATCTCTGACTAATTCTCTCCCTGTTCACCACAGGAATACTAATTGCCAGATGAAGCTCTTTGTTCAGCTAATGCTCTAATTGTTGCTTAGAAGAGGAATTGTCTCTTGCAATCATTTTCTCCTAAGGAAACTTGAAACCTTTTTTCTATGGTTGAGTCCAGAGAGAACACAGCTATAAAGCTACTGAAACTACCAGACCAGAGTCTCTGGGTCAAAACCCCCACCCCATTCTTTCTGCAATGGGTTGTTCAAATCCAGATACATAACATTTTGCCTTACATCACAGGTGAGCTGCAAAAACATTAAGTACCTTGCATCATTCTACTGTGATACCAAAGCCACAAAACATCTGGAGTTTCAGTATGAATGAGAATCCACTTCAGATACGTATCACAGTCAAGTTTGACTTACCAGCACTAAACCACGGGAGCCTGTAAAAGCTACCTGAAAACAAGAAATATTACAACAGAAAAGTACAATCTTAATGTAGTTGAGCTTTTGAACGGGATAGGTCATTCTGTTGCCTGTGTTTTGATTATATCCTTCTGGCCTGTACTTGAATCTAAAAATTTAAAAGTGATCTTTGATATGTATGGATAAAAATCTATTCTGCAGCACACTAAGGACAAAAGCACCTATTTGGGTATAAGTTCAGCTTCTAAAGCTTTTTCAATTATTGGGATTTGTGACACTCTACCTGAACCCAAAAAGACACATTAGCACAGGCACACATACAATTGTATGCCTGGAGTATAAAAAAAAATAAATAAATATGTCCTAGTTTCTCATGAGGAAAAACCCACACTTCTAAGTATGTAAAAGAGAACGGAATGAAAGTATGAGATATGTACCACTACAAACAGGTCAATAAACTGGTAGCAGATTATAGATTATATGTAAAACCTGTATAGGAGAAAGTCACATAAGTAATTAAGAATTCAGAGACTTTGTTTTTTGCCTGAAGGCACTTCCTGGGCACTTTCCATACCTTACAGAGGACTCCTCAGTGCATGCTGTACTGACTGTGATCCTTGGCATGGTAGCTATCAGATGTCATCCATTCATTTAGACTGAAGTGGTCTAATGAAAAGAAAGTTTTCTTAAGATTGCTGGTAGTATGAAATAAAAGAAGACAAAAATATGTATAAATATCCTACTAATGTATTGCACTGTAGATCTGATTACAGTACATAATAAAAATCCTATGTATTTCTTTATTAAAATGTTTTTTTCCTCTCCGACCTACCAAACCTTCAAGCTTTAGACTGATCTGATTTCCTTTCTCTTGACTTTTCAAAGCTTGGTAATACCTTTAAGTTTCTTTTATGTGGTCAGGTTTCTTATGATATCGTGTAACTCCTGTGGTCTCGTCCCAGATTTTCTCAGGGTGACTAACTATTCTCAGTTCGTGGCTGTATCACCTTTACCTCTTACTGAACCAGTGTGAATGTTGACTCTTGCAACCCCCCATTTCCAAACATAAGACTCCATACTCTCACTGTACTGTAGGAATGAAGGAGGCAGCTGTGGAAGAAGCCCTGCAAGGACAGCAATCATTATGCTTCTAAGTGCTTGCTGTCCCTGACCAAGAATGTTAGAGAATTCATTACTTTTAACACTAATTCTGCTCTGTATGAAGTATGAATTACTGATTAATGAACACCAATCTGTTCCAACTACATCCTACACCCCATATGGTGTATAAAAAACCCTCTTAAAAATAAAGTTATAAAAAGAGATCTACTAAATCATAGCCCAATCCATGACTAAAGTAGGGGTTATATCTATAATCTCATGATTTATCACATTATTCAAAATAGTTGTAAAAGCAACTAACAAGGATTCAGATGCTTCTTTGGGAGACTGCCTCATTCCCCAAAAATAGCATTATCATTTTTCCCCAAATATTCAGGGCAATTATTTCTTCCATTATAGTAGACATTGGTATTGAGTCCAGCATGAAGAAAAGATAAGATACACAAAAGATGCTCCACATAAGCTAAAAATTCCTTGTTCTGAAAGTATATTCTAACAAAGAAGGAGAAAGGTGTTCTCTTAATATTTATCAATGATGATGGGACCACATTAGGTGTACTTTCTTTCAGTAGTGCAACTATGACTCTCATAGCTTACAGAACTTTTTTTTTTTATTTAAAGTATTTTTTTTTTCCAGCAATGCCCAGAACAGTGTTATTGGCTATTTATGGTACAGGAAAAAATAACAGCAGTTAGCAAGAGCATCTCTACCTCAGCTATGCAAAAAGGAGGCAGGGAAACAAAGTAGCTGGAAGCTGTTTGAAGGCCTAGGGCTGGCTACTAGGCACATCTAGAATGAGATATAGCTCTCCTGAGCCATGTCTAAATGGCACACAACTCCAAGTACGTCAACTGCCCGAGGCTCCTGATTGTCCAGACCGGGAACCTGATGGCTGTGTGCTGCTGCTTCCCTCTCTTTTGCTTTCCAGGTCCCTGCCAAAGTAGCCAGGGCATGGTGAGAGGTGGGTTGGATGTTGCAAACTTCTAACTTCATGATGGAGTCCTAAGAAGCAATTATCTGGGTGTAGGAACTCAAAGTGCTCCTAGCTTTGCCAGTTGATGTCTTGCCTACGTTATTACGCCTGTGTCCTTAAGGGTTTTTTTGGGGGGTGGGGATTTAAAACACTCTGACAAATAATTTAGGCATCAGCTATAACAAAAAATATGGGGTTCATACAATAATCAAGCCCTACATGAGAGTTATACTTGTTTTCAGTGAACAGAAGCAAATGTGACTACTAGTAGAGACTAATTTAGTTTTGCATGGGATGTATCTGCAGCAGACTAAATCAGCATGTAAACGTGTACAGAATATAAACTTTGTATACATTCAATATTGTTCATACCAAACTCCAGTTCCAAAAAAATGGAAAGTTGGTGGAAATTCATATCCAAAGACTATTGGATGTTATAACCTGAATAAAAGGTAGAGTTTTTTTGGGTAGTATTCACTTACTTATATACTAGGACTTATATTGTGGTTTATGAGCTGGTTGGGTTTTTTTTCCTTCTGACTTTTTGAAAGAATACAGGGTACCTAAACTTAGGCTTTTCCTTGTCATACACAAATAGCTCTTAAATCATAGATTTTTTTCTCCCTTTTCAGGATTTATTTGATTTTTAAAAGTATATATTTCATTATATAGACAATCTTTAAGTTCCCTTCCAACTCTAACCGTTCTATGATTCTAGGATATGATTCTATATACACATGTTCCATAAGTGTTACTTTTTCTATAATATTTGAGAGACTTTCAGGTGATATATAGATCATGTATAACTTACCCTGGACAGAGGACATAAGGTACTTATCAAAATTCAGCCCTGTTACTGCCTCTCCTTTTATTTCTGTCCACTATAGCGAAAAGCTTTGTATGCCCTTCCAGTAAAGGAGGCAAGGCTGGCTAGCAGTCAGTGTGACAGAAGGAAAGCAGTGCAGCAGAAAATTGGATAACAGGATAAAAAACACAAGGACCACGGGAAGCCCATCAAAACTGCCTCCTCTTGTCAAAAACCAGACAAGTGACAAGTACAAATATAAAGTATTATCCGCAATTCAGTATTTCTAATGATATCACAATTACAGTCCTGCTTCCTATAGGCAAGCACTTAACTTTTTAGGCTTGACCTTATAATAGCAAACCAAATGTGGTGTGACAAAACAAATCTGTGGAAGAATTGTTTGCAGTCAGACATCTGACTATACAGTCCCAAACTAACTTTTTTTTTTGTTATTTTCCCTTAGAAAAAAAGTGTTTAAAGAGTATTGCTCAGTCACTGATCTAAAAAACATGTTGACTTAAGACCGTGTACATATTTAGTGATTCCAGATCGTGCATCAGAAAGAGGCAGGCAATTTAAATTGTCTGCCAACAGTTCAAGACTGTGGCTAATTCATTACTCACACATCTCTAGTTGGAGTACTAATTTAAACTCATGTGTGTCATATTAATTGTAATCTTGTTTCAAAGTGACAAGATAAATATCTCAAGGTACATAATATATTATGGACATAGGTCAAAACAAATGAGTGTCTAAAACAGATTAACACTAAATACATGCAATATGTCATGTTTGTAAATTAAGAAAGGATAAATTACATTAACATTTAACAGATTGTTCATTATACTTCATCTATGCTTAGGCTTAAATACACTAGCAGATACTTTTCCTCTATATAAGGTCCTTAAACAACTCATACAGAATATTTAGAATTGCATACTTGGGATACACAAGCAGCAATTTCCAGATGCTATAAAGAACAGTACTACAGGATAAACAAACTTGGTACTCTGTTGTCGTTTCCTTGATTTATTCTTACTATTAGTAGGAGCGTAAAAGAGAAATTCAAACATATTATCTGCTCTTCTCCTTCCTTCCTGTTATAAGATTAGTTAAACATATTGGAGACCAGTAGTTTAATGTATAAGCAGCCTTGGAAATTTTCCTAACGAGGAAAGCTTTGGGCCACTTCGTCAGCTCAATCACCTGAGCGATACACTGTCATCACTGCACTTACAGAGCTCTGTGTCCTGCTTCAGCAACACCCAGGGTCACGTCGGGGCAACCAGCCCCCAGGACACGCGCTGCTACAAGTCCCCTCTAAATGCAAACCCTTTGCCGGGGTCAGCAGCTCACAGGAATGGCTCTGAGAGTGCTCCCAGCTGAAAACTAACAAAAGTGTACTGGAAATAAACATAACTCTGCTCCTGTGACTGTAGGATTTGACCTGTCAGGTAGAGTTTATTCATATTTCTATTGTCAATATTGTTTCTATTGTTAAAAAGAAAAGAAGAATCTCTATATTCACTAATATTCAGAAATTGGTTCTTTAAGAAAAAAAAGCTGTACATGTGATATATGTATATTTGATATATTGATTCATCCTTTTTGCCACCTGCACAAGAAACATATTTTACATTCAGAACTTCAGCTGCTATCCTATTTCCTGGTTTGATATTATCACTCTTTAAAATACATTTCCTTTTTCTATGCACTATTCTCCCAAATGCTTTATTCAGTTGCAAATTTAGTTTCAAAGTAATCCAGATTAGGAGTGCAGTTTCCACAGAATTTATCAGACAAAAAGAGAAAGAAGAATACTTATTAAATCACAATAAATAAGTCTGTCATATCATTGTGACTAAATCTGCACTGAAATTTCTATCTGTTTGTTGTATGTCTCAACAAAACATATGCATAGACCAGCTCTTGTACACTTTCAAAAGCAAGTATAATCCCATTGTTTCAATGAATCTGTCCATATAGCTAAAAAAGAAGTAAGTAGAAAGCTGTAACATAAATCATGTTTTAACCAATTTACTGAAAACAATAATAATTTCAGGTTGAAATCACTGATCATGCTGATTTTCTCAGATAAACTGTTTTTTTTTCCCTTGTCATGTAAGGATTTCAGTGATAGAATAAATAATAATAAAAGGATTGACTTAATTCCAGATGACATTTTAATTCATTTAATTTTAGTCACTCTGATGATAAAGCTGTAACACTGCTTTCAGATAAAGAAAATCTGATAAGAATTATGAACTGAATGGAGACTTTTCCATCATTAGCTCATACTATCAGATATCCATCTATTTCTACAGAAGATGGCTGTAGCCTCACACTCTTTAATTACTGCCATTTAAAGATAATAATTTAAACTCCATTGCTTTGGCCATGTAAATGTCATTCCTTATTTATAGAAGGTCAGCCATTTAGATATATTTGTTTTGATATGTATGTCATCTATATTTCATTTCACTGTATTTCATCTCTCTCTTAAGGCATTGTGATGCTTCTCACCCTGCTTTGCTATCTACTCTGACCTTTGTCAGTAGGATAGCAGCATTATTAACACAATTCATGTATCAGTCACCGGCTGTTATCATCTCTTGCTATTTCCAAACCCCTTTTTTAAAAAAAAATGCCAGTTTTCATGGAAATGTACAAATGTTAATTGGAACCAGCAACAGCTTTAACCATGGAATAAAGGCAGGAACAGAAATAGGTGGGATAAATTAGACTTCATTGCTTACTAATGCTGATGTCTATACATGTGCATTAGTATCCTTACTTGCAGACCTCACATTCTGCTCAGTGCTAAAAGCAGAAGCAAAATGGAAACCTTTGCTGCTGCTGTATGCTAAACTGGGCCACTGGTATTCAATAAAGTGGGCAGTTACCTCTGTGTTAACAAGGCCACTGGAATCGTGTCTCATTCTTTATGTCTGAAAGCCCTGAGTAACACGGCTGTGGGGATTATTTCGATTAGATATAATCTTTCTTTTGTAGACATATTATTGCCTGGTTCATGTGGAATGTCATCTGACTCCCACAGGGAAAAGATGCTCCAGTTCTTTTGATAGTTTACAGTTAGACTACCCCACATCAGTAATATCTGTCAGACACTGGCTGATGCTTTCAGGAGAGCTGTGCCTACACCACTCTTCCTCATTGAAGCAGGTAATACTTGACTGACAACATGGAATGACAGAAACACAAGCTGGAAGATCACATTTGAAATCAATAATGTGCAAGTCAGAGGGAGGGTCAGCAAACATAGGAAGGAGACTAGGGGACAGACAAGCCAAACTAGAGTAATTTTGGTTTTGAGTGTATTCCTTTCCAATTCTTTTGACTGAACTGAAATATTGCTGCATTATTTTTTGACATATCAAAAGAGAATATTTATTCAATGAACTAAAATTTACAGATAAATTCAATCTGACAAAACAGTCTAAAACATGCATGAAAAAACAAGCGAGTTTATAAATGTAGCACTCAGCAGAATTGTTCATGTGCCAGGAAGACGTATATCTGATATACCGTCACGTTATGATCACTGAGATAATTATTTTTATTAACATTATATGTGAATTGATTAACGAGGTGGGGCTGTTGAATGACCTCCAAAGGCCCCTTCCAACTTGAATTATTTTATTGTTGATATCAAATTACTTTTGTGAAGCGTCCTAGATCATTGGAACTGCAGAAGGAGCAAACCTGAGGGCAAAAATGTGATCCAAAGAGTACCCTCCAGGGAGTCTTAGTAGAAATGACAGGAAAATTTAATGTTTTCATGTTTTTAGGCAGGAGCAAAAGCATCTGTTTTGCATGTCCTGGGGAAGCTAGAACACAATAGAAAGGGGTATTGCCAGTGAGTGCTCAGAGAAAAGGAAAGATGGCCAGCAGAAGTCTTGCTTGAACAGCTCCTTCCCATGTTCTCCTGTTGGATAGTAAGAAATGTGGAAACAAAACCTGTGCAGATTGATTAATTACTTTAAAAATATGTTTTCCATCAAATGTTTCGTGTTATAAGTGATACTTCATTTTGAGGACATAGTCTGCTCCCTCTTTATTGCTGTAAGGTCTCCAAAGAAAGTGTAACAGAAGGTCAGTGCCTTTAGTCTATGGCAGGCCAAATTTTTGCAGTTAAAAAAAATCATTTTTGTTTGGAAACATCAAAATTGTGAGTCAAGTACCTTTCTCAAACCTGCTGAAAGAAATGGATATTGCATACTGTATATAAACAGGCAGAGAGGTCACAGACACTTTTTGCAGCAATAATGACAACACACGCAACTTTTTTTCCCCTTGGGAAACTCTTGTATCTTGACATTTTGAAGGCAGTGAAGCCATTTTGCTTATTTGTTGTTTTTAGGAGTATTTTGAAATACACTGAGCAGATGCTAAAACAGATGGACACTGTCTTTTGGAAAAGTGGGAAAAATATCTGATTGGAAAATGTCATGCTATTGTTTCTTCTTTTTTGCAGCTGAATAAGCTATGAAAGGACTTTTCCTTATGTCATAATTTAAGGGAAACATAAATGCTGACACCACCTTTGTCAATACTACATAAGCAGCTAGGTCCTGGTCCTGCTACACTCCTCTTTTACTAAAGACAGTTCTCACACTGGGTGTCCCCAGTCTCTGTTTTCCTCTGGGGAAAACAATTTCATGGTGACAAGAATCACAGCAGAGTGTAGCTGGAGTCAGATCAATCTGAAATGGGCAGGAGACGGTGAACATTGCTCTGACTGGGGATAACGGCAACAACTTGGCAGGCTGAGTTGTTTGCTGTATTTTATTCTTTTACCACCTGGGCTAAATGTCTTTGTGAGAACCCAGCAGAAATGGAAGAAGGTAAAAGGAGAGATGCTACTCCTCCCCTCCTGATGATATCTTCCTTCACTGTTTGCCCACGGCCTGGAGATGCTGTTGCTCTTCATAAAAGCCACCCTAAAGATCCAATGTGTCCTTCCTCCTGATCCTGCACCAGCCAAATGGTTTGCTAATCAAAATTAGCGCAATGGGACATCTTTGTTGCTTGCACATAGATGTTTCATCTCTAAATTCAATCAGCTTAAAAACCAATTTATGTTGGTGGCTAGTCTAACTTGTATCATAGCCAAAAGAGTTTCTGTTTGTCCTAATACTGAAGTTGTGTGATAGAGATCTGCCCATAGAGGGGTTACACATTGTGAACAGAGCACAAGGGGGAAAAAAGGGGATTTGTTAACTGATCTGCATTCCGATCCTTCCTCTTCTATAGACGATTAATCTCTGCATTTTTCATCTGTAAATTAGATAATGAACCGCTCAATAAACCAGGCAGTTTTTCACAGTTATGTTTGGATCATTTTGGAAGAATGCACCTACCTCCCTTCTTTCTTTCCATGTGAAGAGTTTCTTTCATGTGAGTAACAGATAAAATACAGAGTCAAGAACTTAGAAGAAACCAGGAACAAACTACTATGGCTAAAATAAGGCACCAGACTTGTTACCTTAGAGAAAATATAACAGGCAGTTGAAACAGCATTTGAGCTCCTTCAGCTCAGCTCCCAGGAACTCCCACTCCCGTTGCTCTTCAAACAGCTGTGCGTTGTCAGAAAGGATCTTGAACTATGAAGGGCCCTTCTTAGGGTCATTTCTTATCACAAAACTGTTAACGAAGACTTGATGTTGCTGGAGAAATACTTATTACGATGAATGATCACTGCTGCTTGGTGGGTGACATAAGCTACTAAGAGTTCTGTCTCTTATCTGTACTGTATAGAAAAGGTTAATTTTATATCTCCACCTTCTTGCAATCCCTTGAGACTAACAAACAAGAACTTTGCACATAATTATCAGTTTTATGGAATCTTTTAAAATACAATTAGAGTAAAACAGATAAAACAAAATGCATTCACCTTTTAAAAATTTAAGACTTGCATGAATAATTAAAAATATAGATATTCATTATCCCAGGGGGAAAAAAAAATCAGCTTGAACAATTCTGGAATTATACTGTTAAATCACCAAATACTGCTGAATAAAATGAGTGAACAGTGAATGTTTAAATTAATTCTAAGCATCCTTGAAAAACTGCTTTTGCCAGAGGACTAATGTTCTGTGTTAAGTAGCATAGAAAGCACCAGGTCAAAAGCTAGTGAATTTTGAAATTTCACAAGATCAGTATGAGTCCTGCAGGACAGAAAAAATGAAAATACAGGACTTTAATTCCATGCTCTTGTGACTGCTTAGTAGCAGAACATATTCTCTTTGGTCAGTGCCTTAAGATACATGAAGAAAGCCTTCTGGAATTAGACATTGGTAATGACATCTGTTCCAAGACAGTAACGAAGGAAATAAAAGTGAAGTGAAAAGAAAACTGCTTGCCACAGAAAATATGCAGTGCCAATTATTTATAAAAACAAGAAATACTCCCAAGCTGACCCCAAACCTCATTGTTCTACTCTATCATTAACAAGCTGTATAGAAAAAAAGTACATTTTTTCTTCCAGTGTAGAGTTTTCAAGTCTACTGTGCAGAGCAAAAAAATGTATCACATTTTGATAGCTTGTACTGATCATGAGAAAGTATATAAATATTTATACATGTTAGTCTTTACTAGAGAATAGATACTTTCAGTGAGACAAATCCCAGCTGCAACACAACAGGATCAGGTATTAATGTGCAAAATATTGTGTTTTGCATTAAAACTCAATGAAAGAGCAAAAATATATCAGGTGCACACTGGAATAAGATGTACTGTTGTTTTTTCAAGTCCCAGCATCAACTTAATCAAACATGAGAGCCTATCAGCAGCCATATTTACACAAATACTAAAGTGTGTATGAGTGGTACATAACAGGATCACATTTTCTATGAAGTTTTAATGAAAAGGAAGAGATACAGCTTGAAAATAAAAGGCTGTCAGGGAAGCAAAATAAAAGAAGAGGTGAATATGCATCCTTATTAGGAAAAAGAAAGGCTTTAGTCCTCATTCATTGCAGAATCTAATCACAACAACAGCTATTACTGTATCTTTATTTAGAAAAAAACCTAAAAGTCTCCAAGTGTTTAAAACCTGGATTCTCACCCTGAGGAATACCAGAGCATGACAAGCTGCACCCTCCAGATAGATTTCAGGGCTACATTATGGGGTGCAGAAATATAAAATAATCAAAGCTCTGCTCTTTTGGAAAACCAGCACACTGTGGCTTTATATGCCAGTCTTTGCATTGTCAGAGGAGGCTTAAGAAGCTATTAGGTAACCCAGACAGAGACCCGAAAGCTCATGAACTGGTGGTTACTTATGTAAACTGGCATTTAAAGAAAAATAGATGAACTAGAGCATGTAGAGAAAAGTCTTGGCACTATTTGCATTCTGTAAAACCTGCATTTAAAATAAGTGGGTTACTGTAAAGCCTGGACTGCAGCAGCTGAGTCTCAGAGGCTAAAGCACAGTGGGACAGTTGAAAATGTGCAGAGCACAGTAAAATTTGTTAAAGGCTAAAATATGTCTTTTGCAATCCTGTAAATACCTCCTTGCTATTATAATTAATATTTATATAGTTTTCTCACTGAAAGTGCTTGCAATTTCACAATTTCCTTACCTTCAAGAAATCAGAGAGTTGTTGGTTTTGAATGGTAGAAAAGTAGCCTTTAAAAAATCCTGAATTTATTACACAGGACCTATTTTGCTAGAACAAACAGAGCATATCAAATGTTGTACGTGGAAGAAGATTTTAAGCTTTGTCTGGGACAAATTTTGCTGAGCAGGAATAGCTGGCTTTAGCATTTCATTTGTGCCAGTGTAGTTAGTATCTGATCCAATTTGGATGGAAAGTGTCTGTTCCAAATGCTCAGCAGATGGAAGGGTGGTGAGTAGTCACAAGAAACAGGTTATTTCTATTACAATAAATTGCTTGGAAACCCAGGTATTCCTCCACTGCCACTGATGGATATCATTATAGCATGGAGTATCTGTAAATCAGGTAGATTACTGCCAACTCAAATGCAAGGTTTCTCACTCTGGGTAGTGCTTCTTTGTAAAAAAAGTTGCTTCCCACATGCTCTGCTCATTGCTCGTGCTCAGGGCTATGGTTACATTCCAGGGAGTTTGCCTGGTACGTCCTGCCATCCCTTCAAAACAGACTAAAGCTCATTGATTTGAGCTGGAGATTTTGCCGCTTAAGGACTGTATGTTCAGGCCCCTCTCTGTTTCACTGTAACCTTGGAAATTTCTTGTATGAAGGAAGTATTTCATACTACTGTTGCTGCTGCTTTTACTATTAAAACTAAGGGGTACCAACAGGAAAGGAACAGAATCACTCACTATCTCTTTCTTTTCCATACAACCACTTGTAATTCTCTTGGCATGAGAACCGCCAGACACTTTGACTCATGCAGTCAGAGCTAATATATCAGTGTAAAAATAAGAGACTCTGATACAGCAGGAAGTGTTCCAGAGAAGCAGTCTGATCTTCACACAGCTTCTTTTCTCCTTGCTTCTACTTGGCATGCTGTATTTTGCAGCTCATTAGTTATCATATGTTCACTTTGCTCTCTGATTCTCATGATAAATACCTCTAGTAGAGTACAGCTCAGAGATTCTGCCTCCCCATTTTGGGTACACTGAAGAAACTACTTTTAACCCCATCATCCTCAGTCCCAGATTGCAGTTGTGTCCTTCAGGTTCTCATCTCATATTCCATTTGCGGTTGCTTATTTAAAAAAAAAAAATAAAGAGAAGAAATAGCAATAAGATAATCAATTTAAGCTGGTAAGCATGGCATTATTTCTTGGGTCTAGGCCATATCCCTAGCATTGTTTTATGCATGCAGTGATAAATATAGCAAAGTCTATAAGGTTGGAATATTGATTTAACCCTGAACATCTTCAGTGTCTGTAGAGTGCTCAGTTTTGTGGCTCTTCCTCTGGCCAATTGTATATAGAGGAAATTCTCAAAGTTCTTTCAGAAACATCAGATCCAAGTTTCTGATTTGTCCTCAGCTGAACAGGGTGAAGTTTTATAGTTTTTGCATTTTCATTTTTATAATAATTGAATGCTTTCTCATGCGTTGAGTGGAGCTCTATATTACCTTTGTACAATTCTAGTTTGGTGCTCTCTGTGACAGCAGGAAGACATGTGCCCTAGTACATATCAGACATTTAAAGCTTTCTGATACTGAAAGCGCTGTTACCACTATGATTCCATCCAAATAAAGCCAAGGAGGGATGTAAGCGTAGCTTGGAAAGCACCTCTGAAGATGCAGTGTGATCATTACAAATCTTTCTTCATGCTTCTGTTTACAGAACATTCACCAGTGGATGACAAAAATATACTGCAAGTTTAGACTGTAATAAGAACATATTTTGAAGGGCAAAATGTGCACTATGGCCATTTCTTTGTCTTCTGGCTGTCTTACAGGCAGCTCCTCATCTCACTAGTTTTGCTTGTTCTTCCAATGTAGGTAAGGAGTTTCTCAGTGTTTATATAAAGCTACAGTAGTGTCCAACATTATATTTCCATGGATTCAGTATGTGGAAAGCTGCTGCAAAAGAACGAGTTTGAACCCTCCAAGATTTATACGCTGATCTCAACAAGGCACAGAAGATCAGTATTCGATATCTTGCAGGGCACCTTCTTTTTCTATGTGTGCATGTTCATCTTAATATATAGTCACAAATATATCTGTGTTTAAGAAAGTTCTTTAAATACCATGGGAATTGGACTGAGACCAGTTCCCACAGACTCAACAGAAATGGAAAATCAGTAACTGGGAAGAAATCCAATGTATATGAATTATGCTTCTTCACTTCTCCCGGTTTCCATTTATAAGGAGCCAGAGCTGATGATGCTGCTCTGAAGAGGGTCTAGCACCCCAGTGAATCTATTTTATCTTCTGTCTCCATATAATTATTGTTGCTAGTTCTTACAAAATTTTAGAGTACTAATGCAATATGAATAATTAAGAAAAATAATATTAATTTCAATATTACAATAATAATTACTTTAGGAAAATATACAGGAAAACTTGCAGTCCTCATTAAGTTGTCCAGAAACATTTTCCCTATTGCTTTTCTTCAGTAGTTCTTTTGGACCCTGAAGTGAAAGCGTGAGGATTTATATTCCTGCCAGAATTTTTGAATATTATGATTCTTTACATTACAATTTTAGATATCCATAGGAGTAGCTTGTCCATCTCATCTTCATGATATCATACGTAAACAAGATCCATTTCTCAAACGTGCAATGTTTTGCCAGAGACGTGTTTCTGTTGCAAACACACAGGCTCAGGGGCAGCTTACCAGGCAGAGGGCAGTGGGGTACAGGCCCAGCAGCCCGGAGCACCTCCTGTATCAGCATTTGCCCTTCTCACACTCAGAAGGAGGCTGTATTTCTCTTCAAAACAGGCCGCAAAAGGCATTGTAATTTCAAAGCTCTCTGACCAAGAAAATAATCCAATTTTGAAATTTCTTCTTCTATGACAGTAAAATATTAACTTAATCCTTTAATTATGAGTTGAGCTGGAGGTACAGTTACCCCATTTGAATCTGAAATATAACACGCGTAAATGTCTTGCAACTGCTTTTACATGAGAACCTGTTGTCCAGTTTCAAAGAGCCAAGAACAAGCAGAACTCTGTTTTTGTCTCATTCTTTTTAGAAACAGTGTTCTGACATCATTATGACCTTTTAAATAGATTCTATGTTATAATGACTGAATGAAAGAAAACATGCATATTGTCTGTTTGAGCAAAACATCTAAACCCTGGTGTTAATCATCTTTTAGTCATCCCTGTGATTCTCCAGATGTTAATGTTTAAGATGAGAAGCCTATCAGCAGCTGTGACACTTTTATGATACCCTGAGGGTCATACAATAGTAACACCAGAGAAAGACTTCTGCATGATCTGTTACCACTGAACTCTATGTAAATTCCCTATGATACGGCTCATTTTAATCTGAATCCAGAATGAAAATCATCTTTCCTATGTTTTCTTTGTAACATACTTTGTTCTTGTACAAATGCCAAATGTTTTAATGAGTTTCTTCATTTTTATGAGTCTTTTTACTTTGCATTCGGAAGCTTTGTTAAGACAAACCTCAGACCAATGAAGAAATCCCTAGTCTCAGATATCTGAATGTAAACTGAATGACTGGTAAAAAATCTTTTGTAACTATGGATTGTACGAAGACTAATTTTTCTAAGATCTGATGGTGAAGTACAATCTGTGAGGCTTCTACTCTAATGGTAATGTAATATCGGAGGTGTAATATCTGAACATAACTACTGGTTGACTCTCATCTGAAACTTGCCTGATGTCAGAATTTCACAGTGCTCTCCTATTTTTAGTTTGTCTGTTTACATTAAATAAATTAAAAGACAACATAAAAACCTCCAGGAAATACACGTTTTTTTAATAACAGATAATTATTATAAAGGATTTGCGATCATAGTCTGAAAGTCTTCCTAGACTTTCTTCTAGAATTTCCCTAGAATCACTCATATCTTCAGAAAAAAACCTAGGCAGAATATGAAGAAGATCTGTAAATTGCCTTCAAGCTTTTTGCCAAAATTTAGCCATCTCTCTGTTAAAGCCACTATTGCACCAGTATTTTGGAAGATACCAATCTCTAGCACAAATAGGGTCATACTAGAATATCATTGTTCAACTTTCAACTTACCTGGAAGCACTGTGAAATGCTTTACAAATCAGGGAACACAGTCTTAATGTATTTCCTACATACATTATTATTAAGTAAACACAGCAGTTTATACAAGCAAAATTTTTTTAATACTCTGTCTTTATAGAATAAGCAGAGTCCAGGAATTTACACTGATGCTTACAGAAGCCTAATATAAGATCCCTAGCTGAGAAGACGATAGGTAGCTTCCAGCACAGATCAAAATAATTACCATGCCATGGGTTTCAGACAGTAGCCAAGGGTTCAGCGAGATCCTGTGTAACAGTGGAGAGGCATTCTCCTGCCCTCCCCTGTTGAATCTGTGTTTGTGACTGGGCTAAGCCCTGAGCTTGTTCAGAGGCGCTACCCGGCAGCCCAAGGAATCTCTGGGAAAAAGGTGGCATCAGACAAAAGGGAGAGAAATCCCTGTCCTCTTCTGCCACTGAAATCACAGGGGTTGGTTAGAAAATTAATTGTTATTCTAAAAATCTATTCCATGTGACAAAAAGTCATTTTTCCTCTCCAGTAGGAGGAAAAATAAAGAGCTTATCTGTGGTTCCTAGAAGCAGAAGAAAATCTGATCAGAAAAAAAAAAAAAAAAAAGAGACATCAATTTAATTTGAGGAGACAAAACTGCAGCCAGGAAACAGCAACACAAAATGACTGTAGAAAGAGTCTATCAAAGCTTTTATGGCAAATTTTGGAAAGTGTCCATAACAGCAGGCTCCAATATGGGCTTTTAAATCTTTTGAAGTTTTTTTAGTCACTGGTCATAAGCGTTTCCCAGTATTTACTTTGTGAAATTCTTCTTTGCAGTTGTAGGAGAGGATTGGTCAGGGTATGTTAAACCAAGATGTGCAAATGCTTCTGAACTAAACCATGCCAGCAGCAGATTAAGAGCTCTTACACTGTTAAAGAAAACCTTGCTGCTCAGGCGAAAAGATATGTTAATTCAAGCTCCAACGACTGGTCAAATAAGGAGTATAAACATGTTTTAGGCAAGTCTCTTTGTATAACTTAAAACTTTTGCTCATGTCTCTGCCAATGCATCCTTTTCCAGGAATATCAAATTGAGATCTTCCAAATTTGGCTTTGCATGTTTTTAGCAGCTTTTTACAACTGGATCTGACATCCAAACTGATACCATAGCTCTGTTTTTCTTCACTGGGTTACTGCAGATTGATGACAGATTGAAAAACAGCTTTATATGGAAAGAGTTTCAAAAAGCCTCCCAAACTGTTAGCAATTTATTTATTTTTCTCCTTACTGTGGAAGTGTTTTGGCTCTGTGTTGCAAGGTAGCATCTTTAACTGGCATCACTCAGCCAGATTCAGGCCATTTGGTTCTACAGGGAAGCTCCAGCAGCTCCATAAGGGATCCCTTGAACATGCAAACATACACATTCACGTCTTCACAGAGTCCTCATTATTTTCTTCGTAGGATCAGGATTTAGACACTTCAAACCACCTAAAAAGCATCAGACAAGAGATAAATATGTAGTAGGGAAGTATCTGTGCAATCTATACCCATACTGTGTAATCAAAAGCGGTCTCATGAAACCCAGCCATTGAGTGTGCTCTCAGTGAACCAGAGCCCATTCCAGCTCCGCCTGCATCGCAGCCTTTTTCTCCCTCTTTTCCGCTGGATTTGTTCCCATGGCACCCGCCAGAGCACTGGCCCTGAGCAAGGGTGAGAGCTGGGGAGGGGCAGAGCAGCTGAGTGGGAGAGTTCCCCCTCCAGGGAGCTCTGTGAGTGGCTTAACGTGACAGCCATGTAGCTGATGGGTGCCCAGCTCCTGCCTTGGAGCCAGACCAGAGCCAGAAAAAGGAACAGTTACTGTTTCATTTCTTGTGACAAAACAAGAGGTGAGCCAAGATCCCTGACTGCAAGATGCTGTGTAAACAGAACACTAATAGTAGTAGGTACCGTATATAAAGACAGTCCAAGAGGATTTAGTAGCACTTCTAGACCTTTATATGAGTATGTGAGAAGTCTTACCCTCAGTTGCTCAAAAGGGAGATATTGAAGGAAAAGGAATCAAAGAAATGGGCATATGAACAAGTTAATTTAAAACTGTGGATAGTTAATGTTGACCACAGGGAACAAGACCCTAGTGATTCACGTAACCTCAGAGTAGAAAAAAATGGGCTGTATGTCATACCTAATCTCTGTAAAGACAAGCAGCTAAAAAGCTGGTGTTTCTGACATTGACCTCGAGCCCATGCTGAGCTTTCCACTTGCAGATGGAATGACACTCTTGGCCTTTACAGTTTAACTTCTGAGATGTAGCTAAGATTTACATCCAACAGGCTGGCCACTTTTCTTCTTTCTTAGCATTATATATATCTATGTATATCTTATAGGCCAGTAGTATGCTATTTTAATTCATTTTTGTATTCTACCATCATTATGTTTCATACAGCTCCTTTAAAGCCAGGTCTTTGAAAAAAATTGTTTGTCTAGGGCTTGATTCTTTTATATTCATGGCTTTCTCTGGGGATCAATATGTAGTGGTTCCAAATATATCAATTAAATTTTAAGCTCTTCACTTTATTTAAATACTCTCATTTTGCATTTGTGTGAAAATAAGCAGTTTTGATACCAAAAAGGCTGAGGCAGGAGTCTCTTCCCAAAGAAGTGGCAACTCCAGTGCAGTGATCCTGTTTCACACCACCAGCATCAGGGAGCAGCTCAAAATCCCCTGAGAAGGGGTAGGGCTTATCATAGAATCACAGAATCATTCGGGTTGGAAAAGATTCTTAAGATCAAGTCCAACCGTAACTGCAGGCTACTTGACATGGCGGTGGCAGTAACAAGGACACTGCATCTCAACTGAACTTCCTCTGAATGAAAGTTGCCTCTGCTGCTGTCACAGGACAGAAACTAGCTTTGCCTGGTGTCAGAAAAAGCAATTACAATTTAAAAGGTAAATAAAGACAAATAATTGGTGGTGGGTAACATCTTTAAAAGGTCACAAGTCAGAGCTGTGCAGATAGAAGATGCACAGAAGTAACTTCCTGAACGCCCTTGAAACTGGAAATAATAATAAATAACTATCTCCATACATTCTTTCTGTGTGACTTTCCAGTTAGCCAGAGTATATTCTTGCTATGCAGAAGTCAGCTAAGCCACTGAATAAATGCCTTGCCAGGTCTTCTTGGTTTGTTTGTCTGATGTGTCTCACTTCCCCTGTAAACTCTCACCCTTGCTGCTGGGTGGCCCATGGCCTCTTCAGATCTGGCATGCATCAGTGCATACTGGATTCCCTGGATTTAACATCAAAATGTAGTCACCAACGTTCACGAAAGTGTCTGTGACCCATGCACAGAAACTTCGAAAAAAAAAGTTTCTGAAAGCAAGGAAATAACTGGTAGAGAAGGAGCTTGATCCTGCAGGGCACGAGCGAGGATTATTGTGTACATTTCGACAATGCAAGTATAATGAGCAAAATAAGAAGGCATGGCCTAACTTATTCTTGCATGATCGCTCCTTTATAGCTCCCTAATGATGCATGACCATGATTATCAGAGGCAGATGGAAGAACGTACAGCTAAGCATTCATCTGCACAAAGTGGATCACAGTTCAACTCATGGTTCCTTAAATGTGCTCATTCACTGCCCACGCCTTGAACTTCTTTTAACCTGCAGACTGGCAAACAGGCGGGTGGAGCTGAGATTAACTTCTGCTTAGGGCACAGGGATCTACTTCATCCACATCTGACCTGAAGTGCAAATCATCGTGTCTCCTGGGACATATCACACAAGGAGCTGCTGGCTCAGAGAAGGTGGCGTGTGCCATCAGCCATGTTCCAGCCCAAGAAAACACTGATTACACATCAGATTTGCAAGTAAAAAAGACCACTGTAACTCTCATTCTTCAGATGAACTGTACTTTTGGCATGCACATACTGAAGTTACCCTGCTGAATAAGATAGACTCTAGCATGTCCTTATTGATAAATGTATTTTCAATTATTTCAAGTGCAGAACAATCCAGATAAATTTAATTCTTAGATCTTTTACCATCCAACATAAAATTTTAGCTGTTTTTTACAACATAATTCCTATTAAAATCCTGCGTGCTTTTGCAAGCTTGTTTCCATGTACTGGTTCACATAAAAGGGCTTAAAAACTTATACAAAACTGCCCCTGTTCAGCAGGTCCTCAGCTTGCTTGTTTCCTCAATAGCACTGGAAACCTGACTTGGAAGGTAGAAATGAGAAAGGGAAAAATAATTCCATGCTGAAATACTGCTTTCATTGATGTAAAAACTTGGAAATTAAGCAGAGTGCCAGAAGGTAGAGATAGATTCTAAAGCTAAATGCTTTCCAGTACTTTCAAACATAAATATCTGTTAGATGAAAGCACAAGACAAGAAAAAGTAAAGACCATATGGTTTCAATGCTGTCCATATGAAAACAATGCCACTCTTCAAAATAGTTAACTGATGATCTTTCTGAATTAGACCAGACATCTTCCTGCCACTGAGGGGCGGAAGATACGGTAGTGCATGCTGCACAGTATGTGTTACAGAAAACAAAATCCTTGGATGAAGCATCTTATATAAGTAAATAAGTTATTTTACTGGTTTTAACAGCTGTTTTTATAGGCATTTCTGTGTTTTATTGGTTGCTTGGGAAGTGGGAGAAATGAGATAAAAGAACTATAGAAATATATATTTAATGTTCCCCAAACTGATTTTCCACAAGTTGTGTAAGCTGTTTATGCTTAAAACAAATGTAGTTTAGAAGTTTTAAATATTAGCTTTTCAACAGAACATTTACAAGAAGCTTTTTCTGATTTTGGCTCTCATGATGTCTAACAGAGTTCACAAACCTCTGCTGCCTATCTCTGAATTTGACATGTTCAAAACATTTAATTAATCTTGCGTTCCTTGCCTGATGCAAATATTCCCAAATGGAAACATCAACTAGATTACAGATAGAAAAGCATGGACAAGTTTTCTGGGGCAGCCAGACAAGGTTGCACTAGATCAGGGTTTTTCAAATTTTAGAAATTGTTGGTGACCCTCTTTTGTGTCACCATTATGAACCAAACATGACATCTGTGGATGAGCTGAGCTCCTGTGGGAGCAGGGAAGAAAACCTGTGTCTGATGTTGAGCATTTTCTCTTAATTCCCTTCAAGCTTCTAGTTCTTTTTAGGAACTGCTCCGCCTTTAGCAGTTAAGGCATTGGGGTCTAGGGGTACTGGAGTCTCTTGCAACCCCTAGTTAGGTCCCGCTTTCACTCTTTTACCTTGGGAAAACTGATGAGCTGCTAAATCACTCTGGTATAAAATACTGTGTGACCCTCTACAAAGCCTTTTCTCATCACCTTGGGAATCACAATCCACAGTATGAGAACCTCTGACCTTGCGAAGCATATTGATATGATCTTCCAGTGTTTTACACTGTGTACAGGATTGTGTAGTTTGGAGTTTGCGCCAAGTTTGGAGCTTGACTTTCCAACCACAACCAATGTATGGGAGAAGAGGTGAAATAACTTGTAGATTTTTGATTTGTACCTGAGGGAAGTGCAAGGGCTCAGGCATAAGCTGCTGCTTTCTAGATTCATTTTTTCCTTAAGAAACTAGGTTTACATGTTATGTATATTCATGCCATTTACAGTATCAACTGGTAACACACATCCATTATTATAACAGTACGTGCAGCTATGTGCACTGCTGAGATGATAGAAGTAAAGGGGTTGCAAATGCAACATAATTCGTAGCTGTTTATTGTGTTAGGATTACATGGTAAGGCTGGGAAGTAGAGAGGAATGTTAAAATTGTTATTGTTATTTCCATATGCAACTCACTGTTTACCTTATGCAGATATGACTATTGTTATTTTTCATTTTATATGGATTAGTCAATAATCTCCCAAAGGATGGTAAACCACAGCAATATCAACTTAGTACTACAAACTGCACTCCTAATGAGCTTGTGTTTCCTTATACGAGTCATTCTTTTGTAACAGGAAGTCCCATGTTAAAAAAAGGAAAATGTTAACTGGAAAAATACAAGCTACTCTCTGTTTTGAGAAAGACCTTGAAGTCCTTGTAGAGTAGCAAAAGGATGTGGCTTTAGTTTCTTCCCATATCTGAATGTGGGAACTATAAATAGTGAGTAAACTGAAGCACTTAAAAAAAAGAGAAAGAAAGAAAAAATAGAAGGCCTTCAAGAATAGCACATGATCAGGAAATGAAAAGGGACTTTACATCTTGACAAGGTAGGGGAGCTACCTTGATCATTGAGCAAAGATCAGAGCCAAGACATATAGAAGAAAAAGCTAAATTGCTCTCATGATTACCATAACACATACTTCTTTTTCTTTGAGTTATTTTTACTTACTCTCTGAACATAAACTCATTACTTTAGAATTATTTTATGGAAAACTAATAGAAGTTTTTTATCAAGAGTCCAAGGTTTTCAACTCATAATATCTCTGTGGGTCTTTTATGCTGGACTTAACAAGAAAATGTCCCCTGATCAAAAAACAGGTACAACAAGAATCAAACAAGCCCAAACAACTCACAGGAGGTGAAGCCACAAAGCATATTTCCAGCCTCTATTACTTTCTTAAACACAGCAAGGTTTAAGGTGAGGTCAATCTGTTCTCAGACTGAATGAAGCTATGACATGAAAACTGAAATGTTGGATACTTTTAGGAAGTGACCATTAACTTGGACTCTGAAAAAATTTTCCATGTCCTCCGTGTATGCAATGGGAAAGTAATACTCCTTGCATTTCTGGGATTTGCCTGTGTTTTGTTCTGAAATTAGCTCCTGTTTTTTACCCTTATTTTGAAATGCTGTCTATTTCTTAATGTTGAATTCTTACACTTCTGCTTTTTTTGTTCCTCTCCTATATCTTATATCTCTAGATATAAAACCAAACCATTATACTTCAGGCATCTAAACCCAAAACCTTTAATAAAGTTTATGAGGATGTTATTAATGCTATGGGCTTGATTTTTTTTAAGCTTTCTCTTGTCCTTTAAAGTTCGTGCCTTTTCCCATGCTGATTATCTTTGAATTTCTAAAGGCCCCATCACAAAGGGAGCTCTGAGCCAAAGGAGACCAGCCTTCTCCTTTTTGCAGGCTGCTATCTGAATGAAGATGAGACTTTGAAAGATGATCATAGCAGAAGTCTGCCCTGACAGCTCCTCAGGAAAGGGATTGATATCCATGGCCTCATATTGAAAAGATGGTACAAATGCTGCCATTAAAAATGTTAATCCTTTCTAGCAGCTGAATTTATATAGGGAAACAGCCCCTGTGGTAGCAGGATCTCTTACAGAGCTTACTCTTAGGTGAGGAATGCTGACAGGGAATTTTATTCTGTGCTGCAGTGACTGCGGTGGAAGACCATGGTGTCTATTCTACAGTATTCAGAATAAATTGGATTTCTTCCGCCTTTTTCTGTGTGCATATTCAGATGAAAAAAGACAGGTTCATTCTGGATAGATCTTACTCCAAGAATTAAGCATTTCTTGGTGACTTCATGAGAAGCAAGGGAAATTCCAGTGTATGAGAAACCACATTCATGTAGTACAAAATCAGTTGGATTCGGGCACATGCATTTATTTGACTCTTCTGAAAATCCTGTCTTAAACTTGTGGAATGATCAGCAATGTGAGAACATATAAAAGAAATTAAACAGAGTAAAGATGTATCCAAGAAATTGAAACACTGAGAGTAAGAGTCAGTCTCTGGAGGATGGTTGTTCTGTGCTGCCTAGTAAGTCACAGCCCATGTGATTCATTCCTGTTTAACCAGATTTTCTTACTTATATGGACTTGATCACTTTTTTTTATTTATTTATAGGCGAAAAACAGAACACCTGAATAGGGATTGCATTAAATTAAGACACTAGATAAATGCTATAAGATATTGGTCAATTATCAACCTTATTTTCACTCTAATGGATCAGAGGAAAATCTACACTATTATAATAACAGCTATTTGCTCAGCGGGTTTACTTAATGGAATGATAAGAATTAAGAGAGAAAGTCCTGCTGCCTTAGCACAGCAAGAAATAATTCCCATGGCTTGAAAAAGGATCTGAGAGGATAAGACTGCTAAATATAGCAATTTACTCATGTAAAAGTTCCTAGAAAATCCATATATTATCAGCTGAAAGCATTGGAGGCACAATTACCAATTAAGAATACATAGAGTCAGATGCTTATAAGCTAACTTCAAGGAGAGCACATGTAGCATGACACAAAAATAAAAGCTAGGATGTTATTTTTCTCCTCATCATAATGGCTACTTACCTGTACATGCACTTCTCTTGTTTTCATGAAGCCAACACCTAAAAATAGTTGTATCTATAATTAGTAGTCAGAAGTTGTGAATATGATTACACAAGTATAAACTTATAAATATCGTAGTATATATTTAAACTCATATTTCCATATTTAAACTCATATGGAATCTAGTGCTGTCTGTATTTTTGATGTCTTTTTGTTGTTGTTGTTGAAGCAGATTAGATTTGGCATAATCTTTAATTTTGCACTGATTCTGCATGGACAACAACAGGAGTAACTTAATGAGATTTTTAGTTGCTCAGGTGCCCTGTTCCCTCAGTAACCCCTGTTCACAACAGACAATAGTTTGTCCGTAGATTTTAAGTAAAGCTTATGATTCTCTACTGTAAGAGTTTTGTCATGTACGTACTTGTCAGCCTACAGGATCATTTTGAAGTGTATTGTTCATAGCCTTCTTTAACTCCCTGTTCAGCAAACATGTCCCTGATTTCTATGTACTTTCACTGAAAATTAATCACACTAGATATAAAGCTGCATTCTGGTTTATCACAGGAAGGACAGTGTTCCAGGAAAAAATAACTCAACCTGTAAAATATTCCAAATATTCACATTGTTGATGCAACTCACAGGGACACACTAGAATGTCTAGAGCAAGTGATGCTAATTTAGAAGCATTTGAACTAGATACACCTGAAAGCCAAAGAAGATGCCAGGTGAGGTCTGCAGCTTAAGCACGCACCCACAAGAACAAAACATGTAAATCACACGCCAGCACCATGAGGGAGCTGAGCCATCAAGGGAAGACAGGGATTACTTGGCCAGGCCACCTTGGTGGCTCCTGTTATAGACAGGCACAAAGGACCAGACCTGTCATCACTCAGTTAAAAGAGCACTCCTCAGGAACTGCAGTGAAGCTGAAATTTTGCTTTAAAAAATGTATGTCAATGTCCAACTATATGTATGAATCCAAGGATTCATTCCATTGTTTGCCTGAAAATCCCAAGACTTCCTGATCCTTTCCCTGCAATCTTTACAGTGAAAACAATCTAACTATTACGTTAGGGGAGGCAGCAAGCACTCTGCAGTGTATCAGGAAAGAATCCCGTAGAAACAGATTAGCAGCTGTTCTAGGAAACCAAACAAGCCTCTAAATTAAATGCAGCTTCACTTTGATGCTGGTGAATAAAGTGCTTTTGGTGCCCTAGAGGTGCCTTTCTCTAAACAGAGGTTCCATTGTGACATTCCTGTACAGAGCTGTTACAACGTGCTTTTACTTTCTGTTTGATACTTGCATGCTTCTAGTCTGACAACGTTCATGATACTTTGCTGCTTACCAGCACTTTGAACAAAGCTCTTTTTTTCACTAGAAAACTGTGCCGATACATTATTAATTTAGGAATAAAATTGCAGGTTACCAAATGGTATTTTAGAAAGTGTTCTCAAACACTGAGTTTTATGATCCAAAATTGAGATGTCATAAAAGTTAATAATCTTATTAAACATTAAACATAATTTGCACAGTGCCACTATTGTGCAGTCAGTCACAATGCAGTCTAAATAATATCTAAATGAAAATTCTATTATTTCTGCTAGGTGTATCTCATTATTATTCTTACTACTCCCCTCTAATTTGTGGACCAAGAATCCAGTAATTTTACATAACGAACATTAGCTAACAACATAAGGTTTTCTTTGCAGGAGAGTGAAACTCTGACTGACAGGGAATATAATAATGGAATAATAATTTGTTGAATAGCCCATTCAAAATATTTCTCAAATTATTAATAAAATTTAACTGAGCCCTCTTAGGCAAATGTTCAGTGGTATCAAAGCTGTTATCCTTAGCTGATAAAAGACATCACGTATAAAACACTGACTTCAATGAGACTATGTAAAAAGAACAGGAAAAAAACTGGAAAAGATACTTAGGAACCTGATTTTACATACCTGTTTTTAAATCTTGGCCTTTCATGACCTATATGAATGCAACTTCCCTGAACATAAGAGTTTCTTGGATTTGGATTAGCTAATTTGATGGATTAGCTAAATCACCCTCTGGACATGCCTCTCATCTATCAGCTATACAGAAAGCCTAGGGCAACTTAAATCCCAATTTAAGCGCTTCCTGTAATACCCAGATGCTGAGTGGGATCGATCCATGCCTCTGTTCATGGTGAGGTGGTCCTTCCAGGTGAAGCAAGCCATATGAAAGATCATTTGCTACTGCTTCTTGACAACAGGCAGCCTCTGCCTCTCTTCTCAACTTCATGGTGTTCATCCCTACAACAAAGAAAAAGAAACCTTGGCAAGGTCCCCACTGACCCCAGTGGGACCAGCAGGCAGGTTAATGGCAGCATTTAACAAGAGCCAGTTTTTCTTTCAGCAGCAAATACAACATTTTTAATACCTCAAAGGCTACAATATAGAAAAAGAAATGTGGCCCCATGGAAATTAGTGACAGTACTGACTGTGAGCTTCACCAAGTCACCATTTCATCCACCTTTACAGGCCAATTTTCCTGCTATCTGAGGTATCTCTGCCCCACAGTGAATTGCTTGATAGATATAACATCTTGCTTCAGATCCTCACCTTGAGCCAACCCCAGCACTAATCCAGCTACTGCCCTGGCTGTGGGAAATAGGGAGCCGAGGCTCTGACACACACCAGTTGTGGCAAAATAATGTTTCTTTCCCTTCATTTGAATTTTTAATGTCCCACTGGAACACGCTCCCCGATTAACACATTTCAGTACATTCACATCCCTGAACAGAAGCTACAATGGTTAGTCAACCTTGTGGGAAGTCAGCTTTGTCCTCTGACTTGGTGTCACTTGATGGACTGAGTGACAGCTGTTCAATTTTCTGCAATTACATACTGTCATTTATTGCAGGTTTTGTTGTGCACTTTTTTATAGAAAGTAAGGGCTGAAAACTAGAAGTCGTGTCTTCTCTGAAAGCACTTACCTTCTTAAATTAATGGTCTACTGGTGGTGGTTAAATGAGGACTTCATTTTGTTATCTGTCACCTCTACAGTCTGCTTCAAATAAACACAAGACTCTATCCTTCTGCTGAAATTTGCTGTCTATATTTTTGTTCTTGGAAAAATTGGACACTTCTATTATCTATTGAGCAAAGTTCCAGATGTGTTTGCTGACACTTAAAAACTCATAAGTAGAAAATGTTTTGCTCATAATAATGTTTACATGATTAGATGCATTTTTAATTAAAAGTAGCAGAAGACATTAGATCATAGAAATGAAATAACCGCCTCATTGACTGATTTATTGGAAAGATTTAACAAGAACATTTTACTCCAATAATGGTGATAGCACCACTTTTCTCTTTAATGTATGTTTTCAGAGATATTTTGCCCAAAAATATTTCAGAGCGATTTCAAGCATAATATCAAGTTGTTATGGAGGAGCCATATAGAAATAATCAGAAATACCAGATTTGAATTACAGATACCTCTTTTTTCCCCTTTGAATCTAGGTTGGGAAAATTGAAAAAGGGTTCATTTTATTAAATGTTAAACATAAATTGGAAAATGCAAAGACTGAACAAATTAAATAATTTTGAAGCAATAGTTTTACAAATAAGCATAATAAACCGAATAAGAGCTTCTTATTAAGAGCTTATTAAGAGATTGCATATGATTTAAAGTTAACTCCAGCTCCCATGTCATTGTAACTTTTAAGGTAAAGACATATATGAAGTGGTATGTTACCAAATTCCAAGAAGAAAGCTTTTCAGTAATTATTGAGAATAAACTACTAGTTTGTGATGGATTTTCATATCAGTTCTCTACATATATTTTATTAGGGCAAATTATTTCAGTAGCAAAAGATATTATGCAGAATTAAGTTTCTGTCATGATCAAAAGCCTCACTAATGTGTAAACTAATGCATTACTTGAGTTCATGAGTTTTATTTGTAAAGGCTTAGTTTTTGTAAAATAGTTCCTGCCAAATAATGAAATAATTACTTTAACCTCATGAATGGTAAATCCTTCAGCAATTACAAGCAGATTGTCCTGAGATGCCATGTAACTTCATTAGGTTTATCTCCGTTTGCTTTGTTTAACCTGCCTCACACATCATCATCTGATTCTGACCATTGGTATTAAAAAAAAAAAAGTGGAAAACAGTGAAATTGTTCTCACTGATTTTGAATCACAAACATCTGAACCTTCATAAATTCTAAGGTGCTCTATCGCATTTCTCAGCAGATCCTATAAAGCAATGATGATCTTCATGCCAAATGGTTCTGTAACTGGCAGGAACGTTGTACAGTCAGTGAATGAAATCACTTGGGCATTACTCATGCTTGTATTACCAGGGCCATTATCGCTTTGCAAGCATTCATTACTGTGGTGATTCAAAAATAAAACCAACTTCACAGCCTTCTTTTAATTTAAAAGAGATTAAATAACTATCTGTATAAGGAACATATCCTAGCTCTGTAGCTATTTGTGCATACAAAAGCAATTTAAAAGCAATAGAGCAAGCTGGCAGTGGTACAATACAATGGCTCCTCATTTTATAATACTACCCAGAAGTCATGCTCAAGCAGACTAAACATTCTTCAATGATTGTCACGTGTTTGAGTTTACCTGAACTATGAGGAATTTTGATTAAATATCTGCAGTAGAGACTACAGAGGAGATGGAATAGTGTGCACTGCATGACAGCTCTATCCTGAGCCTATCCTTTTAATATTTCTATAGTTCCAGTGTGGACCTGACAAATTAATACCCGAGGCAGGTTGTAACTTTGAAGTTAAATGTGCAATTATTCCAGTTGAATGTAAAATGTTTTCATAACATGAAGTGCCTGTGAGGCAGCAATTCATTTACAAGACTACAAGATAGAAGGTTTAACATCAGTCATGCAAATGGCATTTTAATCTTTTCCCATCCTGAACAGAAATACTTGCAGGGCCTCCTGGAAATCAGTAATATGACCATCCTCAAATGCTTTCATTTTTTATAATTAGAAAATCTGAATCTCCTACATCATTAGGAATCCCCTGGTGACAATTTCTCCTGTGCTCATGAAGAGAACAAATCTCTCTTTGAGAAGGTGTGTACAATAAATAAAATGAATGTCATTTGTAGGAATGGGACCATATGCGAATGATGTGTGAAACTGATAGAGCTGAACTCTTGTGCACAGAACCCTGGCTATTGTAGTCTGCCTGTAATGTTAAATTTTCACATTTACAGACAACAAACAGAGACATCTTTCAATAAATAGAGAAGCTCCCAAAAGAAAGCTAATGACTGAGGTTGAGATTTTGTAGCAGGAATTTTTGGCATGAATGTGAGACTGATCACCTGTTATTTTTATAACTTAGTGCCTGTATGTTTGTATACACACTGCCTATAATTGTATATCAACATATGAAACCGTGAGCAGAGAGATAACCCATCCATCCATTAGAGTAAACAGACCTGACCCAAGAGCTCTGTCATTCTTTCTGGTAAAGAACAGTCTGAAATCTTTTCCTCAAAGGAAAGGGATAGAGACACATTCTGCTAAGAGAGGTTGTTTGCTTCACTGGGAGCCAGGGCTATCTTATCCTTCATCACTGTTTTCATGGATCACTATTTAAATGAATGTTTCTGATTATTTTGGGTTTGCTAAATTTAGGCACTCAGTAAAAATTTGTTTTGCTGTTCTGCATGTACTGAGACTGTCTTGCAGAATGTTCCTTCACACATATGTTTCTTTGCACAATATGAAATAAAGTTCTGATCCATTAAAATCAGAGGGAAATTCCCAGTAAATAAAAATTTTCACTAATAGTGCTAAATACAGCGTGAAAAATATCTCAGGGAAGAACAGTACTCATGTTCAAGGAATAAATAAAAATGAAGCAAATGCTTCTATTTCCTACTGACAACAAGAGTGTCATTTTGCAAGTAACTTTGGGAGTGATAGATTTGAATTCAAGTTTCCTGAGAGCCTTGCATGGCTCTCATATGTGTCTGTGGGTTATGAATGATGCTATCGCCTATCTTATTTATTAACTAGCTGTTTCATTTATAGAATCATAGAATGGTTAGAGTTAGAAGGACCTTAAAGATAATCGAGTTCTCTGTCCTGGTTGCAGAGTTTGAGAAACAGGTTGAGACCAGACTGAATTTTCCATTTGGGAGCAGATGATACAGATAGCAGTTTTGGTGAAGAAAAATTAAACATTTTTAATGAAGCTTTCTAGGCAGATCTAAATATTTTCTGGTACACTGAGGCAAAGGAGGAAACAAGATGGAAACTGTTTAAGAAGCCAGTCCATTCAGAGTCTGTAATTTCTATTCTTTACACTGCATAGTTGTTAGACGCTGGGTATACACTCTTTGCCCTGTATTTCTAAGAAGTGATGAAAAATTCCATCTTAAATCTTCATTTTTAGCTTAATTATATTGATGAGGTTGCAGGGGTTGCAAACAGGTTGAGACCAGGTTGCTCAAAGCCCCATCCAGCCTGGTCTTGAACGTTTCCAGCAATGGGGCATCCACAACTTCTCTGGAAAACCTGTTCCAGTGTCTCACCACCCCAAGAGTATAGAATTCCTTCCTAGTATCTAATCTAAATCTACCCTCTTTCAGTTTAAAACTATTACCCCTTGTCCTATCACTACACTCCCTGATAAAGAGCCCCTCTCTCTCTATCTTTCCTGCAGGCCCCCTTTAGGTACCAGAAGGCCCCTATAAGGTCTCCCCTGAGCCTTCTCTTCTCCAGGCTGAACCATCCCAACTCCCTCAGCCTGTCTTCACAGGAGAGGTGCTCCAGCCCTCTGATCATCTTTGTGGCCTTTCTTATTGTTCTAATTTTGAAGTGACAATGAAAGGCAACTCATGAAATTCAATCCTTGGTTCACAAACTGCTTGTGTATCACAGCTCCATGGCCAGAGATTTGTTGTTCAGCCGACCAATGCTTTGTACTGCCTGAAACCTCACCATGAGACTCCTGGCAGCTGGCACTTGAGCCCTTCCCCAGTCTGCCTGTTGAGAAATGAGGGGACAGGGGAACCTTCACATCAGCCACCTCGTTCAACAGTAATGCCAGATGTGAAGCTCTCGTTACCACTGACTGAGATCCTGGCCCTGAGGAAATCAATGACCCCAAACAGATACATCCCCCTGAGACATGTTCATAATGCAAGTATGCTGCTAACTATATTAGCATTAACATGCATCGAGGGAACAGAAAGCCTATACTTATCAAGACAGTATAGACACACTATAGACAGTATAGTATAGCAAGGCAGTAAGCTGCATCTTAAAGTATATTTGAATTGATTTCTAATATGAATTAATATAAGTCAGTTCATATCCTATTGCCAGTTAAGGCACTGTCCTGAAAAGCGTTGGTTGGATATTGTAAATCAGAGTGGCCCTAAGTTTCTACTTTAAGTAAATATATCATGATTAATCCTGTAGAATGATTTTAGAGCAATGTCTCCTTTTGCATTTAGAGTTATTTTTGGAGCTATATTTTCTCTTTCATGTTTATGAAGCAGAAGAAAGTAATATTGAAGCAGATGGTCATGGCAGAACACGGATTTCAAATAGGAGAGTGTGAGTCAACCTGTATCAAAATGTAGACAGGATAGATTAGGAAAGAACATGGACCCTCTGATCGGGAGTTCAAAACTCACGCAAAATGGGAACTTGTGAATGCTTGTGGATATTTCAGACAAAGTGGGAATAGGTGGGATTGCCACTGAGAGCCTGAGTGGGCAGTGCTACCCAAAGGGAAGGAAACAACTGTTTTTTCTGCTGCTGGAAAGGGGCTGCAGCATTGCCCCTGTCCCACTTCTGCTATTCCTCACAAGGAAGTGCACACATAAATCATGCCATTTTGTAAGAACAAGTATTACAGCACCTGATATGTTGAATACAAGAAATATTTTATGAAAGTTCACAAATCCATTTTTTTTTTGCTTTCAGAAGTAATGACTAAATGCAGATAAGGGCTGCAATTTGAGGAAGAGTCTAGAATGAAAAAAGCAAGAGTACTTTATCTTCCAGAGGTGTTTTTATATGTGGCAAGACAGAAAAATGCAGCATTAATGACTACAAAGTCACACTTCCTGTATCATTCCTTCTGTAAAAATCTTGTAGTGAAGTTTGGATCTTGAGACATGCAAGAATTTTTTTCTGTGCTTGCACAATTCTTTCAGATTTCTGCATCCTACTGTATCACTTTCAAAGACATTTGGCCAGGTCAGTTCAGACACTCTGGGGAAATTCTTTAAAATGAAGTAGTTAAAATTATTTGGAAGTAGGCTTAAAAAAGCAAGCCTCTGTGTTCAACTTTTTGTATATATTCATGGAGTTTAAAGCAGAAAGGATCATGAGGTACTGCTGTCTTATGATCTGCTAAATACCTGTTAACCCGATGTTTTGAGAATTACTAATATGTGACTTGCATTTTAATTAGAGCTTATCCTACTGAAGATCATCGATTATTTGAAGAAAGTGTGTGGCTATAAGTACATGACCTCCAAAAGCAACTCATTCTAGAGGTTCATCTAACAACATTTACTGTTCATCTAAGGTTTATCAAGCATGCTTCATTTAAATGTCTGGCTTCAGCTTCCAGGCACTGGTTGTTGTTATGGCTTTTCCCACCAGGTTAAAGAATCTGCAATATGTATTTTTTCCTTTTATGTGGCAGATATTTATGCATGGTAGTCAAATGATCTCTTTTCACAGAATCACAGAATCTTTTAGGTTGGAAAGGACCTTTAAGATCATCTTGCCCAACCATCAACCTAACTCTGACAAAAATAAACACCCACACAA
>JAOXJM010000079.1:32842943-32853487 GCA_026413425.1 Tringa solitaria
TAAATTTGTCCGAATCTGGGATATGCAGACAGAAATTGTAGCTGGGAGGCTAAAGGAGCCCAGACAACCATCTGCAGCTTAATCACACAACAGGCCCAAGGGCAGATTCAAGGCCACCAACAGAACTGCCTCAGGAATCTGCGGAGAAACCAGATGCTTCTATATACAGGAGAAGTCTTTGCCATTTATGCCCCTGAGGATTCTCTATGCTTGGAGAGGAATCTGCACCGGGGCCAATGCACCCACAACATCCCTCTTTCCAAAAACACATATTATTAAAAGACATCTCTAGTTCAAGAACAGAAAATAAGTGGATAAACAGATCAATGACTGAAAATTGAAAATCCTGTTTTTGGAGTTACTGCTCTCATTTTATCAATGACTAGCTAAATTAAAAGGCAATGGAGATGACAGGCTCCTCTCAAACTACAAAGCAGCATGTGAAGCAGGCAAAGGTTCCAGGAACCATTTGGACATGCTCTGATTCCTTCTAAAGGAGCACAGATTGGTGAGAAGGTCACTCCTTGGTTAGTGGAGAATTTATCACTGTTTGGTTTCAATGTATGAATTATGTCCATTAAATTTTTAGGTTTTGTGCTGATTTCTTTATGGTTGTGAATATCTTATTGCATGAGGATGATTCTTACATTCTTGAAAAGAGCTCTGGTGAAAGTAAAAGCTTGCTCCAGATTTCCATGTTGAAAAACACCTATGCTGTATAATTGTCTAATGTTAATTCTTATCTTTGAGTTTCTTTGATTTTGGGTATTCAAAATTCAAATTCATCTTTTTACACCATGTGCCAGCCGCTAGAGTTCTACAGCTGCCTAATGGGAAATTATCATCACTTGCAGTCATCTATCTCCATTTGTTTAAATGCCACCTTTTCCCTAGTATCCTGTGCTGACTATGTCATATGACTATCAAGAGGTCTCAGATCATGAGGACGGCACATATCCTAAGATTGTTTCACTTCCATCCCATCTTTTTGATTCCCATTGGACAAACTGCCAAAGCTGGGTCTGGAAGATTTTTATTTTTTTATCTCAACAGCTGTGATGCTGTCCATCAAAATATAAACCTCTTTTCCTAAAATAGAGTCCCAGGAATAGTTCAGATCTGTTACCAAAGTAGAAAATCTGATATCAGCCCAGAATCTCTTTTAGAAAGAAGAGAATGTATGAACTGTAACTGCACATCTTTATGTTTACATTTTTGTCATGAACATTTTTACAGGTTTGTTCAAAATAATTTACCAATTCATATTAGATCTATAGATCATGCACAGAGAATTAGTTGTTTAATTTAAAATTTGACAAGCATTGATTTCTTTTTAAACCCTGTTAAGGTCATCTTTCTTATGACTGAAGATTGTAGCATTGGTGTTTTCATGTTTCATCATTGAAAACACAGTTTTCTACAAAAATGTTCAAAGATTATTTAAGCTAATAAATTTCCTGCCAAAATCCCAGATGCTGATATGTTTTCGAAAGCACAAATGACATAAAATTTCATTTATGAGCTTTGAAATATTTCCGTGAGTAACATAGAAAAGACTTTAATCCAGAAAGAAGTTGGTATGCTAAATTTAATAGAAATGCTTTGGGAGCAAAGGAATAAATTTTGAATTGTTAGATAAAAGTGCCCTCAAAGCATTTCACAATACAGAAATGTATAAACATCCCATCTAACATTTGGCTGTGTTGTATCTGATATCCTAGATTGCTACAGGATCAGAGGCTGAGGAATTATCTCAGGACATATGGAAATTAAAATGTCTTCAGATACATATGGGAAACATCTCTGAGAGCAGAGCAGAGATTTACAGGCTGATGTTACTTCCTGTGTAAAAAGAAAATCCTTTCTACAGGAATTGTCCTTGTCTTGGGTGTTTCCAAAACTTTGTTCCCAGAGTTTTATATTTAGTTGGGTAAATTTTCCTGTGCTTACCGGTTGTCCATCAGGCTTGCATACCTATTATAGCATTTCTATTGACTGGTTTTCTTTCTACAGTGGAATTAGTTGGGCTGGTTTGAATTTATTACAAACATTATCTTCAAAGCATATTATTTTTCCTTCCTTCCCCTGCAGTATCTTTGAAATGTTTAATCATGTAGCATAAAACTGTTTACCTAGCTCAAATCAACAGCAGACTAGAAGCAGGAGAATATGGAAATGACTGACGAAGATTCCCTATGCCTCTCGTTAAAGGTTGTCCTAACCACATTAGGGCTTATTTTGTGAGCACTTACCTACGTATGCATGCAAACCTGCCAACACTGAGAAATTCAAAAGTGGCTGTTTCATAGCCTCACCGTGCCCATACAGATGAGTTTATGTGTACGGACAAGAGTTGCACCACAAGCCAGCAGGAGTGGTGAGCAGATCTGCTATCTGAGCTCTCAAGAGAAGAGCATCATATTTCTCCCCTGCAACTCAAATATCCACAGTGGAGATGATAACATCTGAGGGAAGGGACTCAGAGTCCATTAACCTCAGGACAATGTCCTTTGTTCAGGAACAGGCAAACACACATGGCACGGTGTTTTCTTACGCCAGTACATGTATATATGCATGTGAACTCTTTTTTTCCCCAAATATACAAAGACCTACCAGATCAAGCAATTTATATTTCCAAGAAAAATATCAAAACCTGTTTGAGAGAAGTGGTTAGGGTAACTAGCTGTCTTCTGTTCTATATCACTGTGGTTTAATATCTCTATACTAGTTGATTAAAAATCTGTGTTAAAAGCAAATTTACCTGAAAATCAGCCACTCAGGCAGCTCCCAGGAAAATAGAGCTTTAGAAAAATCATTCAAACAAATAAAAAGATTCTCTATATGGAGTAAAAGAGAGAAGGAAAGACTTCAAAAACGCTTTCAAAATCCCTGAACTATTTTACATGAAGTAATTTACAACCCTCAGCTCTCAACCTGGAATCACAACTCAGCATCTCAGTCCCAATGAAAATCTTACCCTTTCTCTCCAGTTTAAGTGACTGACATTGCTGAAGCATAAACTGTAAAATTTAATGACAAATAGATCTGGAATACAATGCTGAAGTATCACTTATTGCAATAAAAAAAATCCCCCTGACATTTGCATAGTTGAGCAAACGTCATTCATTGTGTAGTAATGAATATCATCGCCTTTTCCTGCTTTCAAAACAAAGCAAAGAACAAAACCACCACCTAAAAAAATATTTTCTGTATGATTCAGATGTGGTATCCATCTCATGAATGAAACTGTTTTGGTGTCTGTCCACGCAGCACTGCCTGCTTGCAGCGATGGCAGGAAGCTGTAAGATGGTACTGCTCAGGAAACGTTAGCAGGCAAACCTTCAGTCCGAAAAAAGCAACAGCCTTTATTATTGCACCTATACATATTTAGGTTTAAAGCGTGGCAATTGTCGGCTTACATGGAAGGGGACAACTGAGGTTACTGGAGAGGACTGGAGGAGGCAGAGAGTTGTGGCAGGGACTGCTTTCCCACTGCGTTCTGCATCAGGGCAGATGTCTGACAAAGAACAAAAAATTGTCAGCTTCACTAACTGATAAATTCAACTTTGTATCTCAGTACCCAGATGGGGAAAGGAAAGTGGAGTAAATAGTTGGGCTACCGGTCATGCTATTAGTTGTGCTATCTGCCTTCAAAGCTGAAGGAAAAGCTCCTCCCTCCCCCCAAAATGCTGGTGTGTTCAGTAAGAAACAAATACAGCAAATTCACCCTTTACAGTATTTCTTCTGTATTGCCAGCACTTGTAAAGTCAGTAACCAGTTTCAAACTGACAAAGGTTTATTTTGCCTCACTTTTTGTACTAAAGGGAATAGCATTGCAGTGCACTTATCTGGCACTTCTCACCTCTGGCTCTCAGCTTTAAGCAATGCTTGGTACCTCAAGGAAAAAGCGCTTAGAGGTTTTTTCCATCTTGACACACTCCTGTTGCTTTTGCAAGATAGCGTGAGGCGTAGTGCTGAGACTGCAGCTTTATTGTTTAAGGGGCAGCATAGACTGGAGAGCAACTAAATTGGGCCTGCCCCATGCCTCCCTCTCTCCCCCAATTCCAGCAACCCCCAGGACCCCTCTGATACCTCCAGTGAAGCCACAGGTATTCCCAAAGGCATTGCTGCATCCAGCAACTTGCATGTCGGGTGCCGGCTGTAGCAGCGCCTGCTGGGCTTTACCGCAGTCTCGGCTGTCTGCAGAGGGGAGCTTAAAATCAGCACGGACGTGGGCTGTCTGACTTCTGTGTTAGGAGCACAAAGGAGGAAAACTCATCTGATGGAGCCTCGGTCTAACGCAATGCATACAGCTGCGTGGCACCCAGGTAAATCCGCGTGACAGGGCTTGCTGGGCTGTACAAATGTTACTGCTGTAAAAATACAGCAGTCACACAGGATGTCCTACAGCCTGCAGTTGCTCATGGCTACCCTCAGCCACTCTATTCCCTTAAGGAGAGTTGTGGCATATCAGGAAAGACTTGACCACGTGGGCATATTTACGTATCCAACGAGGAGAAATAAAATTAAATGCCTCTGCTTTGCTTTATTTCTTGTGCCATGTGCAGAGCATTACATCTGAATGTGTCAAAATATATTATGTCACGTGATGCTCTGTAACCTGGTGACACCAAAAGTGTGTGTGTCAGGTCGCAGAAGTAGCTTACTCAAGACAGACTTAAAATCAACAAAAGAGAAAAATCAGATACCAGTTTCCAAGCCGGGGGACCTAGCAGAATTGCTCTCTTGTATGTTAAGTGTGTCAGCTGGGACAACTCTGCTCACAGAAACGTGTCCTTAGCAAAACCACCGAGTTTCATCACATCTACGAAGTGTTGAGCTGAAGTTTAGTAAGCAAGAGAAGAAAAAGGAAAACAAAGAAACAGAAGTAATTCTTTGTTAATTCGAAAGAACTGAAATATTTGAGGATTTCTACAGAAAATAGTTCATTTGCCTGCATTGCACACGTATGAATCCGTGTTTCTGCAGAAGGAGTTATTCTTTCGTACTTCACTTCTGCTCAGACAGTAATGTTAAATAGATACAATAAAATATACAGTGTTAAAATGCTAACTTTTAATTTAATTTACTTTACATTATTTGGATTTTAAAACTTGACTTTTAAACATAGTCTGGCACTTGTTTTTCCATTCAGCATTTTGAAGAGAAAAAGAAGTGTGAATCTTAAAAATATCTAAAAGATCTCAGTTAACCACTGAGGCTCTGAAATAACTGGATATAGCAGTACCCAGAACTGTTGCAAAAGGCTGAAATAAATGACAAAAGTAAATAGTAATATATTGTGGCTGGGTTATATTTGTGACTGGAAATGTGAAAAACACACCTTTCTTTTTTAAAAAAGCCTAATATATCGTGTATATGATGCATATACTAGAAATGGGAAGGAACATACATGATCTGGGTTTTTTTTTTCTTCATTCACAACCTTACTTTGCTAAGCTTCAAGTGGCAGCTTTTGCTCATGAAGACTCTCCTGTCTGTTTACACTGGAAGCTTAACAGTTTCCTGCACACAACTAGTTCAGCCTCACCACTGTGGGCTTCCCACTCTAAGTAGGGAGAAAGGACAACCCAGTGCCATAGAAAGGACATTATAGCCCTGTAATAAAATTCCTGTAGTAGTAATGGTGTTATAATTAGCCATGATAGTCCGCTACTTCAGGAAAAGCAGGGTTTATTTGGAGGCAGAGACAGTATCTTCTGTTAGACCAACTGAAAATAACAAGTGAAAAAGGACCTTTGTTCAAGCACACAAGCATGAGGTTAAACTGAATCAAAAGAAGGGTTCACGTGCCTACAATTTTGTCTGTTTTCATACAGTTTTTGCAATTCTTTCAGTGCTTTAGTAAGATGTTAAACTTTGCAATAAAAATCAAGGTAAAGGGCATATTCCAGTGAATTAAAAAACATTTAAAAAATCGGTTGATTAACTTTCCTTCAGCTCCATCAGCAGGCACAATACAGAAAGGCTCTGCTTTTTCAAGGTGCAGGTGAAACAGCTCTTCTTAACTGTTAACAAAAGAAACTTGCTGATACTGCTGTGGAAATGGAATAGAAGGTGTTCCTTTCAGTCTGAAACAAATGTTCCCTTTCACTTACAGCTAAACATCAAGAGTTCTATCTTAAAAGATGGGGTTCTTCTGTCTCCATGCAGGTTAAAATAGCATGTATAGAATGTAATTGAATATGTCATGTTCAAGAGTTTTTCTCTCTAAATTAGTGCAGATCAGAATATATGGGTTCTCATTGAATTCTAACCAGTATTGATTTAGTTTTGATGAAGTGAAGGTATAGAAACAAAACCAAACAAACTCATAAATTTCTTTCAGCCTGGTTCCATGACAGTCTCTAAAGAAAATACAGAAGAAAATGTGGTTCTGCTTCTCTTTTTCTGCCTTTAGCACCAAAAAGTTGCAATATAGTACTGATAGTTTTATGTGTGCTTGTGATAAACAGCTAGCAATAAGTTGTGGTCAAGGAAGTGGTTTTCTGTTCCATGTAACAGCAGATACTACTGGTGCTGCTTGAATCAGGCACAGAATTTCTATAATACTAAGAATGAGAAGTCAAAGTAAGTTCAGAAGTGAGTAACGAGTTACATCTTTTTCACTGCAAGGCATTTAGTTGGCCTAGCCAAGTGAAACAAGGACATGAACATTATTTTCTTTTAGCAATTCCCACAAAAAGCTGTTTCATTCCCAGAATTTAGCCATCCTTAGGTTGCCTGTGCCTTCCCCGTCCTCAGCACTACCAAGTTCCCACACTGTGAAAATGCAGAACTTCACACTGCTCGAAAAAAATCACACATATATTTCCCACCATTTAGCCCCAGCTCATAAATATATACATATTATCTTTCAACAGGACTCTGCCCCTGTATTTTATTACCTCAGGACTGTCCCAGTTTGGCTATGTTGTGCTTATTTGCACCTCTAACAGGCCACAGTAAAACCGTAATTTGCACCTTTCAAGGGACGAAATTCAGAGGCATAACGAGGAAGGTGTTACTGTTCAAAAGCTGTCAAAACAGAAAGTTAATCAGGGAAATCCATATAAAAGGGAATGTGGGACAGTATGTGATGACAGCCTCTTGTTACAGTGCCTGTGCACAGCATGGGGCTTCTGGATCACGCTTCTTCTGGCGCAGCTGAGACACTCGCTCTGCTTTCCAGGTGTCTGAGCTAGGTAAAGCAATCTCTTCATCATCCCGCTTCCTCTGTAATGTGATCAAATCCATCATTCCTTTTGTTATCTCTTTTTGTGTTTGCTTTGCCCCACAGTAATTTGCTAACTGCAAAGCAGGCGAGTGCTTTAAAAACATACAAGCCTGCTGCAAGTTAAGTCATACTTATCAGATGTGCTGGTAGTGAATCATGCTGACAGATTGGCTCTGTTTACCTCAAACAAACTGTCAGAAATGTTCAGTACCCGAAGCAAAGCATGGAAAAGGCTTTCAAATACACACGTAGATCAGATCATAGCCCAACGCATCATATTTTGCATATTTCATAAAGACGGCACATGTACGTTTGCATGTAACAATCAGAACATGCTGTTTACAAAGATATTTGGTATGTCTACAAGAGAAAGCAATTAAGACTCATGTAGCTAATAGGGCAGGAGTGGATTTTCTCTCACTCGTTCTGCCCAGCGAGTCTGGCTGGGGGCTGCAGGAACCGCCAAGCTGGGAACACTGCTGTAGTTCCTCCAGTGCCCTGTCCCGCCACTTCATATGAGGCTCCCAATGGTTTTGTGGCTCTCTGTGCTGCACTGGTTCTCCAGATGGATGGTGTGCGGGACCACGTGGCAACTGGGAGCGCAGGAGTACAGACAGGACAGTCTGCTCCAGTGGCCAGAGCACTCATTTGCCACAAGCAACAAGCAGCATTAAAATGTGTTTGTTTTACATTGCCTGGGAATTTCCCTCTCCATAGAGGGGGCTGTATGTAACAACCTTGCTTGTCTTTCTCGGCTTCTGTGTTTGGTTAGCAATTCTAGAAACATTTTTAAACTGACTTTCTTGAAAAGACACACTCCCTCAACATGATCATGTTTCCAAAGTCATAAACACACACGCATACAGCTTTTATTTCTGAGAGCAGTCCTTACCTAACTGCCACAGAGACCCCTCTGCTCGTGGCTGTAGGTTGGGAACCAAAGGTGGCCTTCTAAAAAATAAAGTTAAGATTGGTGTAATTCCATTTCCAGTGCTCTTAAAAGAAAACGTTTTTGGTTTTGGTTTTGGTTTTGGTTTTTTAAAGAGCTTTTAAAATAGTCTACTTCCCTGCACAAGATTCAGAATTAAAAATAAAATGATACAAAGCCTGGTTGAAATTTATATTTGCAAAGTTCAATGCTGTAAAATCTGGGGAACTAAATAGTTCATATTGAACAACTTACCCACAGCCTTGCTCAATGTTTAAATGGAAACTAAATGGGACAATCTGAGACAAGAGCAGAGGGAGCAGCAGAGAGCTGTTTTGTTTTTCACTTCTCCTTGTTCTGTTTTTTTGGTTTTTTTCCTACCTGTGAAAATGTCAGAATGCCCCCTCCCATGGCTATGTGGCATCATCTCTAACTTCCCTGAGCAGGGACCAACCCAAGATCTGAACCCTATGCAAAGGGCCTGGCAAGCATTTAAAATATGAGCAAGGTTTCTCGTTAGAAATAACTACAAGTGAGGAGTTTAGAATCAGGAATGTCCTGGTGAGAGAGAGGGCACAGGTTACAGCTTATGTGTAGAGGAATTCAACCTGGGCACCCACCAACATTGTTGTGAAAGGGGGACTTAGGGAAATGGCTTTCCAGGGCTCTACTCTGCTATAAAAGCTGGCTTCGAGCTGCTGTCTGCTCACTAGGTCTGCACGCTCCCCAGGAAACAACAGTTTGTTTGCATCCAGTACCACTGAACGTGGCAAATAAGGCACTCTGAGGGGTGCTGTGGCTAGACTTACGGTGGATGGATGGGATACGAATGCCTATTTTGTTTATAATCCAGGACAGGATTACAAACTCATATTTGGCCACACTAGACAATAATTAAGTAAAAATTAGTTCCCACAATCTATTTTACTGCTAGTGAAAAATGGATTTGTTTACATAGGAAAAAAAAGGGGGAGACAGTAAGTTCTTGACTTTGTAGGGAACCTGGTAATGTTTTTTTCCTTCCAGGTGAAGAGAGCTCCTGAATTCTCACACAATGTGTAGTTTTACAGCCATCATCATGTTTATGAAAGAGACTGAGAAGACCACTGTGCTATAACTTTTTGCTCTTGGCTCCCATTGTGTTAGTTTTGCTATGGTAGTACTTTTTTGGTCTCTAGCTATTGCCACCTTAAACCAAGACTTGCAAAGAGCGAGAGAGGAAATGGCAAGCTGTTCTAACCAAAACACCTGCAGTACCCTGGCTACTGGAAACTTCATTTCTCTACTTTTATGATTATCTGTTACTTAGGGGGAGACTAGCCTTTGTAGAGGACAAGAAAAGGGGAGTCTAGAGAGATTCTTGAGGGTCTTTCAGATCCTTTTGCAACTGTTGTTTCAGAAGGATCTATGACCTGCAAAAGTCCATCAGAAAGACAGAAATACAAGCAGCAGCAAAAGCTGCCTGAAAGATTTCTTTACATGCACATTTCTTTCTCTTTGTTTTCAAGGCATTAGCAACAGCATTTTATTTTTGTAAATATGGCAGATAGACATTTTTCTATTTTTATACAGCTTTTCACCTTCATAAATCTGGAAATGATGTGCCACTTGCCAACTCCAAATGAAAATGCAACCTTCTGTTGCTGCCTCTTGAATAGTTTTATCTGTATCTATAGTACAGGCAAGAGCAATGGGGGAAAGCAGCTAATTAAGACGTTCTTCTCACTCTATGATACTGAAGCAAACTGCAGATACATTAAAAATACTCTCTCCGTGGTACTTTGCATGTTATATAAAGTCCTGGGAATGAATCGTCCTCAGATGGATGATATTTTTAAATGAAAAGCTAAAATGAAGAAAGTTTCTGATGGCATTCACATAGTTCTGTGAAGCAGACCCTGCTCAGGCTTCAGCTGTGGGCTCAGCATTTAAGTGACTGAATCTGTCAATCAACAAAGGGCCGTGGGCTCTTTCTTGTCTCCTTGGGTTTGTCAACTGCAGCTTCTCAAGTCCGCAGTGCCCTGATGCACCACCTACACAAACATATGTACACAAAACATTTAAGTAGTAAGATAATTTGAACCGTGTTTTGGAAATAAACACAGCTTTTTCTTACTGGATGAGAACAAAATTGTTGAGGAATATTTTTAATGTTGTTACAAGTGGATTTATTTAGTTGTTCCTTCCTGGGTTTCCTTTTTCTTACTGAAGCCACTTTTATTCAGTTCCCTGACAAAACTACTAAAAACTCAGCCTTTGGGACATCAGAATGGGCCATTTTTTACATCACCAGAGAAGACACAAGCAAAAGAAAAGGCTTCACAACCAAAGGGTCTAGTGTGGGATAGATATGCTGAAATCTGTCCCCCTTCCTTCCCC
>JAOXJM010000079.1:32853587-32866637 GCA_026413425.1 Tringa solitaria
CCCCCAGCTCTATAATATCTATTATCTATCAGTTTCAATGGAATCTTTCAAATCTTTACAATGCTGTAGGATGTCACAACCTGCTTATAGAAATGAAAGACACTGTGAGTCATCAGTCTCTTTTTCCAATAATAGAGCTGGATAAGCTCAGGGTCTGCCTGACCCCTGGTTTATCAGGTTTTCTGTCATATAAGACACAGGAGATGAAAAGATTCTGATTTGTTTAGATATGTTACCTGGTTCACTGGAATTGTTTGTTTCAGACATAAACAAACTTTTCTGCAACTAGCTAAAAATGTCACATGGCAAATTTCTGTTCATTTATTCACCCTAGAACTGTCATTTTTTGCATGTTCTGTAAACCCCTAATTCTCCCTCCCTCATTTCCCCACCACCACCTTTATAAAGTAGCATCCTGCTTTCCTGTGTTGCTATGACAACATTTACACTTGCCTTTTGAAGGCAAAATATGTGGCTTCCTTCCATATTTTTGGCAGTGTGCTCTTGTGTTAGAGGGACACACAGGGGAATGAAGACAAAATCAGATAAAGGTTTAAGCAGCAGGCTGCAACTTTATTTCCCAACAAAAAGGGCATTTAAGTGGGTATAGCATGGATTTCCCTATGATATAATTCTTCAGTGTACCCCTAAGACGGATTTATTCAGTTTAGTCTTCTGAATCTTCTTTCTTCGTGCAAGAGAAAATTAAAGGAGAAACAGTGAAAACTTCAGACCTGCCTCCCTCTTCTTTCCCCTCTCTTTACTTCTAGGACTTGTCAACTAATTCCAGAGAGGGAGAGCAGCTGAAAGGAACTGAAGGTTAAAGAAGGATGCGGGTTACTTTTTAAATTAATCAGAAAGTAAAAACAAAGAGAAAAAGCCCTTTCCTCTCCCCTACAGCTGCTCAGAGGAAAGTCTTTGCGAATGTGGCGTGTTGCACTGCAAAATATAGGAACTAATGCTTGCACCTGATAAGAGTGACGGTTGGTTATATGGGCAGGGAGGGGTGCAGTGCTCCAGTTCCCAACAGGATCCTCAGTGCCACTACCTTGTCAATGACTTTCCGTGCTATGAACAGCCCAACTGACCACTGCCTCTTCACAGCTCTAGAAGCTGGCTGGCAGCTAATCTACAGCAGACATAAAGAGAAATTCTCCAAAGACAAAACCTCTGCAAGAAGTTTTGAAGCAATTGTGTCTTTATTAGAAGTGCCAGGAACTGAAAAATCACTTCCCTTTACCAAGCGTCTGGCTCTCCTATTTAAGCCACAGGACCCAAGTCAGATAAGTCTTATGGGCTGCAGCACTCTCTGTTTGGAACGTAAAAGCAGACGGAGACATCACATTCCCTCAAAGCAACAGAGATAGGCTGACTTAGCTGATGCTTATTTCAGATCTCTTTACAATCCTACAGGAGAAGATATGCAGCAGATATCTCTCTATATTTCTGGCACTGTTAGCAATCTGAACTGCCTCTCCTTACTCAGGCTGTGGGAGCATTGTCTGTTTTTTAACAGACAAACAGAGTATACCTCTGCAACACACTAGCTAAAGGAAAATCTTGTGCTCACTGGGCGTGGGAAAATATTGAACTCTGACCACTGCTGACAAGATGTTAAACCATGTCAACAGACTACGGAACAAATACATCTGCAAACAAAATGTATTGCATTTAAATAAATTGTTAGTATCTTCTTCAGTGTATAAAGGTGTCAGCTGAGTGGGCTTAGAAAACTCACTGCAGACAGAACTATTTCCTTTAAGAAGCATGAAACTCCAATACTAATCTAGCTTGTATGAGCATGCCATGAACTTGGGGGGATCACGAGGGCTGCCCTTGCTCCAGCACCAAACCCTGTATTGTCCAGTAATTCCCTCACTCACACTTTCAGAGATAACCCTTAACAAAATGTAATCTACACAGACTTTAAAAGGCAGATAAATGCACTGAAAATTATCAATGTAGAACAAACATGATTTAGCATGCTCAGAGGCCAAATCAAGTTTGTACAACACTGGCGACAGTTCCACTTTTGACAGAGAGGCTGGGCACTGGCAATGTCTCTTCAGCACCCATCTCAAACTGTGGAGAAGCAACTTCGCAAAACAGGAGATAGAAGGTGGCTACAGCTGTCTTGGAAGGAACTTAATCATCTCCATCCACAAACCCTGAAGTCTAAATCACAACCCCACTTCTCAGTTCCATTTTGATCGCCCTGTGCTATTCCATCAGTAACAGCTGCTGCTATTTGGATCTGCTTTGTGGTGTCCAAATTGTAACCTCTGTCAGCTTCTTAATGTTTGTTTGTTTTGTTTTTTTTTAATCTAAAGATGTACCTTAAAACTGAATCAATAATTAACCCTCCACCATGAAGGACAATGATCTTAAGAACTTGGCTTGCTACAAGTTTACAGGGCTTAAATCAATTTCCCTGTTCATGCTACTGAAAACCAAGGAGTTACAAGGACATTACTGGAAGAGGTGAGTTTTGGCAGACATCTTTGGCATATACTGCATAAATGACGGGAAGAATTGTTCCTGTGTAACACAAGAACTCCAAGGAAAAGGCAGATGGAGCAGGACCAGGAAAAGGCAGATGGAGCAGGACCCTCACAATTTCCAGATCTTTAGTCTTTCTGAAGGCCGTTCCCGCACACGGTCACTTTTGTCCTCCCTGGGGGGCAGAGGGCAGCTCCCGGTGGGATGCGTTAGGGGGCTGTCCCACATGCACTGGCAGCAGGAGCACCCCGGTGCCCACACATCAGCAGAGACATCAGCGGAATCCCACTGCGCCTCAGTCGTGCTCCCCCTTTTCCAACACGGTTTTATGTCTCCGCACAGATTGACTGTGGCACATTTATATCCAGCAGCGTTCCTCTACAGCAGGGGATTCTTTGTTGTAAATTTATGGCTGGATTATGTTCCTCTTTAAGCTACCTCATAGGACAAAGCAGCTGTAACACATGGTGCTCACAGCACTCCTGCACTGGCAGCAGGCATGAGCGATGGGCAGTAGTCTCACCCAGCTTCTGTTATGTTTTGCCACAACAAACCCCTCTAATGTGGTACAAAAATTTAGGCAACGCCCTTTTCCCTGAGGCAAACAGTTTTAAATCTTGTATTTCAGATGAGCAGTGTAAGAAAAATAGGAAACGAAATATACATATCTTCTGAAAGCTTATTTTCAAAATTTGAGCTGTATGTGCCGTTTTGGCTTGTGTTGCATCATTCCTGTTTAAAACTCCATTTTAAAAAATCTACAAAAAAATATACAACAGCCAATTTTTTTTTTGTTCTGACTCAGTGATATTACTGTGTGTATGCAAATAAGGGTATATTTATTTCTCCATGGTGGTCTCTCTCAGCTCATTTTACTCTCCCAAAAGAGCAGTCTCAGAATTTTAAGTTTCCTAAATCAAGTAATAATAAAAAAAAATACTTCAAGCTAGTGACAGGGAGGATTACTAGCTCATAATAAGTTCCCAAATCAGAAGTGCTAGCTCCTGTACTGCCCTGTGGCCACATAATACCACGTGTATATTTCTAAAAGACTAAATGATCTGTACCCGTAGCTCCTATTGAGCACATATACTAAGATATTGCTTTTGTTCTAATTGGTGCAAAACATCATTCTGGTGACAGACACGTGGATGCAGAGGTCACAGGCAGAGAATCCCTAACCCATTTAGGGCGTGTTGGTTGCTGCTCTGTTTTTATTAATAATTTGGTTGCTTTGGTTTACTTTTAAGACTCAAACAATGAAACTTCACTCATTAGCTACGGAAAACAGTTCATAGCCTGACATCTGTGACAAGGGCTCTCTTGATTTTCAGTCTCAATTTTCTTTCCTTTAATTTCTACTTCTTAATTGGAGTAGTGTATGACATGCTAACTAATTTCTCTCCATCATTAGGCTGCAGTCCTGCACATATTAATGCACATGATTAACTTTGTTATCAGAAGGAATCTGAAATGAAATGACAAAGCAATAAATGTATAGTATTTTGGGAATCTGATCCTCCTCAAATATCTGTTGATTCAGACAGCTATGGTCTCCTTAAGCATTGCGTTATAAACCCACATATTTTGCCCAGGTTAGTCTCTTTCCTGAAAGCAATCAATCCATATCATTAATCATGTAGTAGCTCTTCACTGTTAAATATCTAGTCTCTTCAGTTAATTAAGTATTCTAATATGAACACGATATTCCATGTCTGATTTCTTCACATCTGTCCATTATCATATAAGACTCATTCACGTGGTTTGTCACAACCATTGATGTACACCCATGTTCAGAAAGATACAGCTCCCAACTGGAAATGCTCCTGAGGGTGAACAGCATATGTTCCATTTTATGACACCGGAATGGATGTGCATTGCTCCAAAATTTTCCATACTTTTTTTATAATGCATGAAACACACTAAATAAGAGTAAGAAGATTTGGTAGAGCAGAGTATTATCTAGCAAGAAGAACCGGGCAAGTCCAAAGGAGCAGTGTTATTGCAATGCTCTAAACTGGAATTCATAATTTAATTTAACTCAAAGCCTTTATCTCAAATAAGAGCACTAGAAGTTCCAGAATTTTGTGGTGTTTTCCTTATGCAAAAAAGCATAAGGACTAAATAAATAAATAGGAAGTGCAGGAACATTAAATAACAGCAGACTAATCACTTTGAGCATATGAAGAATTAAATAAATAACTACTTATTTAACCCTCGTTCTCACACACTTCTAATGTCTTTCTCAAACACAGATGATCTGACATTAATGTCCAACAAAATTGAGGCTCTCTGCGAAGTGCAGTGCAAAACTGACAGCCATCCCTAGGGTTCAGCTAATATCTTCATCGGACAAGAACAGAAAAGAAAGTTGCATGAGCTCTCACCACCACAGTAGCCCTGGCAAGGAGTAGCAGGTGGAAAGTCTTAGAGCAAGTACACAGTGCCGTCTTTTTTAATCATGATTCTTCCACACATTATAATACATTTAAGTGCTGTGCTTGCTCTTTAAGACGGCCTCATCTTGATAATCAATGTAGCCAGTCTAGTGAAGTGCCACTTTCCTGCTGTGAGAAAGCACAATTCTTCTTACTGCCACAGCCCCCTGCTGACATGTTGTAAAACATTTAAGCAGGAAACTGTTAAACCTTACTTCTCTTTTTTCCCTCTCTGCAGACAGAAATCTTCTTTCCTGCTGATTTCTCACTTGAAGTAAGAGCCGTTAAGATGTGCCCTGGCTTTTACCCTGAGCTTTGCCCTAATTTTAACCTTGTACGACGGTTATCTTAATTTTACTCAGATTTTTTAAAATGACTCATTTAGTAAGACAAACTGTGAAAGTGTCTGGTAAAAGACTAGATTTCCAATAAGCACGGTTAAAAGGTCACCTACGCCAACTTTTCTTCAGAGACAGGCGGGAGGCAGCTTCAGTGCCTTCGCTTACAAACCACATTGAGTCAGTTTGGGGCATTCTTGTAGCTGTAAAGTATGCAAAAAGTGAAGAGGCTGGACTTGGAGATCTACATTTGCAACGTCAGGCACATGTTTTCATGCCATGAGCCCTGCTTCTCACCACCAGCACTTTTAAAGAAGGAAGGGTAAAATGAAGTTAAGGAGCTGACAGTTCCATTAAGCTGAATAAGCACCACTAATAGACATTAAAGTTTAAGATTGGGAAGCTGATACAGGTACAAGTTTTATGATTTTTAAACTGTACTTTGAGATAATGAATGAAGTTAAAGCCAGAGGCTTTTATGCCATTATGAGAGGCTCTGTCAGTGAGCACTGTAACCTAATTAGTTTTGATGCAGCAAATCAGCAAAGCCACTACTTGTTATGACCTCTGCCAAGAGCACGAGAGAGCCAGACAAATGAAGCTTAAGATGTTATTAGTTGTTCTGTCGCAAAGTTCCAGATAAAATATGACAGGATGTTGTTGCTTGACTTCAGCATCGGTTCTCCAGATGGCACTCAGCACTGGCTTGTGGCGAGGCTCGCAGGGAGGCTGCCACATTGTCTCTGTCAGAACGAAAGTTTTCCAATTACAAAGAGATAATGCATAGAGATGCAAGCTTAATCTCCTGAACGAAAGGTTGCAAGCTGTGTAATAGCAGTTGAGGGGAGAGATTTCACATAGTTCGCTTGTTTTAAACACTGCTGTTCAGGAAAGCTTTATTATCCTGCCCAGTAAAACAAAGAAATCAGATGATCTTGAGACTCTGTGCGTTAGGGCAGCTGTGACTGGACTCAGCCATGTCACAGCCGATCTTGTGGAACTAGTGGGTCTGATCCTCCTGCTGGGCTGCTGGTGTAAATCAGGAACAGATGCCCCTGAGATAAAACGGTGTAAGATGGATCAAAAAAGGAAATTAAGGACCTTTGAACCAGCTGAGAGCTGTTCACTTTTATTTAGTGGTAGACCAGGTAACTTCTGCCAGTTTGGTTGGGTGAAATGTATTTTCTTTCTCAAATTTTTATGAAATCTTTAGTGGAAAAAAGAAACAGAATATCATGCAAGTGGTGAGTTTAGTGATTTGACACTGATGTTGTAAAATAGTATCTTCATATTTGTAGCACTGTACCAGGCATGTTGAAGTTATTCAGTAGCCACAGTGACAGAATGACAAGGTAATGGCCCAATAATCAGCAGAAATGGCATTTCACTTAAAGATTGTTTTAAGGTGCTGGGAGGCATTGGGATTTGTATAAAAGCTAGAAAATACAGTAGAGAGACTATCCTCCACTTAACCCATGTACATAAAGAACTGTTGGATGAATGTACCACAACCAATTTTAAACGCTTTCAGGAGTATAGCTTTTATATATCACTCAGTATTGCTGAGTGAGTCATAATTGTGCTTTTCAGGGTGTGAGTGTCCTCTTCCATCTGACAGTCTTCTGATATTTGAAAGCAACATGGTTCAGGAACATTACCTGAAATACTTCAACACAAGAAATTCCCTTTAACCACAAGAGAAAAACCTTCATTCTGTGAGGGTGGTCAAACACTGGCACAGGTTGCCCAGAGAAGTTGTGGAGTGGCCATCCCTGGAGATACCTGAGCAGCTCCAGCCGACCTGACTCAGGCCAGGGGTGGGACTGAATCAGCTCTGGGGCCCTCTTGCAGCCCCAACCATACTGGGTTTCTATGAGTCTTTTCCTATTATCATCTTCTAAAAATTATCATCCATTGCCAAACCATTTTAAAAAGAAAGCCAAAATCAATTTAAAAAGACAGTCACGTTCTCTGTTTATAGGGATGTACTTTTGACAGAAGAAATATATAAATACAGGCAAACTATAACAAAAGGTGAAAAAGCAGGGTTATTTCTGATTCTCTGATTTCTAACTAAAACACAACTGCTCAAACAGCCCCAGCAGCACATAAAGGGGGGTGATTTCTGCTGGCTCAGAGGTGAGCCCCATAGCAGCCACAGATGGCTTTAGCCACCCATATCTTCCTGTAGAGAGGTCAAGTGCTTCCCGAGACAAGGCTCCACCTGGCCACCGCCAGCCTGGCCTTGGCCCTGCCAGTCTAAGTGTCTTCCTGAGATGGCTTTAAAAAAGGCTGAGTGACAGTGAAGTTTCGTGAGCTGAGGGTAGGCAGGAGACCCTACACATGACTAAGTGGAGTTACACTTTTCCTTTTGGGGGACTAGTTGTAAACCTAAGGATGACAAGGCAAAAGGGCTTGGAGGGCTAGAGAGAAAACTGGATTGTGTTGCCCAGAAGCAAATCTCCAGACAGGTCTTCAGGAGGGGCATTTCTGTGCTTTTTTTCAGGCTGGTCCAAACAGCAAATTCAGAGACAGTAATTTCCGACTAAAGTCTGTTCTTCAAACTGCACTGCGCTTGCTCCATGTACTTCAGGATGTTTGTTTTCCGAAGCCTATACATATCCATACTGGTAAGTCAGTGCATAGACTCTCTTGATAGTAAACTAATGACTGTCACAAGTGTCTGTATGCCTCAGCCCAAAATATTTAGTAGGTAAGAAATATCTCTGCTTACTAGAATGGAGAAGAATGGTGATATATATGCTGATGCACAAACAGCTTCATTTTCGCAGATGTCGCTGTTGATACTCTGCCTTTACATGATGCGTCCTTTTTGCTCTAGATTAGGACAGGACTGTTGCACAGGTATAAACAGCCGTGATAGCCACAGAGCTGCCATCATGGAAAGAGAGGAGTTAAAGAAGTAGGTCAGTGAATGGCACAAGGCTTTGCTTGCAAAGGGGCCTGCACCTTTATTTCCTGTGGAATCCAGTGGGAATAAGATACTTTGAGAATCACCATCAATGACATGGGTAGACACACTGAAATCTTGAATCTGAAAGGAGATGTGACAGCGTTTTCACTGCTTCAGAGTTGCTTTTGTTCAGACAGCCAAAGATAGCAAAGATGAAAGAGGAAATTGTCTTATAATTGTAGGATTTGTCTTCTCCAGAGCCTAGAATGCAGCTGTCCCAGATTTTATTCATACATACATTTTTTTAAAAATGCACCTCTCCCAAAAAGCTGTCCCAAAAAGCCGAAAGAGCTTATATTGAAAATCCGAGCTGCGCCATGAAAGGAGCACAAAGCAGATAAGAGACAGCTATTAACTCTACATGTGCTCGTTAGTGCCTTGTAGGCAGCAGCATGTTGGTAAATGCTCAGCTGAAGGATGAGGGGTGCTGTTGGATCTCCCCAGGGAACTTCATGCACAGGGATAGCTCAGAAGATAGCCTGGAGCTGTGTGCTGGGGCTGTGCTCTACCCAGTAAGGAACGGAGGAGCAGAGACCGTGACTGACAGGTCACTGCAGTGCAAGACATCAGCTGATGAGTGAAGACACTAGTTGGACAGAAAAAGCCTATAAAGAGAAAAAACCTCTTTTGCATGTTTGATTTGTTAGAGATGGGGAGGGTCTTTTTCCCTCTGCAAAGTTTAACGCTCTCTCAAATGAGCAGCAAACCAGGGCCTGCTACTGTTACTGTTTGGAATTATATTCTCCCTTTCGGCTATAAAGAACCATGAAAAACGTCTTACTCCAAAGTGTAGCTGTAAATTCAACGTTAATAGTGCAATATAAAAGAGCATTTTCTTTTTTCATTGAAATAGCAGGATGTGAAAATCTCCAGTGCAGTTGAAGCAGGACTGAAAGGAGTACTCTATAAATGGGATTAAAGAAGTAGATAAATGCAAAACGTAAAGAGAGGAAATCACAAATTCACACATAGAAAAATGAAAATATCTAAAGCAGAACGGCTGGGGGAAGTGACTCTAGTTTCACATAGGTGTGGATGAGAACAAAGCAGTGGTGAGGGGAAACGCCCTACAAGGTGACATGTGCATTTACTGAAAAAATTGGTGGAGTTTATGGGTCTAATTTTGCATCATTTGTAAGATCTGCAAAACCTTTTGCCTCTAACCATCCCCGCACAATGAACTGATCCCTGTCTTACCTGTCTTAAGAAAAGTTAGTTCTTGTTTCCTCATTGAGGAAATACAGGTTTGGTGTAATCAAAAGTTTTACAAGAACAGATGACATTCATCAATATTATCTTTCATGAAAATTATTAAGAAATACCCTCTGTATTTTGGTCAGGTGAATCCACTTTGTTCTGGCTGCTCATTCAGATGCTGATAGTGGTGCTCTGGAAGACACACGTGCAAATAGTAACATCAAAAGGAAGCGCTCTGCTCTTATCTCAGCATAATGCCCAAATAAATTCCCTTCGGTGTTCCCAAAGCACGTGGGTTGTCCCATTCCACGACTTTCAAAATTTCAACTCCTTATTCTGTTTTGGGATGAAAGGAAATTCTGAAATGTTAAGCCTGTTGTTTGTTCACATTGGTGCAGCAGAGGCAGAGGGCAATCGAGACTTAAAATTCTATTCTGTTGGACATTATGTTTGGACAGTTTTTTAATAATAAGATTCTGTGTCATGGTTGAAAACATTCTTTCACAGCTGTTGATGTGCTAATCCAGCATGGGGAAGAGAAAACTGAAAAGACGTTTCAGCCATAGGTTTATATTAATATATAAAATTAGTTTACGGTTAAAGCAGACAGCATGTTTACATCTGGATCCTGTATGATAGCAGTTGATACATTTAATATGGCATGTGGCATAAAACAGGATTAGATAAGGTTTTCTGCTTAGCCATGCTTCTCTTGTGCAAAAAAAATATTTATAACAACTTTTTCTACAAATCACATAGTAATGCTGAATACTGTTTTGAAATGCACTCTGCATGAGCAGTATTTTCCAAAGGTTATGTCCCTGTGATTCTTGCTAATTAACAATGAGTTGGCTCTGGGGTAGAAGACATGCTCAGGAGGATTTTCTGAGGTTTGATTTCAAAAACCCAAACCAACCAGACCATTCCCCAAACTAGCTGGTGTGCATGGAGCTGAAAAATTGGACTGGAGCAGGACTGTTTGGAACTAGGTTAACTGAGAAAAAAAACCATGTTAATGTGAACTTTGGGAAAGCATGTACTCAAAATCCTAGGCAAGGGCCCAGAAGGTACTTTACTATTTGGTGTTTCTTATCCACATGACTCAGTCTTCAAGTCCTCCCAGAATCTGAAACCGCACCGACATCTATTTGTGCAGTCCTAACTGCTGCGAATTTCTGTGTGCTCCCATTTCCGTCTCCCCATCTCCTACAGCGGTATTCTTTCCTAACCTGAACACACAGGACACGAGTGTGACTTTTTGTGTGAAAGGCCTATCTAACTTGTAATAATGTGTTCAGAGGAGACCTTCTCCCTTGTATCCTGATGCTGAGCATCTCTGTGTATGTCACTAGAGTACCTGGCGGTGTGTACTGGAGGCCGGAGTGCCTGGCACTGTGATCCCCAGACAAATAGAAAAAAAAAAAGTCAACATGTGAACCAAAGGTAGCTGTAGCATGTACTACTGATCCCTGGCCATTGGAAGCTGCTACGCAATACTTAGAAGTGATGAGGGGAATGGGCACTGAAAATTCTTTCCAACCACAAGTCAAAAAGAATGAGAAATCTTGTCTATACATGTACTGCAGGTACATGTTCAAATCCACTTTTAAGTAATAGAGACATAAATGAAGTTGAAATAGATGGGAGGCAGCGATGCTACTCATTCTTTGACTACAGGTGTAACACAGGGTAATGTTTGATGCTGTCAAAGAATATGCAATTCACAGTCTAAAGAAAAAATGTAGCTGTGTTTCCATATAAGTCCACTAAAGACCAGGAATAAAAATGCACGTGATTTCAGTAGTCAGTAGTAAGCACTGCTGGCATCACTCTGTGTCTGAATAAAAATAAGTACCAAACAGTATGAAGATGGAAATAATGTAATATAACAGTATTGTATTTGGGGAGAAAAGTGCCTTACTTCTGTATGCATCTTGAGTGCATTTATGAGACACGTAGTCTAAATGATGAGAGAGTTCAAACACTTCAGACAGGTAATAAATAAAGCCCTAGAATTGCCTGGTCTGGCATGTGTTGGTCTATCATGAAACGGAAACATTCAATAGAGAGGAAAATTGACCAGCCACTGACAAGAGATAATGGACTTATCTGTTAATGGAGTGAGATAATGTAATATTTAATATAACATTACTGATAACTAGTCAGGAAGATCTACCTGTGCCAGATTTCCAAGGTTATTTGTAATTGAATGCAACTGAATATCACAAGAAAACAACATAAAGGGGAAAGAAGTTTCCTGCAATTTATTGTCAAGTGCTGAGAACTTTTAAGTCTGAAGACAGAGTCACCACCCTGAAGAGCTTACAGGCCCCACTTTAGGACAGATTTAGGTTTAAGCAAGTAGCTAAGTACTTTGCAGGTAGATGGCCTCCCATTTTGCTGCAACTGTGAAGGGCAGATGTCTTCTAGTCCTCCTTGTCTCGTCTCCACGTCTCTGCCCCTGCTCTTGGCTCTATGGTCTCACCCACCCCTGTGCATGAGCACTGGCGCCTGTTTGACCCTAAACTCAGCTGATGTAGCGTAATGCAGATACACAAAACTAGGTCTTTTTTTCTCCCTGTATTCCTTGCCTGCTGGTCTAATGAGCTGGGTTGGCCTGTAGTTCGTTTCTCAGTTGTTAGAGGGCTGGAAATTACAGCTCCCAGTACGTACAGTCCTTAGTCCTCAGCACGTGGTAGTAACTGTCCGGATGTATGGGGCAGAGTGGGGCTGGTGTGGTTACTTGTAGTGATTTAACAATGTGATTCCTGACATGTTTTGAATGATTGTTTTTTTCTTTAGTGTGGAGTCTGATTCCCTACATCTGCACCAGTGCAGTATCTGCTGGTTTCAGTGCAGTTGGTGTAGGGCCAACAGAAAAATGGTGATGTTTGAATCATTCGTGGAAGACATCTGGACTCTTTGGTTTATATATGTGTAAAATCAAAAATCTCTCTTTTTCTGGTCTCACCACTTCTTCCTTCTTTTTTTTTTTTCCCTGTAATTCCAGCAAAGGTGGAGTTCCCCCCAAAAAGAGCATTCTTTTCTTAATGCTGAAGGCATTTAGAAAAGATGTAGAGAGCAAGCAAATTGCCAGTAAGTGGCGTGTGAACTTTTAGGGATACAGACTTAACTGTGGTATTGATAAATCACCATAAAATAGAGCCTTATTTGGGGAGTATAACTTGAACAGAGTTCCTCCTGATGTTGACAGAAGTTTTGCCCACATAAAGGATTTCAAATTTGGTTAAAATTGTGGCATTCGCTCTTCTGTCAAGAAGCAAAGTGCAATCTTAGTCTCCTAACACATTTCTTATCTATCACATACTGTAATAACTATTTTCTTCAGACAAAAGCCTGACAGTGGCACGGCAAAGTACTCCTGCCTGGAAAGATAAAGTTTAGTTCAGAAGTAAGAGATGATGAGAGGGAAATAAAGCATGGGATGATTTAGTGGCAGCCATGGGGAGAATACATATGGAATAGAGAACTTGAAAAGCGCTTATCCTTGCAATTCAAAAACACAGGGTTGTTAAATTGAAAGAAAATGGAAAGAAGGAAGGAAGGAAGGAAGGAAGGAAGGAAGGAAGGAAGGAAGGAAGGA
>JAOXJM010000079.1:32874121-32931046 GCA_026413425.1 Tringa solitaria
CCCTTTTCCCTTTCCCTTTCCCTTTCCCTTTTCCCTTTTCTTTAATTTTATTTTTTTTATTTTAATTTTAATTATTGTAATTTTTTTCCCTCATGGAAATGCAGGAAATTAGCTGAGCCAGAAAAGCCACCATGTGGTTTGATTTGTCCTAACTTTAGTTTTTCTTTAACACAAAGTTCAGACATTTAACATTTTTCATATGCGTGACAGTTTCTATTTTCCTTCTCCTTCACTACAACAAACCTTCACAGTAATTCATCTTTTTCATTTATTCCGTCTCCTACCTTATAAATGCTTGGATCAAATATTATGCAGTAGGCAAAGGAAAATTACAGTAAAGTCCACGATTTACCTATATAATATACTGAATGAGGTAACAGACCTACTAATAAATAGCATAATCTTCCAGAAGAACTACTGTGTGATTTAATTCTTACTCTCTTATTTTAAGAAAGATAATTCAGATCATTTTTACAGTAAAATATCAACTAAATCAATGAATGAAGCTTAAATGATACCTTAATGTTTTTAGTTCTTCATTAAATCCATACTTATGAAAAAAATTGACTGGAAATAGCAACACTCAGAAGTGAATAGGATGAAAATTGTTGCTTGTACATAATAACTAATCATTCCAGCAGTGAAAAGACAACACATTAGATTCACAGCTAACAGGGAAACCCAGGCAATGGCAGAAATGCATAGAGTGTATTAATGTTTCCCTTCAGAAACTGACAGCAAGTTTAAAATCATTTGTCACTTTATTTCCACTGCCTGTAAATTAGGACCTGTAAGTACTGGTAAGGGATTTGTTTAGCGTGCAGTCAAGAGAGTCCCAGTTTGGTTCAAATTTTCACAAATGTACGCAGATTTAAAATGCTGGAATACATAAACATCACAGACTTCTACACTCGCAAGAAGCTGCCTTCCTTGGTGTAAGAAATGCCATCACACACGGCTGTACTTTACAGCTTAATTCCCTCTTCCATTTATCGCCTCTGCATTGTCAGCCCCACTACTGCTGCCTGGTGCCGTGAACGGACACTAGACTGCAGGTTTCTAACCCAATCGTATCCTTCCCAGGTACATCCAATTGCTACGTTCAGAGGAATGGTCTCCCACAGGATTTGCCATTCACCCCTCTCTACCTATATGATATCCCAGAAAACTAATCTCCGGGATGACAGCTCATTCAGCACTCTGGAAAATTTACCCACGCTGAGCTCCTCTTTAAATAATGACCTGACATTTGTTCTGTAGAGGGAGACAAAGCCCAGACTGATGAAAACAGTTGGCAGCTGCTTTCATTTGTGCCATTCAGAAGCCAGCTGATAATTTGTCCTTGGGGACCCATCACTTCTTGGCAGACAGACCTGTCCAGTGCTCTTTGCTATTGCTTTTGCTGTTACCTCCCACTCCTAGTGTATGCGACACACACAGAGTCAATATTCGAGGCAGACTAAACTAAAACTGCCTGACAAGAGTGATAAAAGATTTCATGATACGGAGAACTGGGAGATAAGATCACAGATGAATTTGGTGATGATAAATACAAAGCGGCGGATATTGGGAAAGACAAATTTGTTAGACCTACATAATAGGTTAAATTAGTTATTGCTCAGAAAAGAGATTCCAGCAGCTCAGAACACAGCTTAACAAAGACATTAGCTAAGCAATAAGCAATGGTCAAAAAGGCAGAGTAGTATGAACTACCAGGCAAGCAGACCAAACCAGAAAACATTACTCCAGATGAATTGTGAGTTCACCTTTTGCATACAGCGTGCAGCTCTCATTCCTTTAAATTAGTTGGAGCAGAATTACAAAATGTACAGACAAGGGTGATCAGGAAAATCAGAGCATCTTCCATGCAGGGGGAAATTAAAAAAATGAGGACTTTCCCGTCTGAAAAAAGAGGTTACTAGGGGCTGATAACAATAATGGTACACAAAATCATAAACGGGATCAAGAAGGAGAGCAGATGCAATTATTCATTAATTCTCACAGCACAAAACTAGGAGGCACAAAATGAAGTGTTCACATCACAGGTTACATGTAATAATCACATAACAAACAAAGTATTTTTTCACACAGTCCATAATTAAACTGTAACATTTGCTGTCAAAGGATGTTGTGGAGGGTAATAATCTTTATCTTGGACAACAAAGCTACAGAATGCTTCCTAATACTTGGAACTACTACATAAACAGACAGAGCTGTCCGGACCTTACCTGCAGAAGAGCAGTAATGACAATGAAAGAGACGTATATGCATTTATCATCCCTGCACATGGTTCCATCACACCTTACATGCCTATAGCTGCAGAGCCTGTGCTCGGACATAGTCACCATGAGGGGATGAAATATATATACTTTTCATACTATGCCTCTTATTCTGTCTATTCCTGGCAGGTTTTATTTTTAAGGATCCCCAGAACTGTTGCTAGTATGTTGGGTGCTTTCTGTTCTATCCAGCAACAGAGGCAGTCGTAACTGCACTCCAGAGACGTGCATGCAGAGAGGTGGGGGAAGACAAGCTGAAGCAGGTTTCCCTCTTTAAGGATAACAAAGCAGAAGCCCCTGTGCGCTGCAAACATTCCAGCAATTATCTTCCAAGTGCATTATCTGCTCTTCCACCTAAGCTACAGTTGAACGTGCCTCATTACCCTCAACATCAGCAAGGTCAGACAGCAGAACAAGCAGCCGTGCGGTTGCCTCACATCTTCTCCCTTTAAAATACATGCTGTATTACATGATGTCTCCTGTTGTCCTGGGATCCTCTCCAGCCACTTTCAGGCGGGGTGGTTAGTGAGGGACAGGGAGCAGCGGATCAGCCTCGGAAGTTACCGTGCAATACAAACGCAAGCAGTGCCACCACGCAGAGGCTGAAGGGACACTGTACACGAAGCAGCACCGAGTTCGCAAATGCATTCCCTAGCTATAGCATGGGCTGCAGAAATACAATGCTGGTTTATGGCTGAATCAAATCTCATTTTAGTCACGCTACTGCCACTGTCCTTTGAAGCTGTTTTAGTTCAGGGTGCCTGCACAATCCTTCCTTCTTTCACAGTGCTGAGTTTTGCTGAAGGAAATGCAGGGAAGATGAAATTCACTCTTCACCCCGAAGTCAGGAGTCCTCCCTTTGCTGCTTGCGCCCATGCTGACAAAACGCCAGGGGCAGAAGACCATGAGATCAGCGTAGAAGCTGCTGAGGTCTCCAGCCTCCTCCCCTGCAGGTGCTGTGGTGACCTGGGCAGGGCCGTGGGGAAGCCGGGGCAGCAGCAAAGGGGTAGCTGGGGCTGCCCTGGAGCTCAGAGCTGCACCCAGCCGCTGCAAAGCCCCTTGGCCCGAGCCCTGCAGCTCTCCCATCGTGGTGCAGGCAAGCAGGGATGTTGCTGCAAGGCCACAGATCTGGTTCCCACACCTGAAGGAAGGGAGATGCTTGGTCTCACTTTCTGCAATACCCATGGCCACAAATAAGCTGGTACAGAGGATGAACTGGTGTGCAGCAAAGCGTGGCAGAGTTTCCTCTTCCTCCCCAAGAGGCAGGGAGGTAGGAGAGCACGAACCAGTGCTGGTTCAGTTCCTGCTTTCCTTACGAGGTTGTGCAAGCCTGGCTCATGGCTCAGGCTACCCTGCAGTCTTACCTTCTAGCCCCGTATGACTCCCTCCCTGGCTATAGACTTCAAGTGATTGCTAGTCAACATTGATCAGTAATTGAGACTGTCTCCCCATAAGGTGGCCCACACATTGCTAAGACATCATAGAACATGAAGCAGCTCCCCAAGAACATGTTAGTAGAGAAATAACAAGGCTGATATATATTTGCCTTTCCACTGTATTTAATATATTTTTATTTAATACATTTATATTCACCCATCCCTTCTCATTTGATACGACAAAGTATTTCCTCTTAATGTTGCCACCACCTGAGCTGAGAAGTGGAGAGATGTGACCATGTTTGCCGTTTGGTTTGGTCCAGTCTGTTCCTCAGCAGTGTCACAGCTCAGAGGCTGGGACAGCCGGTTCCCAGGCAAGCGCTCCTTGCGCCGGGAGATCACGGAGCCTGGTTCAGGCACCTTCCCAGCCAGCTGCATGTGCTCCCCACTCAGATCCCAAAGATAACAGAACAAGAAAAGCTGATCCAAAATGGAAATGAGGAGAGGATGTGTGATATCTTTAGCTGGTCTCTTCACAAAAATGTCATTTCAGTTAACTTTTTTCCCCAACTACAGAGCCCAGTGATTGGCAATAAGAACATGGAACGGAAAATTAAAACTGCAGAATAGGATCAGTGCTGTGCTTTGGTATTGTCCAGTATTCACCTCAGCACAGCCAGGAAGGAAACAGTTTGAAAACACCAGATGCTCTTTGCAACTGGTATTTTGGATATATTTCCAGCAGGGGTTTCTCCCTTCCCCATGAAAACAGACACACATTCTCATTTAACAACTAATTGATTTATTTAACAATACAAATTTCTTTCTACTGCATGGTTTAGCAGAGAGAACTTGAGAAACAAAATTAGCTTCTTTTCTTTTTTTTTAAAGTTTAAATGTTTACACAAAAACAACCTTTACTTCAGTAAATATAAAATTTACACACAAAAAAACTACATTAAAAAAGAACAGAATCATGACAAACCAACGAAAAAAAAATAGGATGGGAATTCAGTGTAAAGGATCCAATTGCAAGGAAGGCAAGATGGGGCAACACTAACAAGGCATCCCACTTGTACACCTAGGTATCTGAAGCTGTAGGTAAAATACAAAACCAAAATACATTTAAGTTAGGATTAAAACCTGTATTTTTATACCATAATATTTTATGATATAAATATCTGTAAATTCTGTAGGCAACACAGTTAACGTGTGAAATACATCATTTGCTCTTGACTGGAAAGTCACTGGAGTGGTGTACGAGCACCGTGTCACCACGAGTGCGCTAATGGTCAGCAGTGAGCAGACTTTGGACGTCCAGCCCGGATGTGATAGCCCCTTGTTTCTTTGCCAATCTGTGCTATTTCTCACACGTCCAATGACATAATGAGAAACTCTGGTCACCTTCAGCAGTGATTTCCAGCACTTCATCTCCTGGCATTAGTCTGTTACCTGATTTAGGCATATTCACCTGCCAGATCCCGTTTCTCATTCCCTTTTGCACTTTATAACCTGAACTCTAAAGCTATTTTGTAGCTACCAAGAGAGACCGGCTTCTAGGTTGAGATATTTGGGATACACAGTTCTTCAAGCCACCTTCAGGAATCTGTAGAAATACTTAAAGTAGGGTGGACAATCATGGTCAAAGGTTATGTGATACAAAAACCAGGGACTGATACAGCGATGGCTAACTTTAGATCTAAACCTTTAATGTTTTTTTCTATTGCTTTAATATTTAAATTTAATATTCAGTTTTCATATATTAAATGAGCAGAGCATCTTATTGATGGAAGTGCTACATTATCTCCAAAAATGTAGGTAGGAAGGTAGGAAGGTAGACTGTAAAGTTTAAAATTAAGAGTAATTTTAAAAATCATTTAAAGGGATCAAGTCCTTTTTTTTTTTTTAATAATCAATATTGTGACTGGCAACCTATAAAAGCTTAAATTATAAAACTATTAGTGACTCTACTTTTAAAACTGTATGTACTATAAAGCTGTATATCTTTGTTACTTACAGATGTTACAAAATTTCCAAGTCAGAAAGTGAAGTGGGAGAAACGTGTTCTAAAAGTTTTACAGATTGCATTTTCACGAACAAAAGTTCATTTCCCCCACAACTGATTTTATGTCATAAAAATTTGATTAAATTTATTCTACTTCTCTCTTTTCTGGACAGATGATATAGTGTTCAATCATGCTTTGGAAGACCATTTTCAATGGATAACTGCAATTCTCTAGATCAGCAAGTCCGACCAGCAAGTAACTTGCTTTACTCGGCAACAAAAGCACCAGACTATCTCTAACTTGGCCCTTGTCCTGCAAAAAATATATGTGGTGAGACTCAGGCAGTCTGTTATTAGAGCAGGACTGGCCCTGAAGCAACCAGCCACATTAACCTCTGAAGGAAGCATATGCAGTGCTCTCATTCCAACTTGAGAAAGACCCGAACAGTGTTAGATTTAAGGAAATCGTAAAAATGACATTTGTTCTGTTAAAAACAAAACAGGGAAAACTTAAACAATCCACAGGTGTGCATTAAACATTTAATAGCAAGCCTTTGCTTATGTATATTAATTTAAAGATTATCCACAGGGATCTGTGATACATTGGCCCTGCCTTGTTACTATAATTAAATTTATTCAAATATTAACTTAAAATAGGAAAACAAAGAAACTACTCCTTGGGGAACATGTTTATTGTGTTTGAGATGATACACTGGGTGCTCTCTGAGCTACAAAGGGAAAAAGGAAATCCTTTCATTACAAACTGACAAAGGTAAAAGTTAAAACAGTTTTCACAACAGCATGTACCACATATTGGAAATAGATCTGGGTTTAATACAAATGACATAATTCCTAGTAACCTACAGCTACCTTTAATAACTTCATACAGATAATGAATTAGGCTAAAATGCACTATAATATTTGGTTGACTTCAGGAACAGTATCCTTAGTACATCACAAAATACATTTTGATATCCCAAAGAAGCAAGACTTGCAAGTAGGCATTTTAAACATAACTAATCTACAGCTACAAATTTCTACTCTTGATAGCATTTACCTTTTTGGGGGCAGCATCCCAGTCTTCAAAAGGATAAAAGCAGAGTAGAATCAGTATAACATATACACAGAAGTCCGTATTGTAAAGGCTATAAAGATTTGTTGCACACTGCAAAGTTGCCTTCTGCACCTTCACACTGCACAAGTAGTTTGTCATTTATGTTGCATATCTCTTGGTCCACTGTCTGGCTATCCTGTCATGTTCTGCTCTGTTGGTCAGGTACTGAGTGGCTATGCTTCCAACCAGAGGGTCAGCTGCAAAAGGCAGGAGAAGATGCATTAGAAACCATTCCCCAATAAAAAAAAACACCAACTCAAACAAACACAATTTAAAATAGAGACTCTATTGCAAACTGTAGTCTTTCTTAGGTCAGAAAACTGTTAGATATAGTGAGGCTCCTATCATACAAGACATTTCCAAGTGAAAGTACACAAGGCACAATGAACAGAAAAAGAAAACAGATAAATCTGTTGTGGTTATCTGCATATCAATGAATCCTGCCCCAGCCAGGGGCCCTGCTTTCATCCCTTGGCAGTGTCACTGGGTGGAGGAGACATTCAGTGAGCACAGCCTGGCACACTCCTGTCACATTGCTGGGCAAGACCAGTGTACACTGGTTATCAGGACTGCAGGATACATGCAGAGGGGATCCAGTTTGCTTCAAGAGCCATAAAACTTTTGCATTAAAGAGGGTAAATAATTTCTTCCCAATCATTACCAGTCTTCTGTAAATTAACTGTCATCTTAGCATTACTGCTCGGTTCCTGCCCTGACCACAGGCAATTAGCATTCCTTGCCTAATGACACTGGTCACACAGTTGTTGCTGCAAAACTGTACTGCTTCCAGTGGGTTCCTCCCCTGCCAAGAGGAACAAGGAACTCTCTTTGAAAAAGGGAAAAATCTCTCTGAACATTTTCCCCCTCGCATTTGCAAGATTAAACATTTCAATTGCTGCCTTAAGGGAAGGGACTTCCAGCAGCCCCTTCCAACCTTGCAGGGTTTATGAGTTTATAACTCAAGAGAAATTAGTTGCTTTCCTGGATTGACCACGCACTTTCTGGAGCTCCTGCAATACAGACCTTAAATGACATCGGCTTATTGTCTCCACCATACCTTGGGAAAAAAAGGCCTCAATGCTATTTACTTTCTGTTTTGCCACAGGAATGGAAAGTGCCATTAAATGCGGGATTGCATCCAAGCAGGAGTGTTTCATGCCCCATTTAAAAAATATTAATTTTTATTTAATCTGCATAGAGTTAAATATACAAATTACATTCCATGGCAATTAAGCCAAACGACTAAGAGTGGATGCTCAGTAAACTATCAGCTCCTTACCTGGGTTGCAGTCTGTCAGAAGAGAACAAATAGACAGCAGAACCTTTGAAATAGTCAAAGCAGGGCTCCAGTTGTCTTTCAGGATATCCAGACAGATGACTCCCTGACTGTTGATGTTGCAGTGATAAATTCTGGTACGGAAAGTAACCTAGAGTCACGGCGTAAGAGATAGAAAGAGAGTCATTCAGTGTTGCCCAGGGATGCTGCCCCTTCTCTCTGAGCAGCAGCAGCACCCAGAGCTTCTGTGGAGGCAGCTCCTCTCTGCTCAGGTTCTAAAACACAATTATTTAAGAGAAGAGTGTGTATTTACTGTGGTCGTGGCTACCTTTAAGAAACCTACTATGGAGATCTTTGGTTCATAAACTGCTTTCACACAGGCCCTCTGACCCACAAAAATTAGGACCTACATTGTAGTACTGTATGCTATTTAATGAACATATGGCATGTCAAGAACAATCTAATCACAAACGTAACTTTACTGTGGTTTCTGAAGGTGAAGAAGTAGACAGATTTTGGTTGCATGTACAGTATTATTTCATCTTTTCCTTTCTTTCAAAAGCCTAAATATAGACCATGAAAATTAATATTTAAAATTGGAGTATTGCATTATTCTTGTTCAAACAAGCAATGAAATCTTTGCCTTATTCTTCATTAGGCAGGACATAATATACAGTCAAAACAATGCTATCATAATAACAACATCGTTTTTTAAAAATTATTTCAGACTAATATTGGTAGAGCATGTGAGCATTACTCTGCACAAATAAGAAGTTAAAAATATTTAAGTGTTTTAATTACAGAAAGCACAAGATGAAGATGAAAATTTCCTTACTTGTACTGATGCATGGGGGAGATGTCTATGTTTTCTGAAACTATTGAAAATTCAAAAAATGATTGTGCTTTAAAAAAATCTATAAGATTTTCGTAAGGAATTTGTCTAGAACTCTGCATCACTTCATTATAAGAATCTTAACTCAGAGGATATTAAATTTTGTGGATTTCAGAGAAGTGTGAAATAATAGTGTATTGTTCTTTATGCTGTAATCCTTTTGGGAATGAAAAAAAGGTATTTGATTTATAATAACAATGTTATAGCCACAAGAGCCATAAGTTGTAGAAATGTTGTGTGGTAGAATGTGTTTAGTCTTGTGAATGTCAGCAGTGTCCTTTCTGGTGACTTGGTCAAGAATCGTAATTTGGCTTTAAGGGAGGGGAGAAGGGAACAACCTTTAACTTCTTTGATATCCATTAGTAAGTTATGATTTCTTAAGTGTCCATACTATTTCTGAGCAAGGAAATGAAATTCTAGTTTAAGATTAGTTCAATTGAATAAAAAGAGCTTTTGCTTAAAAATATTATCAAACAAGGTTGCTGATCTTACCAGCAGTAAGTAGATTGACATTTTACAATAATGGGAATCATCTCAGTAATTTAGCCAATTTGAAGTGAGTAACACTACAGTGGTCTATCTAAAGTTATTTTAGCTTTCTGGTTTTTTGTTAAAAATTATGTGAAAATCTATAATATAGAATCTGGTTCATAACAGGAAAAAGTTTACTACACATATTTTAAGTAGCTGGAATAAGAAGGTCTTGTACTGTCTTCTATTAAAATAAAAATTTCTTGAATCTTAACTCTTGATCAGAATTATCATCTCATTTATCACTTGGTAAAGCTTGGAAATGTGTATTGAGTATGAGAACCAGGAAATAAATTAGACACAGGTTTTTTAAGAAACTGCAAGCCAAGATTTTCGACCTTGTAGTCTTCAAGAGACCATGAAGAAATTTGATATTGAGAAAGCAATGAGCACTCATTCACTGCAAGTTCCCACATATAAAAAAAACAATGAACACAATAAAAACCTTACCCTTACCTTTGGTGGCTTGAATGGATAGTCAGATGAAAATGTGATATCCAGGAAAAAAACGCCTCCTTCATATACAGAACCTGGAGGTCCAAGTATAGTAGATCTCCATTCATAAATGTTATCTCCTTTAGGACCGGCACTGTGTAAAAAAAGAGGAGAGAGAAGGAAAGAGTCAGGTGTACCTTTGAGAGAGGCATTTTATGGATTTCCTTCTACATTAATTTTGTTTAATTCAAACCTATCTTTAACACTTGCCTAATTTCCAACTGATTTCAGTGGGCTCAGTGTTTTAAACAGGCATGAAAGCTGGGTGCTCCACTGTTCCTTTGGAGATGCAGCAATGAAACTGATTGACCAGGAATTACTGGACTGTCGATGTCTGAATCACACCCCCACCTGCTCTCTTGAACATGTGGATGCTCTGAGCTCCTACACCATGCCCTTCCCATGACATCACATGGGACTCATAAAAGGAGTTGTACATCTTGATCACATTCGTCTTCTCCAGGCATTAAACGGATCATACCTTCCTAAAAAATGTGACTTACACGTATATGGATACACATTTATTGCCGCTTGTTTCACAGGCTAGAATGAAATGTCACACCCTTGGGCAGGAAACTGAGGATGGGAGAGAGAGAAAATGAAATAACCTGGAATTGAGCTTCTTACAGCACTGTCAATCCAAATAACTGCTTTCTTCAGGATATATTTGTGTTACGCCTCCAGGCAATCAGCATTGAGACTACTAGCCAAAACCAGTTTATTTTAAGAAGTACAATACTGAAAGCATTTCTCACTAGGGGAAGGGTTATTGCATAATTAATTATTAAAGTAAAGCTTTGAAAGAAGGGATAATGAACAAGCCTTTTCTTGACTTCTGAGACGTCATACTTACTGCTATTATCACACAGTAACCATCTAACCTCCTCACAAACGAAATCAAAGCACAACCTTATTTCTGTAAGCAACTCTCAGGGTAAAAACTAACCTAGCCTTCTACAAAAGGTCCTGAATCTGAACCACCGAGATCCAAACTGACTGCTATGGAAAACCACCCTGCTGAGCTCACGCAGGCGTGGTGGATTCATCACGTCTATGCAGACAAGTCAATAATGCAGCACTGTGAAAGATCCTTTCAATTCTTCCCACCTCGGCAGCCTCCCAGGCACCACCGACATCTCACAGACACAATGTCCCCATCCTTCTCCCTCTGTGGTCGCAAGGAACAGGCACAGAGGACTGTCATATGTGATTGCACACGAAGCAAGCAACAGGGCACGGCATCAAGCTCTAGCCTGAGAGTTTGTGCTTTCTGGCATTGCTCGACACTCGTCTCCCTACAAGCCCCCCAAGTGTTAAAGCTCTTCCCATGTCATGTCACCTCATGTATTTGTCATACATATGTCAGCAGTCTGTAACGTGGCATGCTGGACATTCATCCTTAAGATGTAGTCAAACACATGGAGACAGTCATCAGAGACAAGGAATACGAGCAGTCTGGGCTATGTGTCTGCAATTCCTGCACAAAAAATTTAGCTAGTTTTACATTAAGATCGTATTTGGGAAACAACCAAAAGCTCATTTTGATTATGAATTCCCTTTCAATTTATAATTTCCCAACGTGTTTTTTATCTTGCGGATGTTTCATGTACCAAATGTTTAAACTGTTGCAGACCTTTCATTAACAGGACAAAATAATCATGGATTTTGGCTGACATCCTATTCAATTAAAAACAAAAGCATATCTGATGGAGCTGTAGCTATTTTCCTGTTGCCAAAATGAAAGTAGGTAACAATGGCGCCCTGGCCTCCAGAGGACAGCTAAGAAAGGAAAACTAGAAGAGGTGTAAAAATAAAGTTTGGGTATAAAATCACTGATCTTACATTTCTATTTGCAATGCATGCAAAAAAGCAGAAGAAAAACAGTAGATAAATTTTAGGGAAAAAAGGGAAATCCAGAGGCAAGGAGGTCCACTTTTCAATGATGTAATGAACCGTTAGTACCCTCAATCACTCCAGAAGATAATTCCATTTATGGTCTCTAAAAAGCAATTAGTGTAAGAACTGAAAATATTGGGGCAATAATGACAATATTTAAAACCCACACAGGCCACTGAAATGTTTTAATTAATTCTTGACATTCATCAAGCTTATAGCTAATTAGTATTGTGCTTGGAAACCAAATTTCTATGGAGCAATTCAATTTCAGCACTAGATGTCCTAATGACTGTTTTATAGTTTAATGCAGAGGTTAGTGCTCTTGCCTCATGTGTCAGGTACCTTTATTTCATACACCTCTAACAGCTGGATGCAATTCAATCAGATTAATGAAATAGCTGAATTAAATTAGTGACATATTTCAGCCCAATGAATCAGTCACAATTAACGTGGCACCAGTCCGGTGCCAAACTTGCTGGTAATCACTCACCAAGTCAGAGCAAGGGCATCTATCAGTCAGTAGCCAGAATCTAAGTGCAATAACTCTCTGCATATACTATCTGCAATCCTCTTCTACACTACCACTAGCAAAATATAAAACGTTGGGCTAAAACGTGAGAAGGGGAATTCCTAACCTTCTAAGAGGAAGAAAACACCCCTCCTACTTCTGAGAAAAAACTGCTGCAATGTCAAAAGTAACACAAAGCTGTAACAATAACCGCAGTCAAATAAAGGAGAAAATTGTTAAATCAAACAATTTCCTTACACCTGGCTGAGGTTTGTGAAATTTCTATTTAACAGCTGAAGTGGTGTCTCACTTCCAGTGGTGCAAAGATTTCTTTAGCAACGTGAAAATCCCCTCCATTACTGCATTACTGGTGTGAGGCAACATGAGGCTGAAGTGCAAAGACATCACACTTGGCTTCTACTACCTGTATATTTCCACTGGGGATCATCCCCAGCCTACTTTGTCTTTTGTATACATACCAAGGTAATCTTTTTTAGAAGTAAACAAACCCACACTCTCTAAGGCTCAGCAAAACATACCAGACCGATACACGGCAGTCTTGGCCTCTGCAATGATTTCCACAAGGACAGGACGGTGGGGTGACATCCACTTGGGACTGGATCTGCAGAGCATCATCTCAGTGCTGCAGAAAGCCACAATGAAGGAACCGCCACTCTCCGGTGCAAATCTAACTTCTCTGTTCCCACAGAGGACAGCAAAAACCCAGGGCTGAAAACTGGGAATATAAGGAAGCTTTACTCTGCAATTTTCTACTCCATTGATATACCCAGAAGAAATACTCTCCTCCTTCTCTCGGGCACTAAAGAGGCTGGCATGGGAGATCCTTCTAGGGGCTGTATTTGAGCTCTTTGTTCCCAGAAGTTCTCCTGCTATTCAAGAGACTCGCTCTCCTATTGCAAGCACAGGCTTCAAGCATCTCACCTTGAACCTTGAGAGCTGTGGTGAGTGACAGCCTAGGAATGTTTCTCACTGTCTGCCACACTGGACATAATACCTCAGGGAGAGCGCTGCAATGAGGAATTTCCATCATTTACTTCCTTTTCCTTTTTTCATCACTGAAAGACCCAGCGGGTTCTGTATTCCCCCTTGGAATCAGTATGGACACAAAATCCTCCTCTATTCTGTCCTTTAGAACACAAAATCCTGATAGAGCAACGGATCTGATGACAACTTCAGTGTTTTGGCTACACAGAATGCATTTGCAGTTCATTGCTATCAGTCTGTTGCCCTCCAAAATTAGCTTACTAAACATCACAAATTCAGCAAAGGCACTACCAGTATATTCTCTATAAAAGAAATACTTGATTAATTTTTTACAATATGGGCTAAAAGAATCTCAGGCAAAATAAAAAGCAAGTTAACTGAAGTGACAAAACATTCTTTGAAAAAACAAGACGTTTTTACTTCATACATAAAAGATGGATTGATCTTTTTAAAAATAAATTAGATAAATTAACAGAATAAAGTTAACTGGCTACATCTGCTTCCTACCTAAATATTCATTATGCCACTTCACTGAGGGATATATACGTGATCCAGATAAGACAAAGGATTTATAACCACGCTCTATCCAAGCTAGTCAGCTAAACAAGATTTAATTTACAAGTGTGACTTCAGATGGTGAATTTGAGAAGATGTGAGTTAAACTCTAGGGGCCCATGGGGTTACCCCAGGTCCTCTAAACCTAACTCTGCTGAACCCTGGCTCTCAGGTTTCACAAAGATCAAGAACAGCTCTTCCAGCACAATCTTATGAGCATTCACACAGATGCAGTGGCATTCACACCAGCAAGAAGTCTGTTAGACTCCTGACGCAGTGGTTACAGAAATCAGAATTCAGCATTTGTTACAATTCACTAAATCAAAATGTATTAAAGCTGCCCATATGGAACTAGCTGCAGGATGAGAAACTAGGACAAGAAATTTCCAATCTACATGATGCTGGTAGCATGCTGCTTTCTGCACTTGCTAAATGTGCTTCCCTGTCAACAGCACTCCTCTGAAACACAAGGCTCTAAATTTGGTGACAGAATGCAACTTCATAGGACTGAGACTGTGATAATTAAGAAGAAAAAGGGTGATGGAAAATGCAATTTAGCTAGATTTAATGTTAACTCTGTTATGCTTTATCATGAGAAACGATTTGGGGCTGTAATAAGCTACAACTGAGGGGGGAAAAAATAATTTGTTATTTTAGGAAGCTTCCTGATAGTGAAGTCTGTCAAACAGGCTTATGAGAAGTGTCACCGGTACAAGGAACCAAAGAATCTACATCCGGTACACACTGTCTGAGAGTTAGTTCAGTGTTACTCTGGGAAGCCTGGAGAAAGCACAAATAACCAGTAGTTGTATTTTAGTATTAAACATGGAAATGGAAAGATGCTCAGATTATTTTCTTGCTTTGATATTTTCAACATTTTGAAGAAAATTTATCCACTACCTTTTTTCTTTAATCCTATTTTCCCAGTTGTGGAGGTGCTCTTGTATTTTCGATTACAGAGCACAAGAAAGGAAATGGACATTAACTAAATACATATGTTTGTGGCTTTCAGTCCTGAGACCTTTTAAAACAGACAAGCATGGACAGCAATTTCCATTTTCTTTATTTTTCAATGCCCCATTTACAGGGCTTTCTGGAGTACTTATTCTCAGTGTTCATATTGGTGCCAGTGCCTAAGCACCTCTACCTACAGAATCTGAGTAGTACATCCTCTATACGCAGAAAGCACACTGGTTTCACTGGCAAGAGCATCAACTATAGCCCTAATTTTTGGTTTACAGCATTTTTCTAGGGTTGGACACATGTAGGTTGCCTACAGCAATATAGGAAATCCGTTTTGAAAATGCTTTTTGGTAAGGTACTCACTATTATTAAGGTTTCCAGGTTATGTGCAATTTTTTACAAAAAAAAAGTTACAGTCTATTGTGTTCTTTATACAGCTACAACTGTTCTTATTTTACCCGCCACTGAACTATCTGCTACCTCTGCTTCCTGAAAAAGGTTGTTTGCTGCTTCTAGCAGATCCACCGAGGCTCTGTGTAACTGAGGATACACAGAGTCTAGCGTACAGACTTTTGTTTTGTACAAACACTGTACAAACCTTTGCTTCTATCACTTCCTTAAAGTCTACCACACCCTTAAGACTGAAATCTAGAAATTACTGCTAAAAAAAAAAAAAACCCAACAAAAAACCACCAGCCTATTTTTAACTCATGGATCCCCTGATAATTCAGCTGGTTGTAAAGCAGTGCAGGCCTTGTGCCTGAGGCCATGGTTCAATGCAACAGTAAATCCAACTTGAGAGCTCCTCCTACCAGATCAAAAGCAGCGTGGCTACTCAAAGTAAAGTGCTGATCCAACATAAACTAACTTGGCCAAACCGTACGTGTTCCAAAAACGTCAACGGATTAGCTTTGTAACACCACGCTTTATGCCTAATCAGGTAGCATTTGTCCTCCTGCAGCCGGTGTAAAGAGGGCATAAACTTTAGATTGCACGGTCTGGCTTAGGAACGTAGTCATGTGGCCGTATTTGGTTCACGTCAAATTGTAGCATTATGGGAATCTATCCGAGGACAGAACTGCTATTAATCACCCTAAAGAGAAAGATGACAGATTGTAGTGTTTTAGATGATTAAAACCTCCAGTGCTAAACTTGCCATTAGTAGAAGAATATACACTGTTCTTACTAAAGGAAACTGAGTAACAAATCATTTGATAATTCCATCAAAACTGTAATATGTAGATAACCAAAGTAATGTACCTTGGAAAGCTGATAGTTTTTCCCCTGCCAAAAGCCCATTAAATTAGTTCATTGCTCCAACAGTTCAACTTTACTTTCCTCTTTGTATTCCTGTTAGTTCCTTGGACCTTTCTTGCTGCTGTTAGAAGTCTGCTCAGGTTCTCTCCATCTTCCAGAACAACCATAGCCAATTATGGAGGTAGAATTCCTGTAATTTTTCTTTTGAAAAATAACTAACCCTAGAACATAGTTCACTAAATTACAACAGAAATGCTGAATTTAAGCCAGGTAACAAAGCATATCAGATTGTTTCTGTGTATGCTCTTGACAGAGGAGTTATAAATATAAACGATCCTGCTAATATACAAAACGTTTACCAAACACGAGTTGTTTTGAAAAACAGAGAAATCACAGGAGTCACAGGCATGAAGAAAGTTCATGCTTAACATTTGGTTTATTTAAAATATCTTTAAATTTGCATAGAAGTCTCTCTAACATGCCTACACTTGAGAAATTATCCATACTCCCTATTAAAACACAGAGCAGGACAGTCAGTAAAGGGAAACATTTCCTGCTACTTCACCATGTGTTAATAATAACAAAGCCATAATTTAGCATAAAAGAAAAGACCAGCTCTCTGTCATCAGTGGTGAAACACTAGTAGTACTAGTGGCAAAACATGCGCTATTTTCTTGCCGTTGGTATAAAGATCAACTTGTACTAAGGCCAAATCACTTTGCCACAGAAATCTGTCTACCAGGTATAACAGTTCACATTTTCATTCCACTCAAAATTACTGATGAATTTGTATCTAGCAAACATGGCAAATTTTGCTTTTTTTCCATGAGAGACGATCCTTTCCAACCCCCTAACACAAACAAAACTCATTTGGGATACACACCTATTTTATTCTTCAATGTGTTATGGCCTGCGTACTGATGCTAGCGATCCATACTGAAAGAATCACAGGTACCTGAGAAATCATGTGGCCTTAATATAAGGTGTCTGCCCCCAAATACACAAAACAGAGGCATTCAGACATAAGACCTTTTGTCTAATGTCATCCAGAAAATGTGTGCTGTGGAGTATGACTGCAATGTAAATCTCCCAAATCCCAGGCCATCACTTTACCCACCGGTCTAAGGTTATACTATTTGTAGCTCATTCAATAGTTCTGTGGCATCCATGTGTTTTAGGCATCAGTCAACTCCAACATCCACTGCAAAATCTTCAGGTCAAAAAACTAAGTGACATTAAAAAATCCAGTTTAGGATTTCCTACCAGTATTTTCAATGGCACTTTTAACATCAACGAAGAAAATCCTTTAATCCCAACATCCTTTACGCACACGCTTCGGGTGGAGGAAGAAAGAACAGTTAAAATAATTAATTTCACTTAAGGATCTAATTAATCTAAACATACAATTGGCTTTAAAACTGCAGTAAACTTGAAAAGATTAATACCTAGGAACAATAATGGGGCAATTTTCAACAAACTGAGCCTGCAAGTCAACTAGAGCCGTTCAAATGAAGTCCCTAGCTATCAATCTATCTGCCTATCTATATCTAAACATTAGGCATTTTCAAATACCGATTGATATATTAAAAAATCTTTCACTGCTGTCTGGATTATGCTTTGTTTTTTAATGAATGTGTCTTCAGCCAAAAATTGAAAGGAACTCCACCTCTGAACAGTACTTTTCAAGACAGAAAGCACATTAGTGATTTAGAGAATCACCACAGTCTGACAATTCCAGCGTAACGGCAGACTCCATGATTAAACTTGTGAATGGTGCTAATGTTGTGGAAAAGCTTTCTTCTAATATCGTAAAAGGAGAAAGTGCAATTTAGTGAATATGATTTATTCAGGTACTTCATGAGGGACCAAGAAAGACAGCGTTGCTGGGAAGTCACCTTCACTGAATGGCGGGTGTATCCACCTGTCAAGAAGATTAACACCCAATGTGCCTGGTGCTACTGCAGTGGAACCTCCTCCTGCTTTTCCTTTAGAATGTCCAGGATTGGGCTTCTCCACCACTTCACAGCAATATAGCTAGAAGTTGCCTTTCCCCCCTCCTCTAAAAATCAGCTTTCAGCTTCAGCAACAAAGTTACAGCTTACCCACACAGAGATGGAGACAAGACAAAACCAGGGGGTTGAAGAGCCTGCCTGCGTTAATACACATTAACACTGAATAAGAAGCACCTACTTCAGGATCTTTAACACATGCGTATTAGTTTCATACTTTTAGTTGTTTCATACTAACTTCCTGAATGTTGCCCTGTAGCAACATTACTTCCCCTCATTCTATCCCTCAAAAGAAGTCTGTATTGTCATCATCTAAGACAGTTCTTGGTTCAGTCTTCCTAACTTTCTGGCATAGGCTTTCTTGCAAACATAATTCTATTATCACTTGTAAATACTTCCTCCCTCTCACCTCTATCCATTTCCACACCACATTGTACAACCTAATGAAATGGAAAGTGCTGTGCCACAGCTCCCTGTGTTGGATGCCTAACTTGAAGCCATAAAAGTCTGATGTAACTAGGAAAAAGCTGTATTTCTCAAAAATAAAATTGACCTTTCCCAGTTCATAAAGAAAGACCTTCCCCACCTCCCACACAATAAAGATGACTTCTCAAGTCTGCCTCATTTCATGGCTGGGGTCACTACAGCTTTTGTCACGAGCTACTTCATCTGAACTGAAAGAAGTTAGCTGTTTTGAAGGGGCGTGAATCTGGTTATCCGAAAAACAAGAACCTGGTTCAATGCAACAGTCCAATGTTTAGAAGGTCTGTCTTTAGTCCTGTTCCAACACCGCTTAACAAAATTTCTGACATTGAGTATTGATCTAAATGAATTTTCCCTTTTTTCACATGATTCATGGTCTGAAATTATCATCAGAACTCTGGCTACGGGCTTTAAACTCTGCTTAAAGCAAAATGATTACAAGCTTCACATTTAGTGCAGGACATTCAGTTCATCATTGTTGACAATTTTATACATTTAATCTACTATTTGGTATTAGATTTTTTTTATCATTGTACTTTTAACAAAACAATTCTGCAAATAAGCTTTTGCCAACCTGAATATATAAAGCAAGCCTCCGTGGTATAACCCATTCCAGCAGACCTGAGTGCAAGGTGACCTGTGCTGTCCCACAACCAATTAACCCCAGCAAAACCAGGCCTGTGCCTCCTCTTACTCCTTCCTCTCCCTTAACACCCGTAGTGGTGCTGGTGAAATCCCACACTGAATCGCTCTGTGGTGCTGGAGGGGGTGGTGGTGCTGAGAAGTAATTGCAGGCTGGCTGGGCTCCTGGAAGCCGCAGCTGGCTGCAGACTGGCAGGGATGCAATGCCAGCATCAGCACAAGGAGGGGAGAGGGTACCTGTGGTGGGGAGTAGTGCAGAAGTGGGGGGCTGCAGCAGCTCCACCTGAATTGGCTTAGAACATGCTGGAGTTATACTCTGCAAGGGCAACTCTGGATCTGCAGCGTCCTGTTTATCTAAGTAGGGGCTCAGGATCTTCCCTCTGTCTCTTCACCATTCCACTCTGTCCACTTAATCCATAAACAGTAGAGTGACCCATTATGAGCAGTAGCTGTCCTGTACTGAGCATAAGGCAAACTTGATTCATGTGCTAAAACATAAGCTCAACAATGTACATTTCACTGATTGAATAGGAATATTCAGAGTGTTTCAAAACAAAAGCAGTTGAGGGTAGGAATCTGTTTTGTATAATGTAGAATTGAAGACAGCTGAAGCAACACTTGGTACACAGTAGATACAAATCCAACTTGTGTATTAAAAGCATTAAAAATCCTGTGAATACCAGCTTTAGTTCCAAAAGCACAGCAATTCAAAGGAATGGAGAAAGCATCATGCATACAAATACACAGAAATCAATGTCTGATATGAGTTCATTTTACTCCACAAAAGTGCACTACAGTAAAGAAAAATGTGAAAATAATAATCATTCCAGGGGAAAAAAAGTCAATAAACATCTAAGTGAAACAAGTCTCACTCAGTAAAATCTGTTTATTGAAAAGCCAGCTCCAGCCCAACTATTGCTCCCTCTAACAATGTTAATTTAATGAGTAACTCTTTCAAATGAATGTTCTTTGTGGAGACAGCTGAAGTCTATAGAGCAGAAGCTGTTCGGGTTAGCCTCAGGAGCAGGGCTCTGTAGCCCTCCTCCAGACAGCTGCCACCGCTCAGGATGAGCTAAGAAATTTGTGACCCACACAGAGCCTTCCTGGAGACCATGGAGACCACTGGTACCAGTGGACTAAGATACACTGCTACTTCATTTCACCTTTTTACACATCTGTCTGTTAAGAACTATGATTAAAAAGAAATGTTATCTTCCCCCATAGCCCAGATTTAAGGCAGCTGTTGGAAAGGTGGCAGTTTACTGCCCACAGCAGGACACAGCAACTCAGACCTTGGGCAAAGCAAAAGCACATGGAAAGCACTGACCTCTTCCTGGGTGCTAAATCCTGTTTTCCAGTAGATCAGGTTGCAGCACCAGATGTACTGCATTCAGGAATTAGATACCGCTACAACACAGACACAGAACGGCTGTAACCTCACAAAGAAAAGGCTCAGACAGTGTACGGTTTTTATTTGAGACTATAAGCATGATTTATCAGTGGAAAGAATACAACGCCTAATGACTACTGTTGCAAAATTCATCGCGTTATATACAAATTAAGTATAATCTCCTTCCAACATGTCCTAATATTATATATTGATACATAACTCCACTTCCTTCATATTCTCAGTCAGTCGTAATTTAGTGAACCCCATTAAACACACATTTGCTTACACTTGCAATCTAGGAAATATAATGCTCTTTCTGATAACTACTCTCAATAAAGCTCTTTCTTGCTGCAAATGCCTAATTTTAAAGTACAGCACTGCCAGAAAAATTAACTTAAGACAGACTGCCTGCTCATTGTACTTAACTGATTAGAACTAAAAGGATAAACATTTTTACTAGTAGACTGCTGGGATTGATTACCAATGTTTAGATGACTAAATATTTGTACCACCTCCCCCCCAAAAAAGTAGTAGTAAATACATCATTTTGAGCGCAACCACTTTTACTGCAATTGTCTAAGACAAGATCAATATTCTGTTTTACAGACAGAGTAATAAATGGGACAGGGCAATGACCTGCTACAAAGAGACTCCCCCACTGCATCAAGCAAATGCCAGCAGAGAAGAAAATCTTGCAAAAGGTAAGACGTTGGATATTTTTTTTGGTACGAGGTAGTTTTCCAAAGAGGTATCCAGAGACTCTTCAATAGCCCATTGATAATTTGCGAACACAAAGATCTTACTTTTCAGGGTTACACTTCAACTCCCTCCTGCTCCCTCTCCTGTGCAAGCAGCAGCAGCTTTCACAGGGCAGGACTCCATAGGAGCTGGAAGCTAATTACCAGATGTCTTGTAAATCTTTCCAATCTGCACAACTTCATCCAGTTTGCAATGCTTAACATCAGCTCTTTTGGAATCTTTTCATCCTTATTTTCGTGTAACAAATTTTCAACAAGCCAGGAGTTCTTTGTTCTCTCCTAATAAAACAACCTAAAATGTTAACAGTTCAGCATGAAACTAATGAACTAAATGCACTTTTCTGGAGATCTGAGCAGAAGTACAGGCATTTCCAGATTTACTTGAAAATTTATTAATTCTGCAAAAAAGTGCTTTGGGCTGTTTCTTTAAAATAACTTTAGAACTACAAAAATGAATACAAACAACGGTTGTGAATTGTTTATGTGTTTTGCCAAACATATGGCACTCAAACGATGCCCTTATTGAGGACAACTTAAATGAAAATCTTAAAGGGGGCTGAAAAAAGAAGTGGACCAAGTCAGATGTTTGCTTGGATGCAACTGTACTTAATAGAAACTCTGTCCCAAAAATTTTACTCTGAATAACTGCTAGTGGCAAAGCAGAGATATTCTGCAGAGCACTGAGTGTTCAAGTCTAAAATCTACATGAATGGAAATGATTTTCAATTGCCTCCTCTTGGGGTATATAGAGAAAAGATGAAGAGTTAGTCTGTTGAGGATTTCTGCTCCTGCAGTACTGCTGACACGGGAGACTGTCACTTTTCCTTAACCTATTTTAGTGGGATCCATACCAAGGAACTGTATGGATTTAGTATGAAGCAGGAATATAAATCCCCACTTACATGAATCCTCCAGTTGGCAGAGCTGGGAAGGGTTTGAACCACCACAGGAGAAATCTGGTAACATCTCCCCAGGTGCAGCTGACTGTGAAGCGAATGCCTGACCATGCTCTGACTGTCCTGTGGAAGGAAAGATGAGTCTGAGCTACCTCAGAAGCACATCCTGTACCCAGGGTCAAGAGGAATCGGTGGCATATGGCTTTTTGCTAGCTGTGTAGCTGGAATGCCCTGTTTCACCACAAAGTTGCTTTATTTAAACCTCTTAGGCTGCTGGATGCCACCTGCTCTGGAAAGACTCTGGAAGCAATACCTTTGTTTTTATTTTGTATAAATTCTATCCTGTGGATGCTGCAGATTATACGGTGTAAAAATAAATAACCTTTTCCAGCACTCAGTATTAAATGTATTTAGATACATGCATTTTGGATGATAAGCCTAAAACACACTCTGCTTCTTGGTAGGTGAAGATCATCAACTACAAGTAGCATCTTTCCCCCTCCAAAATAATAACTTAAGTACCTAAAATGTTGTTCTCAGCAAATTATATTCACAACAGCATTCAGTAAACATCAAGTTTATAGGAACTGCCACTACAGAAAGAGCAGCTATGCCCCAAACCAAGTGACACTTAAATCACAATCTTCATTTGAGCTCTGCTGCAAGCAAACACTGGTATTAACTACAAAACCTCTGTTGCTAAAAATCAAAGTGGCAAACATAGAATTAGAATCATAGAATTGTTTGGGTTGGAAGGGACCTTTACAGGGCATCTAGTCCAACCCCCCTGTAATGAGCAGGGACATCTTCAACTAGATCAGGTTGCTCAGAGCTCTGTCCAACCTGACCTCAAATGTTTCCAGGGATGGGGCATCTGTCACTTCTCTGGGCAACCTGTTCAAGTGTTTCACCACCCTCACATTAAATATTTCTTCCTTGAATCTAGTCTAAATCTATTGTCTTTTAGTTTAAAACTAAGAATGACACGATTCCTCCATCATTGGTACCACAGCTCCCAAGCAGTAAAATCCAGTGAGAGAGGACTGGACCCTCCTACCACATGTTCCATCCCTTATGCCTTCAGAAGAAAGGAAGCAAGAGGCCTCATTCATTCAAAAGAATTCAGGACAACAGGGTAGAAGAGTTGTCCCCATTTACAGAAATGCAACTGCAGTACTTAAAAGACAGTGTCTCTCCTGAACTACGTGACCGTGAGGAACTGAGGCCATGTGGGTATGCCATACGGGAGCTAAAAGCGTAATGCTAAGGCAGCAACAGTGGTTTCTGCCAATCAACTAAAAGCAAATTAGGATTTGTTCAAAATATATTCTAGGAAGGGAAGTACTGCAAAATCTGGTACCGTTCTCCTGCTGAGAGTCAATGCTGAAGTGATGACACCAGTAATTTCTATCTGACTTTTTCCATATGCTGTGCTTGCATTCAATGGGAACTGTCACTCTTGTCAGTTCTAAGGAGCCCACCCTAAGTTTTTGTGTACTAAAGATTAAAAAAAAAGATTTACACTGTTTTCCTCCAGGCACTTGGCTCCTCATGCTACCCTGAATGCCTTAAACACTTATGAGTGCTTCTTTTCTTTAAATGTTAACAAATTTAAGTCATTATTACAGCAATTTTATGAGCGTGGCTTTGTGAAAAGATAAATCTCCTAACATGTTCTAAAACTGTCAATCTGCAACACTTCCACTTGCCTCTCAAACACTTTAGGGCAGGGACCTCCCTTTAAAGATCTGCCCTGGACAGACCTCCAGCACCCAGCAAAACCTCATTAACCACTGGCTTTTCTGAGCCGTGGAAGAAGCAGCAGCCCCCCTTTAATACAACGCACTGAACTACTGAAGGCATAAAGACAGTGATTAGCGATATGGAGCAGCACATCATGATGATATGTTCCTAACGATGCTTTCTTCTTTCCATTTTTAAAGCTTTATATATACTCAGTAGATTGGCATTTGTGTTTCTCAGATCAACTAAGTGGCTATGCCAAGCCTCCCTACAAACAAAAATTATGTTAGTAACTTAAACATCAACTGCCTACAGTCATAAACTAATCCACTCAGCTAATTTATACTGCAGTTACGTATCCTGCCAGACCCGCAGTCTGATGTGGGGAGGACTTCGCGGAGCACAGAAAAGGGTGAACTTGCCAGCCTCTGGGGAGCGGGTGCCATCGAGATGCACCTTGGAAACCCAAGCATCCTCCCGAAACAGCAGGTATGGACCAGAGAGAAACCATCTCTCAAATACCTGGCCCTTGAATATCACTAATGCTCTGAAGGTCAACTCCACCTGGCATCTATCTAAAAGCCAGGAAGCAATTTTGTTGGCACTTCCAACAAAGCGCTGCCAAACAAACAGGTACAGGCTGGGTTTTAGCTTCTGAACAGCCTCTAGGCACAGCTCCAAGCCAAGGCACATGGAGTGTCTAGGCACATCCAAGCTCATGGAGTCAAGGCACAAGGTGAAGCAGGCATAGATATGAGCTGCATTCAAAACAACAAGGTACACTCAATATGCCAAGCACAAATAAACTGTCTATTTGGTATCAGAAAGCATCCAAGAGAAAAATAAATCCCAACTTTCAAACACTGACTTCCCCATACCTTTATCTCTTTGCTGTTTGATTAATTTGACATTAGGTCCACAAAAGGAAGATACTACTTCTGCAGACTATATGTTTCCAGCCCCGTTACAGTTCAAATTTTCAAGCTGTAGTGCACCTTCCCACTCCATTCACAGCTTTCTCAACCTCCTTTCAGAAATGCAAGATAAGTACGTCTTTCACTAAAATCTCAGACAGCAGAGACTGACCGTAGATCTCCCAGAATGTTTCTACATTTGCTCTACCTCTCTCCCTCAATCTGGCTCAGCTGAACATCTCCCATCTACTCTCAAAGACATCTTCCTCCTCTTCCCTTGAATACGCCCCTAGTACTCCTTCAAACTGTTACTCTTCTCACAATCAAGCCAGTCGTCATCTCATGAAGGCAAAACTCCTTTTCCTTGACAATCTAACAGACCCAAGGAAGAAATATTAATTATGAATGGCATAGTTATCTGCTCCATATCTATTTGAAAACATTCATCAGACAGACAGCAATATCTAGGTATCTTTCATCATCGCTGACTCTAACACAGATCGAATTCTCCACATTACACACTCATATTGAAACTGGAGAAGTTTCTGTTTTGTTTATAAAACTTTTGTTCTAAGCATGCCTGAGATAACCACATAACAACCAGAAACTACTGAAAAGCAGAGTATTTTTTCTTATTGGATTTCTAGTCAAATGAATGCAATGATCCTCTTTGTGCATGGTAAAATACTTCTTAATTGGTTTATGCCTGTTGCATAATAATATAGAAATAATCTATCATGTTTTTACTAGAAACTAAGTCTAAAGAGGATGATACACTGCCTCTAGCTCTTTGCATGTTAATCTCAAACAACTATATCAATGTAAATCTGCTGTGCTTATATTTCTACTGTCAACATTTATTTCTCCTTAAAATTATCTTTCTTTTTAATCTAAAAATATTTCAATAGTGAAGAATAGAAATAGAAAATAAAAAGACAAGTACATGTTACAGGAGATTGATTAAATATTCACAGACTAGGAAAAGCTAAATTTGAAGTTACACATGGCAACCTTAAGTCCAAACTGTCTGACAAGTTCCTCAAGTTCTCTTTAACTACCTGACTATATGCTCTGTCTTACAATTTTTTTCAGAAGTTTAGAAACACCATCTCTTAGTAAGACAATTATTTTGCATCTATAACTTCTAGAGCAATTTGTTTATACCCAGCTTCCTGCCAGTCAAAAATAGCAAAACACCAGAGGACGCCCATGGCTCGTACACTCAGCCAAATTCACCACAAATTATCTCCTCAAAGAACTACGAGGGAGACAGTTCCACTGCTAAAGTGAATTATATGTTATATGATTATCAAACTTGATAAGAAAGAAAAGGTGTTGGAGAATTTTTTCTAGCATATTTTTTTCTAGAAAAGACATCAAATTAATGCCAGTGTTATAATGTAAGAATGACGCAAATATATAAGAAAGAAAATATTACAGGGTGTATTAAATGTGTATGAAAACACAGGTAAAAATAGCACCATCAATTTGAGAAACAAACAGTAATTTAAAGGGAGTGTACAATATACAACAGTTGCACATACAACTTCAGAGATACTGGAAGTAATCTGCTTAACATAAAAATTGCATGTGTACAAACATTCAAATTTTCAATTGTTTTACACCTGGGCATTTGTAAAGTTATCCAAGCCGCAGCAGCAGCAGCTGCATTCCTTGTGAGCTTAGCACTCTGAACCCTCGGTTTTTGTAAGAAAGTCAAAAAATGGTAAGGCATAAAAAACCCTCTGACTTTTTTCACAGTAAAGTCTTAGCCAAACACTCAGTTTTCTTGCTTTCAGTCCCCTGACCACTACATTTTATACACTTGCCAAGCATGAGACTGTTTCCCTGCCTTCCCCTTTATTTCAGCTGCATGACACTGCTGTTACTTTTCTGCAACTTATAGCTAAATCAGAGCTTGACAAAATACATGTCAATGCCCAAATATTCACAAAAAAGAAATAGGATTGATTAATTTATTCTGCCGACCCACATGAGTGAGAAAGCCTATCATTTGTAAAGAAATCATCTTACCTTCCCCTCTATCTCAATAAATAAAACTATCCTTTTTTTTTTTTTTTTTAATTCGGAACACCTAAATAACAGAAACATTCACTTTCTTTGGATTTAGCTTTCTCAAACACTTTACTCTTACTTTAGCCGTGGACCCAAATTCAAAATATATCTGTATTACCGAAGAAGACAAAAAATGATCCCAGCAGCGGCACATCCCGCTCTCTCTGATGGACAAAGAAAGTTCTCCATCAGACTGAGGCCAGATATTCCAGTCTCGCAGCACAGGGACACCCACAGCAAAAAGCACTCCAAACTCAGTTAAAACCTACAGAGACAGTCTCAGGGATTTCAGCACAGCTACTGAATCACAACCAAATCCTTCAAGAATGATCAGGCTCTAGCAGTAGAAACAAGGAAGCAGTAAGAAGCAAGAGCAGCAGAAAATACTCCACCACATGTGGTGCACGCACAAAATATGGACAAATATTAAAGTTGCTTTTCCCAAAACTCAGTGCCACCACGCTGCCCTGCTCTGGGAATATATGTCACAACAGAGGCTGAGGGAGGCACAATCTGGATTTGTCTGTGGTGACTCCACGGGTGAAGTCTGTAAACAAGCCAGCTTGCACCTGTGTGCAGCATCTATCCATTTCCCTGCCCGGCGTAAGCAGGTAATGTTGAGAAGTTAAAGCTCTCTATATGGCATTTAATGATCTCTCTACCCGGACGGACAGTGCCTGGGCTGTGCCCTACTCTGTAACTAGGAGGAGCTTTCGAAGTCAAACATCACCTCTAGACTTCAATTGATCCCATGTGTGTTGTAACAACAAAAACCCAACAACAAACCAGAAAGACCAAACCCCCAAAACTAAACCCCCAACCTCTATGTGTTTGCTGTTTTTTTAAAAATCACGCTTTCCTCAGAAACGCCAAAAATAAACTCTGCTGAGGTAGGGAGTAATTTGCTCGTTAGACCAAGTAAACGAGACTGTGTCAGCAGACTCACTGCATCCCAAGGAACTGTAACTAAATGAAGGTGCTTGCACAGGATTTTAAAGAAAGATAAATCTGCTGGAAAGAGGTCGGTACTGTTCCCTCAGCCCCTGTATGTCCTGCACCAAAAGGACGGACAGAGTGCCCCATACTAGACCCATTACTGGTCTTACACGGGGAATATCTGTTGTCTTTGTTCTGGCAGAAGAACCACACACATGGCAACAAGCGATACCAAGTCTGAAATTTAACTCCAAGAGAACATCAAACTTTTTCCTGGATGCTGATGCAAGGTAAACTTTTGAAGCCTAATGATGATCGTTGAAATTTCAATAAACTCACCCCACTGTTGAACAACAAACCAAAACATGTTATCAGGCAGGGATTTGTTAGAGCCGCCAAGGATACACTTGGCACTTCCCACTCCTCTGTTCATTTCAGCAGGGCTGTTCCAGAACAAACACCCATTCAGAAAAATTTAAATAATCTGGAGCAGCTGGATGCAATCTTGAATCTTACTTAGGAGATCAGTGTTCAAATGCATGTCTAAAAATGAACCAAAAGCCGCGTGCCCATGTCCAAACTCGGAGGGGGAATTCACATGACTGCTGAGGAGCTGGCAGCAGTGGGTCTGGGGGAACTGGTGGAGAGGAGCAGAGTGGAGAGGATCGCTTTCCTGGTGGTTATGGAAAGTCAGCCAGCAGCTCAGTTTTATTATCTAGGAAACGTTACAAATGTCAGCAGCAAGGGGTCAACTAAAAGGAGCCTTAAAAAGATAAATGAGATCAGCGTAATACACAGTATTATCTTCTCTTCCTAAAGAGACAGAGCTTGCATTGGCTGGAACTATTTTAGAAACATCCCATGCAGAACGTATCACAGGAGGATTTTCTATTCTTCCCTTTCCTGAAGATTTACCAGAGACCTTGACTAATTATAAGGGAACTAGGGGGGTTGATTTCCCACAACTAGCCACTGGCTTTGTCAGCCCGATGAGCAGGTTTAGCTGTTGAGCGCTTAATGGCTTTTAGATGGAAATCTAAGTAACTGTGCAACAGGGCAGGAGAGAGGCAGGCAATGAAGACCAATGAAGACCCAAAACCCAGGACATTTTTCTATTTAAATCCTTTCTGGATAGGTGCTCCCCCCAAATTTAATGGATGAGGTAGAAAAGATTTCAGCAAAGCTATTTTAATTTGTAGCTTTTCACAGGATGTATGCATGATATATACTGGTTAGTATATTTAGTTGGCATAGGAAATATTTTGCTGGCATTAGCTATGCAGAGCATTATTAAAAGGAACAAGTGTACTCAGTCCCTTTGACCAAATTCTGTTCTCATCTCATCTGAGGCTTGACTAATGTCACTGAAGTTAATGGAGGTGCTTTATACCAACACAATATTACATTTTAGACACTAAGAAATGCTAGCAGGAATTAATTCAGTTAATTTTAAATTCATAAAAAGGCAGCAACTTGTCCTTTCATCTATAAACATATAGTAAAAGTATGAAGAATACTTTAATGCATAGCTAATGATTTAACATTAATAATTAAAATTTAACAATTAACAATAATTAACATTAATAATATATAGCTAATGAATTAGTATAGTTAATGAATTAATAAACAGTGTAAAAAGAGGCAATAAAACTGAAAATGAAACAGATCTCTGGTGCTTTAGATGAAAATTGATTTATAATTTATTCAGATTTAGTATTTGTTTTACAGAAAAATCTCTCTCAGAACCTCTACAATCTCTCCAAACAAGATACAAAATCTCTTAGAATACGATACAATCTCTTAGCATAAGATACAAAATCTCTTTAGGTTAATTCACAGCTCTTTTGAGCAAAGGCAAAACCCACAATCTTATTATTTGTGTTTCTTGGTAAACACATTAGATCCACAGATGCAGCTACTGTGTTACATATGCATGTGACAACCACTGGCATATTGATCTAGCAGTGCTCAAACACACATTTCTCTACCAGTTAAACAATCCTTCCTGAAATAAGCACATATTTTCTGTTATCACAAGCTATAAAGCAGTTCAAGAGCCCTGAAATGATCTTTTCATTAGTTTGAGATGCTTAAGCATCCCAGTACTGAAACGTCCCATATAAGCCTTATGAGACAGGAAGAGTACAAATCCTGCTCTCCTATTCCCTTAATGAGAATGCCTAATAAAAATGTAAACTAATTCTCTTGGCTGCCACTATCCTGTCTACTGAATGAAATCTTCCTTTTCACCCTCATATATTTATATAACTTTGAAGCTACAATACTAGTAGGATTGTTTGAGATTACTCATCCGATGCCACAATCTGGCACTAGTTTCTTAACTTCCCCCATTTCTCTTTTCTTTTTTTTTCCCTGCGTCTGAGACCAGACAGGATCACCCACCCTGTTAGCAAATCCATCCTCTTCAAGTCACTACTGTAATAGCCTCACTGAAGTCCAGCCTCTGTCAACAAAGCAATTACAAAACCCTTAGCTTGCAACACTTCCTTGTTGAAGGTATACTTGAGTAAATATAAATTATCTATTTGATTATAAACATTTATGTGCTTTTAAACCCAAACACATATTAAATACACTTTTAAACTCAAATATATATTAAATATGCTTAAACTATGCTTTCCTTAAATGTCTCCTTTTCCTCCCAATTTAAACAAATAGAGATGGTGCTTCTCCTGTGACATTTCTCACCATTACTAGATGGGTGGACATTTCTGTCTCCTGTTCTACTTACACAGAGGCCCTTGCTCAGCCCTCGCCCTGCATCCCTGGGGTCTCTACAGGGACACAAGAGTTTCAGGCAGGCCACAATCTGACTGTCCAGCACTAAAAGGAAGGGAGCGGAGATTTCAGCTCATTTTCATGCCTGACCTGGAAGTCAGCCAAGAATGCCAGTTTCAGACAATCAGAAAAGCTATAAAAGAAAAAAAAATAATAATCCTGAAGCTTCCAGCTAAAAGCCAGGGGCTACAAAAGAAATGCCAGAAACCCTGGGATGATGCAGAAAAGCGAGTTGTCTGGAGAATGGGTCAGGAAACGAGTTGAAGCACGGGCCATTCTTGGATGTGGCCAGCAATTGCAGCTAACCGCGGAGCAGAGCCGTGCCGCCCGCCCCAGCCTGCTTTTACCACTACCTGGCCAAAAGCAGGATCACAAGACGCATTTCAAAGCAAAGAGGTACCAGGGTGGAAGCTGCCAAAAAGAACATGTAGAAGATGAGACTGTTGGAGAGGACGGCCACCTTTCAGCATACAAAGCTGTTAGCAAATCATGCTTATTTGGCCCTGACTGGTCCAGCTTGAAATAGCTGTAAAGCCTGCTGCTGAGGAAGTGTTTCTCCAAGCTCTCCCCCGAAAGCACACCTCTTGCCAGGGACCAAACAGGGAGAAGACTGCAAATCTGCCCTTCCCTTCTGCTGCATATTGCTCCTCTTGTAGCATGGTTAGCATGTGAAAATAAGAGCTTGGGCCCCAGCTAGCCCAAGGTACTCCCAGGGGACACAGTGGGATGAACTGGTCTTTTAGGTGGGCTTCTCCACAGTCTTGCTGGGTGCTGTCCCTCCTACTGCCCCACATTTGCCAAATCACAGCTTTGGAACAGGCTGGTGACCAAGCATGCTCCTGGCTCTCCCAGGTAAATGCTCACTGCCAGAGATGTACTTTCCCTGTAAAAAGCAATCCTCCCCCTCCTCGTCTCACAACCAACAGGGCCAGCCCTGACCAGAGAGTCGGCTTCCAGGCAGAGAAGAGCCGATGCTCAGGAGCAAAGCATCTGTGAACATCAAGAGAAAACAGGAACTAAACACCATCACTCCTTGGTGGGTTTGTACAACAGGAATTAGACCACTTAGGAGACAGCCTCCAGCTCATTTGTTTATTATAAGGTGCCTAACGCATAATTAGGCAGGGGGCCCTGCCCTCCAGAATCCCTCTTCTTTCAGCCTGTGCTCTAACCTTTTGATGAAAAGCAGACAGAAGAAAGGAACCAAGTGTGTTTAGTACATGTAATATAAGCAGGTCTGGTGGCATGCTGATACTTCCCAGTCTCCAAGGAGAGGATAACAGCTGTCTTGCTGCTTCAACCTCCTGCTCCTGAGTTGATTCATGCAGTGTCTGAAAAAATATAGCTACGCCACAGTGCCTCCAAGCTGGGGGACAGGCAGAGGAGAGCCTCTCATGCAAGCCTCCTTACACAGCCCTACACACAAAATATCCCACACCAGCCACTCTGTCCCCACATGAATCATGAGTGTTTCCTCCCAACAAGCTCCAGTCGAACCTTCTGTTTTTTCTAACATCTTGTTTTTATGCCAAAACCAAGCATTATTTCTTATTACGTCAGTATTTCTGTGTTCTTGGAGTGCTAGAAGATACAGAGCAAGGGAAGAGCTTCCATCATCTTCTCCACACAGGTGCAGGACATGGAGGTGGTCTCTCTCAGAGGCACTGGCCATCTTGCCTCAGTTGGGTTGGTCTCTGGTGTACTCAAACAGCCCCTCGCAGGATCCAGTGAGGTTTCTGTACTGAGCAGGCAGCCTCTGAGATGGAGTTAGGCCAGCTGGTTTTCCCTTACAGTATTCATCCCCCTGCGAAGCTCTGCCTTTTGGCAGTCCCTGCAGCGTGTGTTGTCAGGCCTGGCAGCTCACCTGTGCTTCAGGCTCCTCTCCATCCCTGCCAGCAGCATGGGAAGCAGAGCTCCCCGCCACCTCCACCCCACTCTGCTTTTCCCCCTGGTGGCAGTCAGGCACCCCAGTTCACACAGAGAGCAGCTCCCAGAGGAGATGGTGGATGAAGACAGCTGCCTGCAAGCCTGGTCTACGCTTTATAAATATGCACACAACTCCACATAAGAGCTCGCTCGGGCTACGGTGCCCTTCACAACAGCCCTGGCACACAAGGGCTGAGGCCCTTCTGAGCTCCCAGCTTCCAGCACTTAACGCAACTTTCTTCTATGTTCACAGAACAGACCCAACAAATGACATCAAAGCTGGTTTGCTCTGAAACAACAGCAGTATGACAAAAACACCTGCAACCTCATAAAGGTGCATTTCAGACGTTGAGGGCAAGCCAAAGTGTTGGGTTTTTTTATTGCAACTGATTCAAAGCAGAGACATTCACGTGCCTGGCACTGGGGTAAGACATCAGATCCAGTTTGGATGATCTCCTGTAATGCTGACATTACACTGGGCAGCTCAGCTCTGCAGAGAAGACAACTTCTGCGCTGATGGCAGCCACTTGTACACAGATCCTCAGACCTGCTTCTCACAACCACATTTGCTTCCATTAGGCACTTTTCCTCCTCTCCTGCAGATGCCATGGTGAAACAGTTTTGGGCTGTTGTTTTGTTTTTTTTTTTCCAAAAAGTTTTGACTTAAAATAAACACATCAAGCTTTCTTAGAAAATGAGAACTTAACCCAGTGATCACACAGCTGCTAGAGGAATAGTGCTGCACAGCACCCAGGCCAGGAGTCTCAGCCACTGACGGGCAGACAGACACACAGAGCACTGGCAGCCACCTCCAGACACTGCCCATTCCTGCCTTTGCCTACAAGGGACAGATCTTCTGGGGTGAAGCACCCTAAGGCTCATCTCCTCTCATCACCATGGCTATGCAGACATCACCTATTCAAACAGTCAAACAGGAGGCCAAGGAAGGGAGTGAATGAGGAGGATCTGCGGCAGCAGTTGCAAGGGGTTAAAAGCTGCTCTTGTGACACAAGAGGACAGATCAGAAAGACACTCTGACTCCAGATCAGACTTTTTATTTCACTACCCACCCAGATTACAAGTCCAGAGCCTTCACAGGGTACTGCTCCCCCCATTTGGGTCATTGCCCTTTTATGTGCATTGCTAAAGAATTCAACAGCTGCAAATCACACAGGAGAAAAGGGGTTTTGAGATCTGACTGCTTCATCTGGTTTACACCTGCATTTCTGGCATACACTGAAAGTGCATCTGGATCACACTTTTTTCACCACAGGAACTGACCGCATAGTGTAGAAAACTTGTACCAAGGACGAAGATTTGCTGTAAGACACTCTGAAAGGGGTAAGTGCTACCTGCTTATGTGGGGTATAGTCTGAGCTCCACTTCCTAATTATGTCTGACCTAGAGGTCATCAGGACAAGCCATCCAGCCCTCTGTTTCAACCAAGCAGGAGAACCATTAGTGATAGTGGGTAAACTCTTCAGAGCAAAAACTGTTCTGAACGTTTTTGTGTTAGGATTAGCACAACAGGGTCCCCTGACAAGCATCCCAAGGGGGAAAAAAAAAAAAAAAAAAAGGAGATATTTGCAGTGTTGAGGAGGCCTGTACAGAGAGTGCAAATGAACAAAAGCCCATGTTACCTTTCAACCCTCTTACTTACTGGGTAGCTCTAGGGGTTGCCCACCCTTCTCCCACACGTGAGCCCAGAGATGCTCCTGCCTGAGCATTACACCCTTCAGCACTTACTGATGACAAAGGAAGGTGCAGTTTACACTTACTTTTACAGCTCCATTAAAAGGTGACCTGCAAATAAAAAAAAAAATCAAGCACATTTAGTATTATGTGCTGAATGCCCCCAAATAAACAGGATTAGATGAGCATTCAGCCCTCATGTAAAGATTAGGTGAAAAAATTGGCACTGAACGGTTACTTTGATTTTACACTCCTGCAACAGTCCTTCCCAAGAGCAATGCAGTGAGCAGCTCCTAACAGCTACCAGCTTCACATTTCTGCCTCTAGCTGCTTGCAGACAGCATACAGGGAGGGACGGAGATATGGCAGAAATGCTATTCCTTCGAATGGCACATTTCTGAAACTGCCACAAGAAAGCTGACAAAGGCGTGGGGACGGCAAGCAGGTCCCACTTCCCTGGCTTTCCCTCCCCTCTCCCTGCTCGGGCACCAAAGACTATGCTTTCCAAATGCACTGACCTGACACTGGGCTAAGCCTCATGCGGAGCCACTGGTAGATCACATATCTTTGAAGACGAGGCTTTGAGATTTGTTAAAAATATTAGCAGTGCATTGCACAGCTACACATAGAGCTTTCTTCTGTAAAATACTGAACACAATAGCTATTTCCGACTCCCCAGCACCACGCTGCTTTCCCCTCTTCCTTCTGCGTTTGGCCCCATTTAACTATCTCCCCTCCTTCGGACCCAGCTCAGCTTTCTGCACATGCTTAAAACCCACTGACTTCAATGGGAGATAAGCACATGCTTCAGCACTTTACTAAATAAGATGCTTAAATGAATATAGACCTCTCCCAGCAATGTTCTTTTGTACCAAATTTTGTACCTTTGTTATCAATTACCCTGTATAAAGTGTTGAAAAGTTATCCCATAAGTGATTTGATTACTTCACAGCTACTCCCATTCATTCTGACTTATAAACATATGGACATATAAACACATGGTGTAAAAGAAGATTAAGAAGTCATGGCATTCTTATACCTCTCCCCAGCACACAAGAGGCGGCTGTTAAGCATCGTGCTGCAGTTCTCAAACAACCTTGATCTACCCTCAATTCCTATTTGCCATTTCTCTAAAGTGAAGCTTCACAAAAAACTACATTAACCTACAGAAATACACAGCAGTGGTGTTCAGAAAGCTTTCCTAATAAGGCCTAGCACCTAGTCTCAAATCTCTTAAGTAAACAGTAGCTTTGGTGACCTACTATCGTCAAAGTACATTCTGGTACATGCTTACTGTTTGTTGGCTTCTTTAATTTGGCTTTTTATTTCTCATTCTTTTGCGAAATCTGATACTGCTTTATAGGCATCCAAGCTGTTAATGTAAATCAACAACATTATCCTACAACTAGAACTCTACTATAAAAACTTCAAAAAAATGCTGTTTTGTAAATACAAGTGTTAGAGCAACCAGAGGTGTGCACTCTCTCTACATCTAACTGTAGAATTTCAGGCAAATTGATTGACATACAAGAACCGTTACTTAAAGTAAGAAACCAAACAAGTGAGTTATACCAATTCCTGTCAAGATCAATTCTTCTGTTTTTCAGTAGACTGATAAAGACATTCTGCAATTGATTAAGAAATAATTTTAAAATAACTATAATTTTAAGCAGGAGATCTTTTTAATTAAAAGTGCTGGTGAATCAAGAAAAGGGAGTAGTTTATGCCAAATTCACACATTTTATACAAGCCAGATGATGGAGTTGAACAGATAGCACTGGACAAAAGCTGCCTGGGCTCATCATTGCTCCTTACCATCCTCCCTGAATAAACCCACCTACCTGATGTCTTTCTGCCTTCAGCTAAATATGCTTCTGACAGTGAAAAGCAGGTTTCCCAGCCTTGCCTGGGAAAAAGCACTCCAGAGAAGAGTGTGCAGGCATGGTCATGCCCCACAGGCAGGCACGGGAGTGTCACACCAGTGCTGCAGCCAGAAGCACGACTGACCACTAACAAAACAGAGGAAACGAGACAGAAAAAAATGCATGGTGTCTAAAACACAAAATAAACAAACAGAATCAAAACCCCAAACAGCACTTCTGTTGATTTCACATTGCCTGTAATGACAGTGGACATCAGAAGAATATGGCATCCCAGGAGCATTCCATAACGTAATACTGGCATGGCTTTCTGTGATTGTGAGTCTGACCTAGCATCCTCCAATCAGTCCTTCCGCTAATATTTCAGCGCACAATTAGAAGAGGCTAATTGTGTATAGAGAGAACCATGCATGAAACAGTGGCATGGGGTCTGGCTGAGCCTCAGTTCCTTGGCAAGTGACTTCAAGAAGTTTTCAAGCAAGGCAAGGAAAAGAGCAGAACCATAGCAGAGACAACAGCAGACTGCTTGCCTAAGAGCTATACATGCAGAAATAACACTCAAATGAGACGCCCTCACTTGAACAATTAGAAGCATGATTCAAAAGGGAAAAAAAACCCTGATACATACTGAAAGGCTTACATATTTTTTAATTACTCTACCAACTTACATTAATTTCAGCTATTTTCAAACTAACACTCAACTGTTAGACTACTAGGCAACGCCATCTAGTGATGCTCCTTTAAAAAAAAAATCTTTTATTAAAAAGATTCACTCTTGCAAAATTCTTGTTAGTGGAATATAGTTTCAAGAGGTGCAAAATTTTCAGTACCTACGAGCATTTTCAAGCCTACAGCGTTAATTTACTAAAAAAAGGTCTGAACCATTTGATTTACCCTGAAGTAATTTACAGAACTGACAACACAGAAAGTGAGCTGGGTTAATCACATCAGAATTTAAACACACACATCAAGTAGTCTTGAAATGATACAGGGATGCAGTGCAAAGCCCAATAAATTACCTTCCAGTTTTGGGAATAGCTACAGATATTATTTGTGTGATAAAATAATTTACCTAGTTTTTCAAGATTTCTGTTGGTGTGTGTAAAATACTTGCTTGAAAAATTTTACCCCAATCTTACAACCCCAAGGGAAAAGAAACCCTGTGCAGATTTAAACTCTCTTTTTTAAGAGGTGGAACCACTCACTCAGTCATCTGCTGGCGATAGCTGCTAGCTGTAATTAGCTTCTGGTGGAAATTGCCAGCAGACACAACTAGAAGTTTAAATCAATTGGCTCTGCTTCCTCCTTACAAGAAAATTGGCATTTCAGGGCTGCATTCCAGCGTGATGGATCTAAGAAACCAAAGCCAATTTGACAAGAAAGGGAAGTGTCCCTTTTCATGGCCTGCTTTAACCCTGAACATGCTGCATGCTCCTGGAGAGGATATCTTTTTTTTTTTTTTTTTTAATTGCCAAAGAAAGTAACTACAAATATATAACAAATATTCCTCCAAAAAAGCCATTCCGGTGTTCAACCCCAATTATTTTCACTTTACAACTGTGAAGATGGGAGAGGGAGGGACAAGATGCGAAAAGTCAGAAACGGCAAATAAAGGTAGCACATGAAAGAGGATTTGCAAGAGGAAGCAGAGCCCGGTGCGTGGAAAGCCCAGCAAAACCCTCAAGCACCAGTACAGCAGCTGCTTCACACTCACCCCAAATGCCACGGGCTCATGACAGTTTTCCATTTTAGCTGCACCATATCACACCTTTCAATTGTACCACAGCAACTGCTGCATGGGTACCTGCTCTCACCCTGCTCTGCTGTACACCCTGCTTCCCCCCATTTTCTGCATATTTCATTATTTCAGCAGTCAGGGCTTCATCAGCCTGTAGCGGCGTTTGGGCTGTGCATTCTTGTCACCGGTCCTGATCTTGTCCTCCTTCATGTAAACTTTGTCAAGCAGATTACTGAATGTTCAGCCGTGATGAGCAAGTGGCATTGTGGCTTTGCCAGTGCTGGGCTTTGTGTGTCCTTGTACCTAACTCGCGGGGCTACCTGAGGACCTCAAATTGTAAAGAAACACTTCACTTCTCCAAGGCCACCATTAAGTTGCAATGAACGTGTCTAACATGGGAGCAATCGTTTTCAATGAGATAGTGTCTATAACTGAGTGTTGTAACTACTCTTCAGAAATAACTTCTTAACAAATCATGAAAACATCTACATCAGGGGGCTGCCTAAAGTCTCCATGTCAACGGCACACATGCACACCTGCCACAGTAAGGATTTCTGTCAGGCTACCTTTCAGCACCCACTTTATCTGTATATTAAAAAACTTAGTTGCCGATGTCTTCAAACTCACCAGAAAGTAATGTGATTTGAGATATGCAAGAAACTCACACGCAAAATATACTACATACAGCACTTACACAAAAGCCTAATGGAAGAGGGAAGGGTTTAAGTCAAGCAGAAACTCAAGCATGGCAAAGTGGCCTATTTTTGACACTAGATAGACTGGTCACATTGTAAACTACTGGAATTATGTAGATCCTGCACTAGCAACTGTTTTGATGCATTTCCTGAAAAGACACGCAGTGACAGCACAGCAGGACTGCCACAACCACTCACACTCCAGCTGCCCCACATATGCACAACTTTCTCTTTAATGTCCTTTAATACTCACTTTGTAACCTTACTTAAACGGGTCACTTTCTGAAAAAGGTGGTGGTGGGGTTTATTTATCAGAACTATTCTAGCAGATTAACCAGAAAAACCATGTGTGCACACACTTGACTATATTTACTTACATAATATTACACTTTTCAGAAAGCAGGTTTAAGAGCACTCTAATATATTCTTCCTTTTAAAAAAAGCCCATTTTAATATCAAACCTCTTCCAGTATGTTAGATGGCTTTAGCTAGATGGGATCTTTTCCCCTCCAATTAAGAAGAAAAAATACTGTAGATCTAATCCTGCCTACAGGCTATATTTTCCTTTCCATTTTAAAAAGCTAACACTTACTACTTAATTATAAATCTGGTGTTTTGCACAAAAATGGGATCTTAAGTTCTCCTCTGCTCTGCGTTCCTCTGACCTAAAAAGCTGTTTCCCAAGACTTTTATTATATCTTTCTTGTTAAACAGTTGTTCTTCTTATTAAACAAGCAATAGAACAAATCCTGATTTCTTCTTTAAGCAGTGGAAAAGCAAAGTTTCTGCCAAAAAGCTGCATAGCCAAGAATGTTAGCTAATGTACATTCATTGCTTTCAAGGCTAAAGCAGTTTGCACCAGATAGGAATCTCACCCAGGAGCTGAAACTCTCCAAGACATATGCTCTTCAGAGAGCGAGCGAGCAAGAGATCAATAGCTGCACAAAGAGGAGCAGGGAAAGCTGGATCCAGATTTAGTCCAAGGATTCCCTGCACGCTCAGGCATTGGGGAGTGCTGTGCTCCCTGACATCCTGGTTTCACACCGCCTTGCTCCATCCCCCCCCAGGTGGCGTGGGGCTGTAGGACACAAATGGGTAGTTCAGCTCTGCCATGACTAACACCAGCCTTGAGTCTGTCCTGGTGGAAAGCAGACGGCTGCCAGACCAAACGTGCTGCGTACGGCGCCCGCATCGTTCTCTGCCTCGCTGAGACACCACCACTCAAAACCCCACGTTGTCTCCACCCGAAGGGTCTGTTTGAGCAGAAATATGGCCCATAGGCTTTGCCAATCCCGTTGAGATCTCAGCTCCATTTCTGTATGCTTGCTCTTTTCTAAAGGGCAGAACAAAGATAACATTTGGCTTTTAAAACGCCTTGGAAACTACAAATGAAAATTTACATTAAAAGTGTACAGCTTTAATTACATCTCTCAAGGGGGAGAGAGAGCATTTTTGCGTCCTGATCTTGTCTTCTCTCTGCTCTAGAAATTCACGAGATGATCAGAGGTACAAATGTTCATATTTGTAGGGAAAAAAATGACTTACATTACATCCTCAGCAGTTCATGTAAATAACAGGACGTAAAGTCTCACAGAATTAGTTTACATTTGAAACATTTTCAAAATATTGTTTTAGCTGGGTATAATAGACCACCAGAAGATGTGACACACAGCAAACACAGGCCTGCAATTAAACAGCTGGCAAACAGCCAGGAAGAGATAAAGGCCCAGGCTGTCACTTGCTAGACAATATATATGGCTATTTTGGCAGCCAAAACTGAATGTGATAATTGAGCCATGACACATTAAAAAGGCACACAATTTCCAAGGAAAGAGTTCCTGAGCACTAAACAGGGAGCATCTATAGTGTGCTTACAGCAAACTAAAATTTAGGAGTAATAATGAGATCGGGCTGATTACAATTCAGTGGTGCAAAGCCAACCTTGTTTAATGCCCTGCACCACTGTAAGCAGTTATATACAACCAGACAGAAAAACACGTGTGAAGCCCACAAAGGCTGTCAGTATTAGAAACAACAGGAATCTGAGAAGCGCATGGCTCTGCCTTGAATTATTTCTCTGTGTATTTTTTTAATATTAATTAGATTTTTATACAGTAGCATTCTTGTCTCCAGAAATTACACTGCACTCAGTTTGACTTCCAACACTGGGAAGAGCCCAAATCTAAAAATTTCAGTTTTAAAATAAAAATATATAGTAATAAATGAAGAGTAAATAACTCTTCAGAATCACATTTTCACTATCAAGAAATATGACTGTTTTGTTTAAGACATGAAGAACCATAATACTGACAGCAATGGCTTGTTTGGAAGATGAAGTCCAGGAGCTTTTCTAGTGTTTCACTGCATGTTTTATTAAATAACCTAAGGACACAACAAACGAACAAATGTACCAAATGAAGATACGGTTCTAAGTTAACACCCAACAGCTATATAAAGCCTTCTATAAATGCACTCCATCAAATTAACATGCTGACATCAATTGCATTCCCTTCTCGAGTAAAGGACTTGAAAGCTTATACATTGTCAGCCCTCAGTCCATTCATTCACTAACCTCCCACAAAGTGTAGGTAGTTCATCATCTAAAATTACACTTCTATAAAAGAGAAGCTAAATTTAGGCTCTGTAATAGGAAAATCCCTATGAAGAGTTTACTTCCTAATCTTATTCTAAACTTAGCCATATTAAAAAAAGAAATCGCATGTGTACCCTTCCTAACCAAAAGTTGCAGCAGAGCAAGAGAGCTTAAAAAAATTGTAAGAATCCTTTTTTAGGCCCACTAGTACCAGTGATACCAAGAAGACACTTGCACAGCTCTTCGTAACTTCAATACCAGCGAACCAGAACTGAGTCCAGTGATGCTGGCAAAACATTTGAAAATGATCCTCTGCAATGAGCAAAGAAAAAGGGGAAAATACAGAGATATTAGGGAGGGGTCCCTTCAATTTAACCTGATTTCTTATCTCAAATGAAAATATCAAGATGCTCTAAAACACACAGATTTCCCCAAAACAAACTCCTTACCCACCTCAAACTCAAATGTCCAACACACACTTCACATCTAACAACAACAGGAAACTGGCATTGCCATACTGGGCCAAAATGAAGAATCAGCATCAATATTTGACTTCGTACTAAAAACTGTACAAGAAACTGTAATAATTACATAATCTACTTTCACAAAATTATCTGTAATGGCTGTGATAGTAACTTCATTAAGTGTCAGTAAAGGAAATGAAAAAGCTTAAAGATGAGGTCAGAACACGCACTTTTGGCTGCTTCCTCAGGAGATGCATCAAATGTGTTATTTCTGTCTGACAAACAGTGGACTCCTGAGGGTAGCTGTTACGCAGCCCCAAAAAGAAAAATGAAATCATGATACAAATTTTTCTGACCCCCAAATTAAAAGGAGCATGAGGGGACAATTGCAAGAATAAGTTAGTTGATCTTCATCTGAAAAATTCATACTATTGCATGTATAAATGGCATACTATAATAGCAAAATATATTAAAGAAGCATAGTCTTTTTTTTTTTTGTCCTTAATATTGCAGCAGACACACAGGCATATTATTCCATAGGCTCTGCCAACTGATGTTTAGCAGCAGCTGAAACGGGGCCAATTCACACTCCCTTCAGAAAAGCATTTAAACACACACACATAAGTTTTCCTGAAAAAGGTGAGAAAGGTATGGTGTGCTCTGACTCAGGGACACAAAGCAGAAAGGCAGTAATTAAAAGGGTAGAAACAACAGAGGAATGAAGATAAGTAAGTCCAAGTTAATTAACATAGCTCATACACTTGCCCCTTGCCCAAATATCCAATGAAATCTCAATAAAAAAAATATTTTGTGATGGATTTTGTATTCCAGCCTGACTGTGAACAGCCAGTTATGAGCTCTCAGGGAATTAAATGTCATCCAAAAGCAAATTTTCATACAGATTAAGGGAAAGTGATGGAAAACTTTTAGGACAAGAAACAAACAAACATAAATAAGTAGCCGTGCAGTAGGAGAATATTCAAGGACTGTGAATAAAACTGTGCCAGGCAGAAAAGGAAAAACTGAGTAACACAGATGAAGAGGAATACTACAAGTAGGTAGTTTATTTACACCTACCAGGGAATCAGGCAATGTTTCTTGTTATGACTATGTTAACTCCATTCAACCTTTGGCCACTAGTAATCAGCTGTAATTGCAAAAGAAACTTTGAAAAGACAAGGAATTACAGGTAAAAGTTTTTAATCTTCTGCTGCATGGAGTAGTAGCTGTAAAAAGGTGTGTCCCAGTAAAATGCAGAGCACTAATCCTCCCCACAAAGTAGAATACCCTGGAGTAGATAATAACATTCTCTGCAAAGTAAATCCTCTCTTTATTTATACTCTGGCACGGTTTCCCAATGTTTACATTTATTCAACAAGCCAAAAAATTACTCAGACTTATTTTTTCTTTATATTTCACATTTAGAACAGCAAAGCTCTGAGCACCTGGACCATAATTAAATCTATAATTCATCCAGCAGCATGAAGACTAATACACAAATAAATTAACTCCACCTGCCAGGAGAATTAATAATACCGGGAACAACTTATTGCAGATACCAAAAATGAGAAAAGAAAGGTTTTACAATAAAGCTTCTGTCTTTCAAACTTCACTTAGGAAGATCTTTTTCCCCAAATTCCTACTCCAATGGCAATCCAGACTCTAACACTAAAACTTTAGAGGCTAGAAACAAAACCCAGAGAAACTACTAAATGACGGATTAAAAGGCACAATACGCATTAATGCGGTCATTTTGAGTCATGCTAGGGGCAGAGCATGGCTACACCATTACCATGCCGGGCCAAACCTGTTCCTTCCCAGGAGAAAGGGGTGCCCTTGGCTGATGCTGCACTGCTGGCTCTGGAGCAGAGCTGGAGCACCCCAGAAACACGTTCGGTTCCTAACAGAGGTTTCAACCTCTTGAGACCACAAGCAGCTGGTGCAACTTCAAACAGCACCCAGGATGCTGCAGTTTATACACCCACCCTAGGACAGAGGAGCTCAACGGTCTCTTTCTCTTCCCCGTTCTGCATACGGACCAGATAAACACCAGGGTCTAGGCTTACACCGAGCCCGGAGACTGTAGTTACACACTCCAGCAGTGCCAGGATGACTCACGGTGCTTTGCACTCTGGCAGCTGACTTTGTACCGAGCAGAGATGTTGCACATGGAAAGCACAAGCAGTTGCAGCACAGCCTCTCACAGATGCTGCTCATCAAGCATTCATTGCTAATGGCATCTACTGCAAAACTAACCAGAAATGACCCTTCAGTTTTGTGATCAGCGACCGACTTCAGGAAAAGATCAACAGAATTACTTTCAGAAATAACAATCTGTGCACTGCATGAACCGCTCACTGTACAATTTAGCGTTGTCTATTTTTTTTCCTTCAAGCTTCGTAAGTCAATGACTCTTTCTAAGTTAACAAACCTGGAACACTTCTGGGCATAAACAGATTTGGACTAAGACCTGGGGCAGTATGGTCTCTCGTAACTACCCATTCTTCTTCCTGCACTTTCAAGAAGCAGAAAACCAAAGTGGTATGTCTACTGGTGCAGCAGTATTTTTCAAACAGCATTCTTATATTCCCACCTCCTGAAATCAGCTGCTATCACACAGGTGGGTGTGTGTCATCTTTACTGGAGAGTTGCCCAGCCTGGATGGGGGATTTCAGGTGTCCAGCTGATCTCAGGTGTAGGAAGAAGTACGCTGACTGTACACTCTCTTTACTCCCATGTTTAAAAACAAAATGAGAGTGCAAGCACAGCTGAGTCTGACAATCCAGATAAGAGATTTTATTTATATTTACTCTTCAAAGGTCTGAATCTGAATACAGGAGTAAAGAAAAATTAAGCACACTAAATTTGCACTTGTCAGAAAACAAAACAGAGAGTTACTAAAACCTCTCTTACAGTCCTGCCTGAGCGAAAAGTAGGCCATTTGCAGCACGAATACCAAGCACAGCCAGCTCCTCAGCTAAGGACATAGAGCAGCACACAGAGCAATTCAGAGGCGATCCAAGGGGCCTAAACAGCATCCAGCAGGACGAGGAGTCACGTTCATGCACTGAATGGCACAATCCTGTACTTAAGCAGCCCGCAGAAGGCACAGGTACCTGTTAGAGGGGAATGACCCACCAGCACACAGCCCTACCACCCCGCTGGGACCCAGGCTATTTCAGTCGGCAGTGCCGTACCAGGGAGCTCAACAATGTGATGTGCCTACAGCCGTGAGAACTGAGCAGCCAAGAAATTTAGAAAGCCCAAGTTCAAAGATTCATTTTTCCCATGTTACACACAGCCCAGGTATTTGCGAGGACAGATTAATTTTGGCTTATGACTTCTAGGCTAGCAAAGCTTTGTCTGCCTCAGACTACAGAACTCATCTCCATGCTTAAATGGGTAAGGACCCAAGGAATTTTAAATTTTCTAATAAAACCTCAGTGTGAGAGTTAAAATGTCATCATCACGTAACTGTTCCACTAGTGATCACCTAACAGAAACAGCCAGCAAACAAGTTTGATCCATTCCACAACCCCTCCTCCCACCCAACTCAATCCTTCACGTGCTTCAAATTCTGCACCAGCTTCTCCAGCATTTGAATTAGGCTGAAGTGCAGTGACAGACCTGGCCACAGCGACTGGGACGTGGCTGGTGCAGGGCACAGCACCAACGTGCTCCGCGGGGCTTCTCCGCGCCCACCACCTGAAGCAAAGCACTGAGCCAGAAAACCTCCACAACCCAAACAAGAGGTAATTTGTTGCGACCACCAATCCTCATTAGGAAAGGGATAGAAAGAAACCTTAATAAGAATCTGAAAACAATTGATAACTCTATTAACAAGCCAACAGTAATGTGATTGGCTCATTGGCTGTTTCTGAAGGGACAGAAGGCTAAATGTGAAGAGGTTTCCTCTGCTTTAGCTAACCCTTTTCCATCTCTCCAGCCAACAATTGCCTAATGGAGAGTGCTTAAAGTAGCAACCCTTTTAACTGTTACAAAAGAAAAAAAACAAGCTTTGGGTTTTTTTGCCCTCAACATTCTAATACCTTTTTAAAGAATGTACTACTGAAAACAGCTTTACAAACTTGGTAACTAGAGCTTCAGAGCTATAAACTCATAGTTCCACAGAAAAAGCTCAAAATATCTCACAAGTGCTTCGATACCTTGGCACTAACTTGCAGAACCAGCTCCTACTTTTCATTTCCATTGAAACACTACAGAGAACAGCAAGGATCACCGTTGCACAATGCCAGGCCAAATTAAGTTTATTAGACCTTTACCAAATAATAGCTTTATTTAGACATTGTATGTAAAGCATAGAAAAATCACACAAAAGACAATCCAGTGCAATTCACAGGAAGTAACAGTTGCCAGTTCCTTCTGCCCAGATCTGAATTACTGAAGTCTAACTGAAGACGTATTTTTACAGAGCTTGCTTTCTGTACAGAAAGAAAATCAAGTGATAACAAAACATCTATCTGATTAGTACAGCTGACATCTCTCTATTTTTTTCCATCCCTGACCCCACTGTCACTAATTTCTAGTAAGGCACACTTGTCATCGTGTGGGAACTTCGCCAAGAATGCCCTTTATATGTAGGAGAACCACCCAGTGCTCAGCCTACAACAGTTGTTTTAGTATTGTCAGCCGCTACTGTAAGCTAGCCTTCTAACTGATACGAAATTATTTTGTTGCTTCTATTCCTAAAGCAAAAAACCCAAGCAGGCTTAACAAAACAAAAAGACTTAAAATAATGCCAGTCTGCAGTACTACCATGAAAAATAAATAGCAAATCAAAACACTTGAAATAAAAGTGCTTTCACTGTATTTTTCCCAGAGAATCAAGATGATTTCTTCATGTACTGATCTGTTGACCTATTTAAGGTTTGGTACTGTATATTATCAAACAAATCACTTCTCTCTTACTACTCTATTTTGGTTATGTCCCTTTTACTTTAGTAACTTGTTTCTTTTTTAAAAAAATAAGTTACAGTGTGTTTGCGCTGGTATAGGTAAGTACACCACCCGTCATTCTGGCTTTCAGTTACTTAAAAACAAACAAACAAAAAACCCCTGTACTACCTGGCTGTTTAAAATTTGTATAGATATCATACATAATATCTACTCCAGACAAGCAAACACTTTTGCAGCCATAGACTGTGCTTCAAATAGTTTATCATATGAAGATCACCCTCTCAGATTTGATTACTGTTTAATCACACTTGCAGAATTTTAGGTTGTAGAGTATTTCTACCTTATGCATAAGAATTTTATTTAATCACTCAGACTATGCTTAATATGCAGTAGGTTATGCTGTGTAACTTACATCACTTAAATTTGCTTCCATGGGAATATAGGAATATAGTGTTTGTTACAGTATTCATTACAATTTGATTTTAGTCTCTTAAGACCTCTCTTTGCTTTTGCTTTATAGGCTAGAAATTAAACCTTTTTTTTTTTTACCCCCAAGATGGCAAAGTCCAAAACTCCAAACACAAAACTGGGCTTTGGCATAGGGGATTTCCTTCACTGGTCCCTTAAAGTGTCTGTAGGGGCAGATGTCACTGAATCTGTAATGTTCCATTACAGCTCTAATGTCCCGCTACAGCTTCTGCCATCGATAATAATGAGGAAGATAGAGATATGCCCTAGGTATCTATCAACAAGTGAGGACGAGCACTGACGTACAATGATAACACAGAGCTCAATGTCAACTAACCAACCCTCCACCACTTCACTTGTCCCGTGGATCCTCCAGCCTGGATGAGGCCTCTGATGTAGGGATACCAGGGGGAAGGACAAAAGCTAGTTAAAGTATGAGCATACCCCAGGCGGTGACTGCACAGCAGACAAGTCCTTTGTTAAAAAAGGTGCCTCTGTGTGTGGAGGAATCTGGCTGTTCATTGTCTGCTACAATGGCTGTGGCTTCACAGCAAGAATCACCATCAGCTGAACATATCTCCTATTGCATAGCTACCAATCTATTGTAATGTCTTTTTTTTTTTCCTCCAAACTCACTCTGCTCAAAGCATTTACAGTCTAAATGCTTTACTTGAATTGCAAACAAAAATAGCTTTCTGCTGCTAACCTTCTCTTACAGAAAGGAAAACAAAAATGCTTCTCTTTGCTGTTTTCCATTTGTCCCATGGAATCTGACCTGCTGATACTCTACCGGTTTACTCTTGTCTTCAATATTTTGGTTATTTCCACGCCTAGGCTTCTGAGTGAAGTGATAACCTGAGTTCAAACCTAAACCACCTCACTGCAGCTTCAAGCTCAACGAATTGACCTGGCACAATTGAGAACTCCCAGCCTTCTGCAGCCCTGTACTGCTAATCCTTTCATGGGGTGGTTTGAGTGCTGGGCATAGCTACCTCCACCCAAGCTATGCTAATCAAGCATCCACAAGTCAGACTGGCTATGCACTGAATGCGTGCCTTAATTTGCTTACCGGTCTCCAGCCCTGCCACCAAAGATACATGAAGGGTTTCCGGCAAGGGAGGAACCCACCTCAAAGACAATCGTGTTGTGAATCCTTGAGGCTGGCCTTTAGCTTTCCCGTCTGCTCTTTGCCTTCGTTGGCTTCCTTCCCAGCGCCTGCACCCTTCTGCATGCCTCAGAGAGGAACTACTGAAGTTTATAGCAGCATTAACTCATCAGCTGGAAAGCTGCCAGGCTGCTTACATTTTCACTACAATCTTCTGAGCCCTGACTCCAGAGGGTGCTTAGAGATAGGATCCGTAGTCAGAGGCAGTACGCTGTACAACTGTTTTCTGATGTGCTTGGATCCATTTGGGGTGCTGTTGGGATGCTGGGCTTGCACATCTACTGCAAACTGCCTCTATGAAGCAGGGAAAAAATGTCCCTAGCTTTTGTTTATCTCAGTGTTAGAGGTACTTATGCGCCTGTGGAACAAAAGCAGAGAATCCAAGCACAGAGCACGTGAAGTATCAAAAAATCAAGATCTACTGCCCAGCCAGTGCTAGTAGTTTCTTACAAAGGTGATACACCTCTGGAGAACTGACGACAGGTGCCTAGCCTATTTCTACTTAGCAGGAGGTAACAACTTTGTGCAAGGAAAGTAGGATTGGACCCAAAATGAAAACAAAGCCAAAGGCGGGGTGTGGGTGTGCGTAAATAATAAATCAGCAGAAAAATCACTAGACATCTGCTTTTTTTTAATTGACAACAGGAGGAAACCTGTGCGTTTCCAGTTGCTCTAAATTATAGAACCTGTATACTTTCCAGAATGATTATTCTACAAAACCCTGATTAAAATAGTTTTTAAATGAGGGGAAAAACCACTTCCCAATGAGCTTTCCTTTAACATTGTCATTTAAATCTGGTATCATGGATAGTTTGGTCAAACTGGCCTTTAATGGGTCACTTAGTCCATTTCCTGCTTAAAGACAGAATCAACTGTATCTAAACTGCTCCTGCCAGTCATTTGTCTAATCCTTGTTCTTAAAAATCTCTTGTTAAATCTCTCTTAAAAATCTCCACTTCCCTGGATACTGCCTGTATAGCTAGGTACTCCTTATGTCTGAATTACTTCTTCATTATGGCAATTTAAGTTGCTCTCCATAACCCCCAGACAGGACTAGCAACGATTGCCCTATTTCCTTTGCAGCAGCTATCTTTCCTATCCAAAGATTATTCTTTCTTTCTTTCCTCTAACCTGTATTCTTTCCAGCTAGCCCATGACACTTTGCAGTGTTATGCTCAAAACTGGATAAGGTACTTCAGCTGGCCTTTAATAGTGTTGAACTGAATGGGATGGCTTTATATATCATGTTTCAAACACATTTTTTTTTCTTTTTTTTAAATACATCCCCCCATTGTGACTGCTGTTCTATTTATTTCTCTTGCTGTGGCCTCTTATTGTTGATTCCTGGAAAGCACAGGATCCTCAAGAGTGGCTACACCTTTTTTGAAGAACTGCTCCTCATCCAGTTTTTTTCCCCCATGGATTTGTGCAGCTGATTATGCTTACTAAAGTGCTGTGCCTTGCAGTTCTCATTATTACATTACATGCTATTTTTAAGGTCACTTCCTATATTTGCCCACATCACTTTGCATTCCAGTCCTGTCCTTCAATGTGCCTACAACTCCCTCCTCCCTGCTGTTACCTGCAAATGCAATATTTATATGCTCTAGTCCAGTATCAACGTCAATAATGAAAACATCAATTACTAATGACTGCAGGACGGTCCTCTACAGACCATCTCTACAAATTCTTCCAGCCTTAAAGTGATCCACTGATAACTACAGGTGACCGTGGGGTTTCATCAAGGCCATCTCTCCCCTCATTTGTTTCTGAAAGTGATGCTTAGAACAGTAGTTGCAACACTGTCAACTAAATCTGTATCTGAGTTCCTAAAAGATCTGGCCAGTCTGTTTTACAGTAAGTGCTATAAAATTAACAACTGCTTCAGCCACAGTTCTGAGCTAGATAACAGTATAGTGCACTTTCTGCACAGGGAAAATTAATCCAAATTAATGCAAGCAGGCTTGGACTCGTTTATCACTAGCAGTTACTGGCTCAAAGTAAGGCATCAATTTAAAGTTACAGCATAGTTCCTGGGTAGGTTAATGGTATGCACGCTCCTGTCCTAGATGGCAGCTGGATATCCTTGCTCTTGCCTACTTAGCCCTGAACTCAGAAAACACGCTCAAGATATTTTTCATGATGTCTGTGCTACCTGTTTCGAAATGTTCCACATCTATGCAAATCCTAGTTACACCAGCTCCAGGAAATCTCCACACATCCATTTTATATGATGTAGTCAACTCATTTTAAATAAAGGGTTTAATGTAGTTTAGCTGATTCTCTTATATCTGGACTTTGTTAATTTGCATTAAAATTAGTTGTCCCAAGTCTGTAAAAGTAAAGGTCATATCAAATCAGAGTAACTGATACACACAGACAAATCAGTCTGATGGGGAAGCACTCAGTGTGCTAGGACCTTGCCATACATACTGTTTATCACAAACTAAATATGACAGGCTGGCAGCGGTGAGCAATGCACAGTTTGAGTGTAAAAAGAGCTATGTATATATACATGGCATATTTTAATCAGTTTTATCACAGAGCCTGAGGGGCCTTTGTACAGTTATACAAATGGATATTTGAAAAGCAGATTTGTCCTTAAGTCTAAGGACACATTACTTTGTGGTTTTCACAAATTTTTGCACAACAATGCTTGCAGAATTGTTTAAAAAATCGGTCCGGCTTGGGCTCTTCTATTGTTTCCAGACAGAACTTAGACATAGCGAGGGTCAGTTCTCTAACACAGTAGCTGAGAGAAAAGTGTTTGAACTATTTCTACAACTCTAGAGTAGACAGACAGCCATGAATTTTTTTCTTCTCATTTTTACAGTAATGCTAATGAAAACTGGTGAAAGATTTATACAGCCTTTTGACTAATGCACAGACATTTAAGAGCATGTGTGACAGCGCTGTGGACACTGCTTGTACAAATGCCTAACCTGCAAATCTATAGGTATGAAAACGTTGATTTGTGTTGTATAACCCTGTCTTAATTATGCCAGTGAGATTACTTGCATGAGAAATTCACTGTGCGGGGGTTGGTAAAATACCTTGGTCTATAGCTTGCAAGAGGTTGATACTTGCACAGGGGAAAAAAAAGACTTGAAGCATTTTGAGTTAGTGGATCTGTCATCTAAGTACCTAGTAATTTAAATATTCTCACAATTCAAAACATTGAGGAGTTACACAATCTTCCAATGTTGCATTTTTTTTTAATAAAAGCATGTTAAATAACAGTGCACTCTAGCTCTACTTAACACTTAAATGTTTTACTGAAATGCCTTTCTAAATTTGTTTCATCCCTACTCCTTAAGGACTTTCACTGGCTGCTGGCAAATAGGGTAAAAGCCACTCTGCACACATAAAATGGCAGAATCGGGATATTACTACAAATGGACAGAAATACAAAAACACCTGACTTCTGATTGCTGTGCTAAATTATACCACACGTTCCTACTCTGACCTAGACTATGCTCTTCTGGTAAGAAAGAAGGAGGGGAGAAAGAGAATGGAAGAAAATGCTTAGTGGAAATAATTCTAGGTAAATCAAGGCTATCACTAGATAAGCATATCTTTAAATCACTGGGAGCCACTGATTTACGTTCAGCAATTAACAATGAAGGAATTGCTTTAGAAGGAACTGCAGGACTACGTTCAAAGCAGGACAATACTAAAAAGTAGTATTTTCATATTCATTTGAGAGCTACTTCAAACATATTCTTACAGGAGTTGTGAACTGTCTTCAATGTATTTTTGTAACTGCAACTGCAAACTTCTGTACAGGGAAGGAAGTGTTTTAACACAATAATTGTGTGGGTTTCTGTTCTCAGAACCATTCTACACACTCCAACTTTCTTTTCTGGTAGCATGCGTTTATTGCACCCAGTGGTGACAAAGAGCTGGGCAGGGAGAGCCAATAAAAAGTATAATGTAACTATCAGAAGATACATTATCAAGTAGGGTTTGGGTGATGTTTTTTAAATTTTGCTTATTCAGCTTCAGTACAGGCGTTTTTTTTGTACATACTACTAATATACCATTTCTTACATACCTTCATCAACTTCTATAGGGAACTATTTAGCGTTCACAGTTGGGGTTTTCACTACAGAGATGAAAACAAGCAAAACTGACATTTTTTTTTTCTCAGCGAGACTCAATATTTAGCAATACGAAGACGTTTACCCAATAAGAAATTAAAAGAATAAACACAAAACTGGGGGACTGCCATTGATCTGAAAAGTCAACAGCTTGACTGGAAAAAAAAAATAGTACGTGTGAAGACTTGGGCATACGCTTGTTCTACTGTATAGGGGCCTGGTATTTGACTGCATTCAGAATATACCTCCCCCTACTGATTTCAAAATAGCAACAAAACTAACGCCTGGCTTTGACAAAGGAGAGATGGAAACTTATTACATTTGAGAGACAAAGGAATGGATTGACTTATTCATATCCTGGTGTGTCTGACAAAATGCTTTGTGTGAACAATGCCTGCTCTGAAGGGAGGGAGGAAAAATCCAGCAGAGTTAGTTTGAATCACCTATTTAAACCGTTTAAGCAAACTTGGATGATTTTTTTTTCTCCCCTTTCCCCCAGGGAGCACTATGGGGTAATCACATGAATCTACCTCACTTAGTGACTGGAGTAGTCACCTCCATGGCAGAACTGCTGCAAACCACTGCTGTGCAGTAACATCTTCAACAGGCACAACTGTTTGCAGAGTAAACATTTGCCTATAACCTTACTGTAGATAGAGTATGTTAACAAAAGGCAGGCTTCTACCAGCTTAGCTGCGGCACCTTCCTCACTAACACAAGGCTGCCTTAGCTCAAATCCAGCGCTACCTCTGCACGTGGAAGAGCCTGCACCACCAGCACAATTGTTCATTGCTCCTTGTTGTTTCAGACAGCTCAATTGAAAAAGCTTAAATTGCTAGTCTGAAGAATACCTTCACAATATTGCTTTAAATACATACTGCAATGCTTCCCCACTGATGGGGTAATAACCACAGTGAGACAGTTACAAACATCTGGATTCATGGGTCCATAACTAAACCAGTAATAGCATTCATCTGCCAGGGTTTTGCAGGCATTTTTCTTTGTGTCAAACTCCGGACCGTGGGGTTGGGTTGGCAACACTCTGCAGCGAAGAATTAGCCCAAGATGTGGCAGTAATGAAAGGGACAAACGCAGTCCTTAGGAAGCAGAAGAATCCTGTATTAAAACAAAACCCCTGCAAGCCTTGCTCCCATTGTGGTCAATGCACATACTTTGGAGTGTTATTTTAAAATAAGTAATTTTAAAATTAACTACTCAGAAATTATCAACCGACTTGCAAGCCTAGGAGGGGCTACAAACAGCAAAATCATCAACTGCTACCTTTTGCAGTATTGCTCAAGAAACCACATTAGTATATATTAGCATACAAGGCCTGAAAATAAATAGTAATTGAGACAGTAATCCCTATTAAGGAAAATCTTTTCAACAGACCGATCCGGTCAGAAACTCACTAGCCAGAGGATGAGACAGAGCAGGGAGACTTTGGGACAATCCAAGCAGCTCTCCCATGGTAAGAATTGCCATTTCCCAGCAGCAGGAAGAGGAAAGTTGTCTCTGACCAGCGCTCTAAGGCACGTGTTTTGTCTGGCCTTTTTTTTTCAACCACTTGCTTTCCCATGTCTGATCTTTAATTTAACAAAGAGAAGAGATTAAAGCCAACTGACAGAACAGACTATAAAATGCTTAAATTCTCCCATTTGCATGGGAGAGATGCACTATCTTAACTCACCTCTTTTTAAACCACGTGAATTAAACTCTGACTGGATACACTGATTTTGGTGTTTGCTTTCATTTCCTACAAAGTTTATACCAAACTGGATTTGTTGTAAAATGGATTGTAAACTATAAACTAAACTGGCACGGGTGTTACTAAATACTAGTTGAATTTCAAAAACTTTCCTGTGAAGATGAACAAAGATTAATTTTGGAGTAGAAACAAGGAAGAGCGAGCAAAGAAGACAGGGAGTACATATTTTGTGGATCAGCAGGGCAACCAGGAACAGCTAAGGGAAGCAGTTATAAATCACGGTACCCCTGGGAGCAGCCTCACTTGTGCCAGCCCTAAAATCCAGGAAGCACAATGAGCATCGGAGCGAGCTGTGCCCTGCTCCACCTGAGCTCCAGCCTCCAAGTTGGGCAGGTCAGAACAGCAGCCTCAGATATAACCTTAACTACAGAGTGGTGACCTCTGGTCTAAACAGCTTTATGCCATGAACTGAAAATAGTTATTCCAAATATGTCAAACCTATTTAAGAGCATCTCGGCAGCCCAGATTTACCACACATTACGTGCAAGATCTTTGCAGCATTTTCCTGAGAATGTATAACGGTGGGGTTTGGCACACTTCCATACCTTGAAGTATGTATAAGCGCTTGGCCGTGGTTTGAAATTGAGCTGCCTAGAAGCAATAGGGCCAAGACCTTTTTAGCTTTGCTTTATGCTATTAAAAGCACAAAAGAAATTAAATACAGCACACTGCACCTAGTAGCACAGCTTTGAGTTAAGCCAGTAAAAAGCAAGAAAAACCAGGATCAGATACCTGTGTCCTCAGTTTACCTATCTGTCCTAATGCTACGGTGCGTGTCGGACAGTAACTGACTCGTTTCAGGCTCTTCTGTTGGACAGGAGAAAACATGAGAAGAAAGCAGTACTTAATTTCCCTCAAACATCTTTAGTGGCTTAAGATCAAAACTAATTTTATTGGGTTTGATGTTTTATCTTTCTTGGAAATCACATTGAAATCACAGGAATTTAGAGTATTACTGTATGTTCAACAGTAAAGCTATCACCATAAAGATATTACGTTTTATACTTGGTACCCCCAAGGTGCAGTTTCCATTCACTGCTCACAAACACGACAACCTGGTGCGTGACACCAGGCTTCTTCTAACGGTTCATTGTCCAATTATCAGAATCAGAAATCAATCTCTACTGTTGAGACAAGCAAGCAAAAACCTGCTATTTAGACATTTTTACCATGCCTGTCATTCTCCTATCCCAGTGCCTAAAATAGAAGTTAATGTGCAGCCCAGGCCTGCTCAGCACACCCAGGAACGGGGCTCTCTTGGGGGCTCTGGCATTTTTTATAAAACAGATGTTACAGCCATAGATGTGACTGTGGGAAATCTCACTGCTGAGGAAACCTACACCTCTTTTGCATGAAAACCACAGTGCACCCAGTCAGTGTAATTTTAAAGCAGCTGAATCAGCCTCGGATCCCTCTGATGGAGCAACTCCACATGCAGTTACACCGACAGGTGAGAAGACGCAGCACCCATCAGTGTTTAACAGGATGCAGGAGAGTTCAACATACTCTTCAGTATTTGTAATGTATTCTGTTAAAGTAACATTTAATGTTTATATGTGCCATTATCATATTTTAAAAATTGCTACTTTTTTTTATCACTTATGTGAATAACCAGAAGAACTACCAATGTCCAAGAGAGACAGTCGGCAGTTGAATTCTTGTGAAGCCTGTAACATGTGGACTGCAAATGATAAGGGTGTGCTCTAGCACCGGAGGAGAAACAACTTTGCCTGAAGAAATCTCTTTGGGAGAACGTATGACACAAGGTTTTTTATTTTTAAAGCAGAAGTGAATATGTCCAAGATATACAGACTTCTAAATGTCTTTTTTTCAAATTCTTTTTCTTTTTACAAGAAATGCAATAAGTAGCATTCTGCTGCTTTTTGTATGACAAGCAACGAAGAGGTGTCCATATGCCTGCTCTGTCAGTCTGTGCAACTACACCCCATAAGAAAGCGTGTTACAAGCTTCAACTGCCCTGCACATGACATACAGCTGCATTTACCTCCTGATACCAGAAAGGCTCCTTCTAACAAGTCAATTCCAATGTAACAGTAATCCTTCCGGCACTGAAACCCTGTTCAAACTGTTCATCCTGAAAACCCAGAATTGCCGTTAGAGGAGCCAGTATCTCTCACAAATATTTTTTTTTATTTTGCAAAAGGCGCATCATACAGTTGCTATTGAGTAAAAGGGTTACATTCCTCTTAAAAAATACTTATGGGAACAGAAGCACTGATTTCCTTATACTGACAAAAAAAATAATCTTCTCCCCTATGCTCTGTAGGAGAGAAACTTGAATAATTTTTAGACACATTGAGGGGGGGTTTCATAATTCTCGACAGCATTCCTGGGCATCTGGTAGTACCAGCTCACAAGAAAAACTCTCTGCAATACTCTATTGTGCTAATACGAGAGGAACATGCTTTCCCAAGGAGCTAAATATCAGATGGTATTGGAGGGTATAAAGGGGGAGGCTTCTCATTCTAAAAGCCAAGCTGTAACTTGCTGTACCGGAATCTGCTACAGTTATCTTTTTAGCAACTATAAGGTAAAGCATTGGTGTTGTATTTTATGTAAATATTTTCTCTCCCACCATGCCCCCCCTTAAGGGTGCAAGTATAAAGTGCGTGACCAACACAGAACTAGATCCCAGTAGTTTGTTAAAAGTTATTCAAAACAATTATTTAAAAACAAAGCAAACCCAACCCGTCGCGGGGG
>JAOXJM010000079.1:32947376-32958365 GCA_026413425.1 Tringa solitaria
ATAAGGTCACCCCTCAGTCTCCTCTTCCCCAGACTGAACAACCCCAGCTCCCTCAACCTGTATGTTCTGGGCTGTCTTTTCCATCAGCCAATATTCTAGCCAATTTAATTTAAAAAACAGGTACTGTCAGTTCAGAGTTTCTTGGAAAGTAATCAACTACAAATGGGAAGAAGAAAGGGTGTTGTGAAACTCATCTAATTTTAAAGCAGAGGAGCGCTGCTAATGTGCTCTCCTGTCTGCTGTGGTGCTTGTTCCCTGCTCCCTATTCCCATCAAACACAGCCAAGTCTTAGAGACTGCTTGCTCTCTTCGTGGGACCATTCTCTGGAAACAAATTTGACATTTCTTTTGAAGGCAAGAGATAATTTGTTTACAAGAGCTGAAAATATGATGCCAACCTTGCCTCTTCCCTCCATACCATGTACTTTTCTTGCCACCAAAAAAGAGGACTGTTAAACAGTTGCTGTCACAGGGAAGGAGAAACTATGGCATCTCTTTTTCTGGAGAAGTTGCAATAGAGAAATGGAGAGGTCTCACCTCTTTAGGGATAGGTGATGCAAACAGAACTGTAGCACTTGTGCTCCTCTCTTGATGTCCTGCCTTTCCATAGTAATGCAGGATGATTTGCACCAGTGTTGTGTTTCTGAAGAGCATTGTGGGCATGGGGAAGCATGGGCAGTTATGGAAGGGATTGCCTTTTACATCATCTTTAGCACTACCTACCACGGTGCTCTTATTAGCAAAGAGGGTAACAGAGCTGATGAGATGGTTTGGCCCTCATTAAGCCAATGTCAGGAAAGGATTAAAATCATCCAGTTGCATTTCTAGATTTTAAATTGACGTTAAACCCACAATAAACTACTAAATAAAACCAAAGACCTTTTCATCCTCGGATCAGGTTAATTTTAATCTTTAAAATTATTCTAATTTTTATAACATTTCCAAACCAGTTATAGTGTCAGTGGCTACATACAGTGACTCATAATTAGTTACTCATTAGTTGTCATACAGCTCTGTAAATTCTCTCACTGTGACCTCTTTCCCAAGGCATTCCTGGAGCATGAGCCTTCTTTTACTGAAGTTTATTTTCAAACATCATTCAAATATCTGTGCAGAACAGTTTCTCATTCTTGCAGTTACAGGATGCAACATTCTTTTTTTTGCTCCCTCTGCTCCATCTTGGAGAGTATCAATAACAGCCAGAGCGTCTGATTACTACCATTTCTTATGTCACCTGAAATATATAGATTTTTTTTTTCCTTTTGCAGGTTCCATTACTTGCATCATTCCCCTCTGAGCCCACAATATTCTCCACAAGAGAGTTCTTCAAACTGTTTGTTACAGCCCCCAACAAGCTTCCAGTGGATCACAGGAGCTGTGAATTTTTAGGCTCTTGAAAGAGCAATGAACTACTTTGGCTTCGTGGCAGCCTACATAAAGGCAGCTGTTACATAAAGGCAGTTTTCACTTCCCTGCTTTGGAAGGGATGAGCAGATGCTGTTTCCTCAGAGAAGTGGAAGGACTGAGTGGATAACATCTCCTCTGAGATGTCCTCCTCTTTTTCCCTGCATGATTTGCATGAAGACGAATGAATTTGTACCTGCAAATAATTTGATACTATGTCCTCCAGAGGGACTAGTTGTTAAGCAGTGTCAATTGTTCCTCCCCAGGAAGCCAGTTTTTACTCTCCATATACTCATCCATTCTCATGTTCTTCTCCATTTATTCATCCCTCTCTTCTCTGATTTTCTCTCTCATCTTTCTCTCTCCTTGTGTTTGTCTATTTTCATCCCCCTAAGTTCTGATTTGGCAGGTTGGCCACCCACCTCACTGCCTCACTTGACCTTTCATTCTAGATCAGCTCTTCCCATTTGAATGTCTGCTTGTTCAGCCTTGTCACCTCTCATCATAATAAGACAACTACTCCTTGTTAGTGCTTCCTTCACCTGGTTTTAGGCCTGGTTTCTCAAGGAAACAAAATTTCGGTGATTATACTGTATAAATGCGTATATTTACCCTTCACTGTAAATAAAGTATTAAGCCTTTAGCAAAACTTAGAAAGGAGTAGTGGGATTTGAAGTGTCTTTAAGATTTATCAAAGAAGATGGCCACACAGAAAAGGAATTTATTTCACAGTGCTTTGAAAATAAAGAATGCAGTTTGAGCTTATTCTTACCAGACAATAGAAAATCCATGCAGAGGACTGTGGGACTCATGTTTTATTAGATATTACATTATTAGAGTTTATATTGTTAGAGCTTCACTCTGGGTTTCTCTCCTCTGGATTCTCCATATGTAAACTCTGATTTTTGCTTTTTCCACAGTTGCAGCCTTCAATTTCTCTCCCGTGTGTATTCTTTGCTGTCCAATAACAAGTGAGCTCATGGTATATTGTTAATATTATTCAGTAACAAACCCAATCAATCACAATGTACAATGGAAGGACCTCATGGATTCTGATATTCACAGAACTACTATTTTCTGACATTTCTTTCTTAATCTATTGTCTGTGTATTGTTCAGATCACAAAAATTTGGAATAGGGATCATCTCTGCATTTTTGACTACTATGTTGTATTGGAATAGTAAGCAATGGTTATAGTTAGAAAAATGGTTCCCATAGTTTTTAAACATTTCTATATTTAAGTATGTTTTAGGAAGACTAAAGAAAACTCATGCTTTCAGTTCCACTGCCTTTTTACAGCAATAAGTTGAAGTTTCCTTAACACATGCTTGGAATATTTCAGTCTTAACTTGGTACTATGGAATTCTTAATACACGTGTTGTAAGAAATAATGAGCAAAGGTAAGTAATAACATCCTAGTTGAAATCAAACCAGAAAATAGCTAAATAATGTGAAAAGAAATGAATTACACTAAAGTAGGTGTGTAGTGTATTATGATGAAAAGTGGCTGTGGTCTACAGTAAAATGATCTCATCTTGCGGTGAGTGAGCCCAGGTCCTACAAAGCCAGCAGGGAATCACTCCTGAAGAGAAATACGTAATCAGGCAACATCAGAAAATGTGTAAAAAAAAATCTGGTTTTTTGTAAAGATAATTTTATGCAACTGTTCTTGGAGGAATCTTGGTGCACCTATGTAACTCACCCTATTTTATCCTGAATTATCCTGACTAGTGAGTACAGAGAGATATTTTTACAAACATGCACACAAAAGAAACCAAAATCAAAGGTATGAACAAAACTGGAAATTTTAATTAGGTGTATTTAGTGACAGTTAAAAATTAATCTGAGTCAAAATGGGAAAATTTTTGCATCCTGTGCAGTCTGCTGTACACTCTGTGTCCTGTCTGTAATTCATCATTTACACCTGCATGGAATGTCACAATTCTTATTTGGTAATATTTTGCACTGGGATAAATAATACAGTAGCTGCAGGGGTTTGGTAAATAAACGGCTTTCCTTATTTACTTATTATCTTTTCCCCCACCTAGAATACGTTAAACATGTTTCAGACCTGACTTGGTTTCAAGTATGAATAGGTTTTTGATAGCAACATCATATTTCTTGCTTGAAGGTGTGAAGAAAAGGAAGAACTGTTTTCATGCTTCAGCATACTTATGTCCCCTAGGTGTCATGTAAGTGATAAATGAGCAGTTTTGACAGCAAACATATTTCTATATAACCTTCTTCACAATAAGTGACTAGTTATCAAATGTGATTGCTAACTATTCTCTGACTTTGCAGAACTTCTTGGACACTACAGAATTTCATGGACAGGTTTGCAGGGAAAGGGGCCTGACTAAATCCTAGGAGGGGGAAAACACAATGTATTCTGATTCTGTGTTAACTAAGTGGTTAATAGAGATGTTTACAAATATAACCAGTTTGTTTATACACACCCGCCACATTGTCAGCCCCCATCTTCAGTCAACAGATTGCTTTTCCTTTGATTCCTTTTCTATGGAAAGACCTGTGTGAAATGTTCCATGTGGAAAATTCACCCACAGCATATTACTGTTTTATAGAGCTCCTGGTAGACTACAGTGAGAGCTGAATCCCTAGCACTTTTCCTATTATCCAGGAAACAAAAGTAATGACGACGTTGTCACCACTTCAGCACCTCCACGAGTAATACAGAAGAATTGTTAAGAATCCCAAAGCGGCTGTTACTACCCATCATCTTTCTACCCCGTTGATAGCACTTAAAGCAACTGTTGTTATCGTGGGAAAAATGAGAAGGCTCATTTGAAACCAGTATAAAACCCCAAAGATTCAATTCAGACACAGTTTACACAGTTTAAGTGGTTGATTTCCATGGAGTTGCAATTAGACTGCAGCAGGTCTGGGCCTGGGTACAGGTTCCCTGCCAGAAGCTGTTGTACTGCCGAGGGTTCTCTGCGGCAGTATGTGTCAGCTGTCTGTCCTGCTTTGTCAGCTTTTGGTGTCACTAAATTGCCAAACTGCCTCCATGCAGAATATAGCTCTGTTTCTGGGATCTTCTGCTTGTTTATTTTTCTTACCTGAATTAACAATGTTGCATGCTGTTATCATCCCTTTGGACTGTTGAGACAATGAATCAATTCAGACCTTCAGCAACAGCAACTTCAATACCCTTATTAAAATGAGATTGTCATCACTACATCCTACATTCATCCTACATTGATGTTTTTGATCACATCCTCTGTGTCACAGCCAAACTTACATTACTTTTTTCTTTGAGGACTGATGCGCAAACTGAACTCCCTGTTTCTGATGTAAAAACTAACTCTAGTCTGAGACCCTTTCTGTCCCCTAAGTTTGAAATCTTTTCTGGTCCACAGCAGAGCAGTGTTCACCTGTATATTCTCCTCTACATTTCTCAACCATTGTTTGTCATGTTTAATCAGTATCTGAAGGTATAAAATACAGCAAGTAAGAGCTTGTAAAAGCACTTGACCAATTAAATGTGGTCATCTCTTCCTGAAAAAAAAAAGTTGGATATTTTGATAAACTACTCACTTAGCAGGAAAGAAACATTATCTTTCGGTTGGTATCTTCCCCATATGTATTTCTTCTCCGATTATGCCAGAAACAGCTGTGTTTAGGAACCTTTAACCTTAGGAAATGTAAAATCTCTAACTTGTCTAAAATAGGAAATCATCATTTTCTGTCAACAAATGCTATAAAAGCAGTATCTTTGCTAGGTGTGTTCTGCAGGAACCAAGGAACTTGTGCCATGTGAATTTTCAAAGAGATGTTTGAAAGTATTCTGGTCTTTAATGTCTATTTGTATGTATCTGCTACTTATAAGGGACTTTTTCTGTAGGCTATTCAGCACATACGGAAAAAAGATTTTAAATGTGAAAATAAAAACCATTGCAATTTTTCCTTCAAGATCTAATGTATATTATATGCAAACAGAAAACATTGCATGAAAAAACCCTTCACAAAATTGTATATTTGTATTGTATACAATATTGTACATTGTATCCTGTGTAAAACTGGAAAAAAAAATGAGGAGTAGCAAATTAGATTTCATTAAAATGTGGACTTTTTTATTTCCTCCAGGGGAATGTGTCTTTTTCAACTAAATGATCTCTAGTGAAAACATAAACCTCGTGTCCTGTAAGCACAGCACATTGGGGAGTGAGGATGTAGCTTCACAAGTCACCACACCATCATTCACACATCATCTCCTGCTGAACACAGTACTTTATCTTCAAGAGAGAAATTCAACTTAATTGCAGGGAGAGAGATTTATGTTAGACATCAAGAAAAACTTCCTAGCCCTAAGTGTGGTACAACAATAGGGCAGGTTGTCTTGTGAGATTATGGAATCACTGAGGATTTCTGAGAAGGTGTTAGAGGAGAATATCCTTCAGAAGCGTCTCAATCCTGTTCTGGAGTAGGGAGATATATTCCTGTGATTTCAGTCATGATTGTCTCGTTCTGAACAGAACAGCATGAGTCAGCACTGGCTCAAAAATCAAATAATTGCAGTATTTGCCTTCCATGAGAAAATTTGATTTTTCTCTTTTAAACAGAAATGAAAACATATCAGCTGTGAGAATGTCTGATTTGTTTCACAGTCTTCAGGCAACACTTACAGAAAAGAAAAATGGTGGGCTTCCTAGAGTACTCCACTTGCCTGGAGGGTCCTTTCGTAGTTGGAGGAATAAAAATCTGCACACAGGTCCAAGACCAGTCTGGATCTTAAATGGCACAGAGCCAAAGTAGACCTGCTTCACTTGGTGCCCAAGAAGAGCTGATCCACAGCCCTGCATATAGGTCTGTAGGTGCACACTGTTGTTACTTTTGAGTGGAAGCAGGCTGTTGAAGGGGAGAACTTCCCACAGGTTTATGGGCTTTCTTCTTGTCTCCGCTGCATTTCTGCCAAAGAGGAGATCTGATGCTGTGTTAGCATAAGGTTTTGTACACAGAAGTGGAGAAATTGTTTCCCAAAATAACCTTAACTTGTGCTTACATAGTGCTTTGTGTTGTTGTGTATACTGCTTACTTTAATCATTTAATGTGTGCACTGCTTAGTAGATTAATCTCTCTGCTCAGGGCAGCATTACAGGTGTTGAGGATATCATAATTTTTAATTTACTGACTTAAGGTTGTATAAACTTACAGCCATACTCAACGTATCAACATCTCTTGCCTTTCATTTCCTTTTTGTCGAATACTGCATCATCTTCTAAATGTATTTCTTAATGCAAGAAGTATATTTATACGCACTGATTCACCAAGCATGAGATTTCCCCTCCAATAAACTTTTCTATAGTGTTTGCATTTAAGTTAACAACAGACTTGAAATATTTAAGCTGGACCACTGAGCATTTTAAGCATTTTCAAAAGCTTTAAAAGTTAGAAACATCTGGGTAGAAAGGCTTAGAAAATGTCTTTTCAACCATAACTCTAGAGTTGCTATAGCAATGTTATAATAATGCCTTATTAATAGAAAACTACCTCAATATGCCTTAAAAAAATATATGCAAACTTGTGCAATAATTTTTTAATGTCAGTACTGGTAACAAGCTTAAGAATCTGAAGACACCAGGCCCTTTGTTTTGGGCTGCTTTAAGCCAGGATGAAGCATCTGGGTTTTATCTAACTGTTTTGCTTATCTAAGCAAAACTGTTATCTAAGTTTTGTAGATAACAGAAAAGGCTGGTTCTGTCTTCGATTCGAACCAGCCTCATTCCTAGGTCTGTACATCCTCTTCTGTGAACAGTGTTCCCTAAATAGTTTTATTGCTTTAAATGGTGCCTGGCTATGTCATCTCCCTGTTAGTATGTCAGTGGCAAAATGATCTGTTACCTCTACCATTTTTTCTTCTTTTGATTCTTATCCTTCCCAGTGTGTTAGTGGCTCTATAAACCCCTGGAACTGAATTGAACCAAACCATTGAACACAACAGTATTCCATTAACTTTGGCTGAAGAATCTAGTTGTTGGGGTTTTTTTTACCCTAACATTTCTTATTCCTGTTACTGAATAAAATGTTGAATAACAGCAGGTAAGATGCCACACTGCATGAGAAGTTAATACATTTTTCATGCTCTTCTCAAAAACCTTTTGAATGTCTACCATTGCTTTGAGGTCATGTCCTTTAGGAAGGAAAAATGCCACTGTGAACAGAATAACAGTTTGTCCTGAGCCCTTAGAAAGAGTTAACTCCATCATCCACAAGGTAATTATTCATAGGAGCTGTTGCAATCTTGATTTTTGCTGCTGCGGACACTAGGATATAATATTTTGTGAGTCAGGCTACTTTTTCAAGATTTTCGTTATTTCCACTGTTTTACCTGTAAGTGAGTATACCTGTAAGTATACTTCACCTCTAAGTGAGTAAAACAAACAAGAAAAAGTAGGAAGAAATTACAAGAAGTGTTGATGTCGTGATTCTCTGATTTACCCAAATTCATAAAGCTCTTTGGTACAGGGAAATACATTTTTCTCTTTGTTGCATTGAAAACAAGCAGTCAGAATGTAGTGTTGATGATAGGCTCATGGAGTCTACTTATTATTAAAAACATTAACAAGTACTGAATAAAATAAATGTCTTTAATTTCATCTCACAAGATTTTACACATTAACCAGAAGATATTTAAATCTCTTCTGTAGATTAGGACACTTTTTCAGGAATGTCCTCTGACTGATCAGACTTAAACATTGCCATTCTTTTAATTTTATAGTAAAATCACTCCACTATTTTTCTCAATGTGTTTTGTAGCAATTTGTTGTTGTTTTTTTTTTTCCCCTTCTGGCCAGAACACTTTCACATGATTTCTGAAAGTGATGATAATACATTACAAAATAAGCAGTGCTGGTATGTAGAATTGTTTTCATTTTCATGGCTTTCCAGTTAAGATTCTATGTAATCATCATAGGTGATGATTAAGGTTGATTGATGGTTAAGATCATTAAGGTGATATATCTTTGTGACTGAAGACTGATGGGGAGAAGAAGGCAGGATTTCCATCTGGCAAAAAATAAACTTCTTTTATGGTAATTTTTGATACTTATTCTTTAGATTTGCTTAAAAGCTTTCTCCAAATTAAACATTCCTGGATTATCAGTAGATTTTGGTTCAGATAAAGTTCCTTGTGCTCAGGGGATTGCTTTCATGTTTTCTTAGATCATTGTTCAGTTGTTTTTCTGCAACCTCTTTCTCTAATCTCTGTAGTTTCTCTGTACTAGGCTGGCCTTTTTCATAAAAGCTGCTGGTTATATCTTCATATCTATGAAGTACATCATTTAGGCTATGGAGCCTAAATTATTTTAGCTTGCAGTGAAGTTAATTTTCTCTTGATTTGCCTAAGTTTTTCAGAGTTGTATTCTGCTGCCTTGGGTGGTTTATTTTTTTTTTTTATTAAGCTTTTTTATTATGCTGTTTTCTCCATGGAATTAAGTAATATTTAAGTTATTTTTAAGCCAAAAGCTACTCATTACATTCAACACTATTTTTTCCTTTCTTTGGGGAAATTTTAATACTTCTACATGAATTTTCTGTGAAATTCTTAGGATTAGAGCTAAAATATAGTCCTTACTTATGGACTTAATCAATGAACACAAGTGCATTCACTTTCACTTTTTGGTCCAGTCTTCATATTTGCATAATTTCTGAATACTTACTGAAATTTCACATATTTCAGAAGATAGAAGTATATGTCCAGACATAAATATCAAAAGTGAATTTTTCATTGTTGTTTCATCTCTCCTTTATTTGGACATTCTAAGTCATCCTTCAAGAATTGAAATTTTGGCTTGCGAGCTAAATGATCGATTACATGCTACGAATAGTCAATATGAGCGATTCCCAAACAATGCAGAAGATAGTGGCATGCTTACATAGGAACAATTTGGTGTATGCCTACAAATAAAGAAAGTCTGTTCACAAATGATTCATGAACACTAAATTTATAATAAATCTTATTTGTAACACGTAATTTGACCTGATATACATGAAATCAAATTTCAGTTGATGTTGCTTAGCCTTTTTGTCAGATTTAATATTCCAACTTCCTGTAATGACAACAAAATGGATTTTATTTTAGAGCTCAACCTTCATAAACTATTTCCATTTTAACTGAATGACTGTTCTATCCAGCTGCATCCTACATGTTCACTCACAGTATATGTAATTCCTATCCTTTAATATAATTAACTCATTCACTGTTATTTCAGAACCCTCTGCATTTTCATGTCCAGTCATCACTCATCTATGTTCTCCAGCTGATTATACGCAAGGGCCTAATGTAGCCAAAACTGTGTGCTTGGGCTGTGCCAAGGGCAGCAGAATAGTGTAAGGTCTGTGTAGGAGGGCTCTAAATCTGTTTGCTGTTGGTGTGACAAGCGTAGTTGCTCTCCATAGCATCACAAAAGTGTTCTGATGCCACCTGGACCCACACAGATCTCAAGGGAGGTTAATGTTGTGCATCTGCTTCTCCCCATCTATTAAAATTTGATGATGTGGACAGCCTGGGACAAGAAGGACGTAAAGATATTTTTCTACCAACCTGTGGGACCTAAATTAGTGATTGCATTTCCAGGCCAAATTTGCTAAGAAAACCAGAATTGGGTAGCTGGCCACTTTCAGAAGTCGGTTTTCAGCTGATCTGCAGCTGTCTTTTTATGTAGTTTGGCCTGTGACTCTCTTAAAAACACATTCAAGGATATTTTGGTAATTGGGAGACAAAGCTGCAGGGAGCTATCTGTAAGGAAATAGAATTTTGTAATGGCCAATAAAACACTCTTATATGCTCTAAAATGACGGAATTTATTATGTCACAAATTAATAAGAACTGATATATTTATTAGAATTACTCTGCTAATATGAATATTACTTTTTCAGTATCATAGAGGTATTATCTGTCCCAGTAATTTTTATTTTTTTTTGCATTAAAGAAAATCTACTGTTGGTAGCAGTTTTGCATAGACAAACAAAATTCTTTTGAAACCAAAAGTACTCGGCACCTAGAAAACTGCTGATTAGAACAATATTTCTTTGTGTAGAATAATGTTACCACCACTTGTATGCCAATAGTAGCATTTTCAGGACTTTTTTGCAATCATGCTTTACGAAGTGTTGGCAATTGCATTTCTGACTTCCAGATCTTGAAAGGTTGACAAACACTTGCCATTGTTTTGTGTAACTGTGTACCCAGGAATGCTATGTTTGACATGTGTGTTGACCTAAAACCATGTTTATTCTATGTGGATGTTTGGGTTTTTTTTTTTAAATGAAACAGGCCAACCTAGAAACTAAATACCCTTTGAAGCAACTGCTTCTCTATTAAAGGAAAGACCATACTTGCTGCCTCTTATACTCACTTGTTCACTGGGGGTCAGAAGGCAAAGAGGAGAGAAAAGAAGGTGAGAAACCTTTTAAAAAAATAATTTAAGCATTAATTACCTTCAATTAATTCCTTCAATTAATTCCTTCAATTAATTACCTTCAATTACCTTCAATAATTACCTTTCCTTACCTCGCAGGAAAGCGAGCTGTCGAGGGAAGAGACCGGCCTGGCTGAACAAAGAAATAA
>JAOXJM010000079.1:32971534-32991581 GCA_026413425.1 Tringa solitaria
TATATCTTGCAGTTATTCTTAGGTTGGAGTAAAAAATATCTTCAGAACAAAAACTGTATCACTCTATATCAGCAAACAAAATCTGGTGAACTGAATGAAATATCTGCCATCCTGTTGAGGGAATCCGAGTACAATTTTGTGCATATCAGGTTTCTTTTGCATCAATGTATCTATCTTCATCTTAGTGACAATCTTACTATTGGAATGAAGCCTGACTTTAAATGGCTAGAGTTCATACTGGCCTTAATTTCACCAGTTAAAAGGAACAAAAATGGAAAACTGCTTAAAGTAAACTGGCCATCTTAACAAATATACAGAAAAAAACATATGAATTTGAATGTCACTGAGTGATTTTAGGTAACTCTTTTTTTTAGGCATCTCAAGTTTATTGCACATACAGCTTTGATTTTTAATGGTAAACTGCACTTGCTTTTCTTTTGCCCTCTGTTCATAAAAAATTTGGACTAAAAGCTTCTACTTCTAAAGGAAATGTGGACTCTGCTAGTACAAAAGTCGCGCAACAGACCATGGCCAGTATTGTGCATGCTGTGGTGTAATCAGAAGTTAGCTGCCAGGACTGGCTATAGGTATTCTAGTAAACTGGACCAAGTGGAGCCCATAATATGCCCAGCATTATAACATGGACATCTGTGTTCATTGGAGAGAGGGAAGTTAAAGTATGGCATTGATTTCTGACTGCTGAGAGGGCTGGCCAGGAGCTTCCTGGGAAAGATCAAATATGACTCCAATCTTATAAGTCTGGAAGGGTTTACTGCTGTCATCGCCAGAGAAGGTTGTAATGTCCAGTGCCATACCACCATCCAGACATCTTCATTAGCTCTCCAGTTTGCCTAGTGTTAATATTTGCTCTGAAATATGAGATCACCATGGAAACTAGTTACTGTCTATAGTATAGAGGTAAGGTCGTTATTACGGCTTTGTAGTCCATGCTGTTAGGTATGAACAGGTTTCTGGACCTACAGAATACTTTGATTTCTCTCATTTAGCACAGTTATGTTTGATCAGCAAAGAATGTTAGTTATTGAAGATGGCTTTTCATGTGAGTGCTGTTTAATCAAATCTGAGATGTGCTATGTTGGATCTCAGATAAGAAAGTGAGGTATTAATCAAACTTGGAGCATTTTCAAGTTGTGTCCTAATCCTAACATGCTGAAGCAGAACAAAATGGTACAAACGTGAATGAATGTAGAAGAGAATTAGGGGAAAACATTCGTAACTTTCATAGTAGTAAGATTCTGGAAGAGCTTTCCACTAATAAAAGGGCTGTTGAAATATGGAACTGTTTCTGTAGGGCATTTATTTACAGTAGTGTTTCAGTGTTGGAAGACTGGCCTTGATTAACTAAAAGTTTCCTTCCTGTGTTTCTAACATGCAGGTGCATATGTAATTTCACTTATCTGAACTACAGCAATAAATCAGTGGGAATGTTCACAGTACTGTCGTTACCATGGTTAAAGGCTGGAAGGATCAGGGCTTAGATTTTCCATAATTTAGCAAAAGGATCTTATGAGTCTGAACTTGGTATTAGAAAAAATACAAACTGTTTGAAAAGTTCAGTGTAGTACATGAAGAGAAGGCTACGGTCCCACAACACGTATCAGAAACCATGAGGAATGCCCTTAGAGTGTTTTGTACTTTTCTTACTTCATCCCCCAAAAGAGTGAAGGAACTTGTGATCTACAAAGTTGGGTGCCCTTTGGTTTATCTTGGATTCTGCATTTCACTTGCACATTTTCCATGTGACTACTCGTATCAAGGAACAGAGTGCATATTTAGTCTTCAGTCAAACTCAGATTTCACAAAGATGATTTAAAAGTACATCTCCAATTATAATCGTGCATTACTTCATATTAATACAGGTTTTAAGCCTGAGTAGATTTTATAGTATAAAAAAGCACCTTCTTTATCTCTATATGAGTCAAGTGAATAATTCACCATGAATAATTTATAAGATGAATTGAGGTTCCTCTTTCATGTACCACCTACGTGAAATAATTTCATTTATTTTACTTTTTTTCTTTCTTTCATTTTTTTTTAAATTCTGAGGTAATATGCATATCTGAAAGCTGAGATTCCTTGCCTATTGGTACCTGGTCAAGCAAGATCCATGTTTCTGTATCTTGATGAACATAATATAAATATACTGTGGAAACAAATGTTTTAATTACAGATTTTAAATCTGCTTTTGACAAACACCATTTAATATGAAACATGGTCTCAGAAATTATTACCAAGAGTAAGGTGAAGAGGATAAGATGATTACATAAATCAAATACAACAGGGTAATCAGAATCATCTCTCAGTTCACGTGCAGGTATTATTATGGTGAATCCTCTTTTGTACTAGATATACAGGAGTTATGTTTCTTTTAAAGGACCCAAGGTACCCCTGAGGACTTGAGCAGTAAACGCAGGCAGAGAGCGTGCTTTCTGGCTCTGTGGAAGACCTTTTAGGAAAGTTTCCAGCAGGAGCAGCATTATATGACAGAGAAAACATGGCTGAGGGAATCACATTATTCCCTTGGTACGTCAAAGACTTGTCTCCGGTACACAGGTTAGGACCATCTCAGTCCCTTGTTAATGTAAGTCAACAGCTAGTACTATTCCAAGCTGTCCAAAAGAGAAGAAGTAGCAGCTGCCTCTCTCCTGTGTCTGTGCTCAGCTCTCTGCCATCTCAGAATGAATCAGGCCTATGATACCTATTTTATAGAGAGTTTCAGACTCTTAATCCTATTTAAATTTTAATGTGAAGGCTTGTTATAGTTTCTATAATTTGAGGCATTAAAAGCAGATGAAGCATCTTTAATCATAAAAGCTTCATTGCTCTAATTTATGATACCTACGTTTTAAGCCCTACCATAAAGGGGATTGTGTTCAGGGGATGATAGTTCACAGTAAGGAAATGTGATCCATCAGGAAACCTGTTTACATTAAAACATTTTGACAGCAGCAGTAATTAAACCTGTTTCCCAGGTGCAGAGCGATATTTTAAATGCCCCTCTGGCTACAGTACCATTCAGGTTTGTCTGTCTTTCTTCCTTATCATCTACTGCAAAACCAAGATAATGAGAAGGCAGCAAAATAAAAGGAGGGCTGGACTAGCTATTAATAATCTAAGTATGTAATCAGAACGTTAAAATCTCATTTTAACTGATCTCTGTATTAGTTTGTATGACAGTAAAAAATTATTTTGCGCATTTCCATGTGCCTAAGAAACACTAAATGGGAAATCATGGCACCAGTGCTTGATGCTATGACAAGTTATAGCCAAACATGATCATTTCTGACTTTGAAATGTGAGCTGGTTTAGAGCACAGCTATGCAAACCTTTTTATGCAGACAACATGTGATTTTTTTCTGTGAACTTTTCTTTGAGTAACAGTGCATGAAGACTGGCAAATCCTAAAAACCTAATGAATCCATTAAAGCATAATTTGGACAAGTACATACTTGTGCCTGAAGCCAAGGGTAAGATCTATGCTCCTTGTCAGACTGCTAAAATTCTTTTAATAGCCCATGCCCAGGCTAACTAGCTTCCTATCAGCCTCCTCCTTAAAAGCCACAAACTGACAGGTGAATGGGCATTTAACCATCCACTTATTGGTATCTTTTGGGAGTAACCAGTCAGTCCTGCTCTCCTCTTCATCCGCAGAACAGCTGGCCACAGTGCTGCCTTTCAGAACCATGCATCTGAAATCTTTAGAGGAGGTCTTTGGAAGCAGAGTCCCGGGCATGGGTCTGCTCTTGGTACAATAGCCAACATATAATTTTCTTTTCCTGAAGACTTGGCCCTGGCACACCCAGTTGTTTAACTCTTTCCTGGTTTTGACTGATCAAGGTCACTATATCAAAAGGGGACAGCTCAGCCTGGGAAATTTGATTACATTGGAGGGACATGGTGACGTCTGGCAGTGGGCTGAAGGCAGGAATAGCAATCTGTGCATGAGAAGTTTTGAGAGAGAGCAGGATAGTCACAGGAGGTCTGAAAAACAGAGGTTTTAATACCACCCTATTTCACAGACAAGTGTGTCTGCCTGCCCTTTCCAATGCATTATTTTCTACAGCAGATGAATTGAGAATTATCATCATTTGTAAATGTTTGAGAGCATATATGTCATGTGTGTAACTAAAGTATTTATCATTTAAGAACACCTTTAGAAATATCAGAAAGCCGTAATTGTCGAAACACAAAATGTCATCATTGTTGTTCCTACACAGTTTATATGCAAATACCCGCCACTGCCCAGAGCTTGAATTCACAGGAAATTAAATGGAAAGCTCTTTTCCTCTTTCATGTATTTTTTTCCATATTGTGAAATAAGGCATTGCACAAAACTGGTATGTCACTTGTATGATCTATAGTCATTACAAAAAAATCTTCATCGCTGAATCAGAAACTCTGAGAATACCTTCATATTCAGCGCTAATTCCAATCATTTCTATGGCTGCTCACCAGATCTGCACTGTGGTCAGTAAGCGACATAGTATAGGTCAATGCCTGGTATAAATAAGACCTACTTCAGAATAAAAGGCATTTTTTAATGTTTATTACTTTCCATAAATATACAAATATATACAAATATTTATTAGAAGCAAAGCGACTGTTCACCATCCATTTTATTAATAATGGAAGTGATCTGATTTAGCACAGCTATAAGGATCATGTTTTTCATACATATGGTCCAGAAGCTATTTGTGTAAAAAACACAACAAAGCAGATCACCCGAGACATAAAAGAGGAAATAAAATCTTCTCATAAAAGGAAAAATATGATCATTATTCATATAGTTATTGTCAGAGGGCATAAGTGGGTATAGTGAGTAAACTGTTAATACTCTACATGCCTCTATACGCTGCTCAGCTGAAGCACAGCACGCTTGTTTCTATCTGGGTTTCTAGGGTAAGAGGCTGCCTGGATCACCAGAGGACTGGCAAGGACTGTCTCCTAAGCTGTATAAGAAATACCTGTTCAGAGTTGTAAAAACTTGTACTACAGGAAAGAGAATAGTTTGCAACAATGACTAGTGTTAGTCTTACAAAACCACAGCTCAGCGCCATGCTATGCGCTGGTGCTGTATCTGTTTAGTGTTTATATACCAACAGTCAAAGTACTTCTGTAACCACAAGACTGGGTGATGTCCTGTCTTGTTCACTGGGGAATTAATTGTACTTGTTTTAGACTTAGCTGTTAAGGAGATTAGGAAGGTGAAGCATAGCAGGGTAGCTGTGGTTGCATGGCAACTGGAAAGAACAGTAACATCTGGTATTCTTAATTTTTTTAGAACTTATAGATCTTTGAGCCGTCATATGAGTATTATTATTTCTATGACCATTTTTCCTATTTGTTAGCCAATAGGTGATATCCTTGATGTTACCATTTAACCTGAGGGCAAAATTAGATAACATTGGATGCTGTGATGTTAAAGTCAGCTTCCTAATTCCCGGGTGTGGTTAATCCTAGAGGATACTCTCAAGAAGCAACAAAGAGGAAAAGGTCTATCCTCATATGGAAGACCATCTTTGAGGTTATTCAGTCAGTGCTGTTAGCTGCTTGAGTGTATGGTGTCTCTCCTGTCTGCTGAAACAATAGATCTATTTGAAATTTTGCTTACTTTCCTCCCGCAGGGCCATTTCTTTCCTGTTAGTATGGCAGGAAGACCAGGCCATCTGTCACAAGAACAGCATCTATAAGAAAAACTGCATTAACTGCACTTTAACTCATCTTCCTTGATAATTTCCCCACTTGCGGCTTCAACTTCATATTTTATTTCTGACAAACAAAAGAGCCTTATTAAAGCAGTGGTTTGCTTCATTCATTTTTGAAATAAAAATTCACTAAATGATGGGGGGTGTCAAGTATAGACCAGACTGGTTTTGTTCAGCTGCCTTTAAGCACTTGACATAATTCACCCACCCTGTGGTTTTCTTCAGTGGTTACTTTAAAATAAAAGAAAAGGAACAACAGAGGGGTGTTCACAGAACTTCGGGTGGGCTCAGCAAGTACCGCAGCCCTCGGCTGGTACGGGGCCTTGGAAAGCCTCCCTGGTCTTGCCATCCCAGAGGCAAGCTCTATTTTAAGCTCTCCTTGTGTCTGTGTAGACACTTGAACCAACCCCTTTCCTAGGGCAAAGCTGCTGATTTCACCCAGCCCAAACGGCAGCAGGGCTTTGGAGAGCAGGAGCTGCAGGGAAGGCTGGGGTACTCCCCACACCGCCCAGCACCACTCTTCTCTGGACCCATTGATCTGCCCAATACTGGACAGAAAATGAATATAAGGGAATCCCCTATGCTAAAGTCCCTTTTTCAGCCTGAACACTTTGCTGGTAAGATCAAGCAGGGACCTGGAGTTTACGAACATTGACAAGGAACAGTTTTCCTCAGTCAATGAACTTCAGCCTTGTGTGGGCATTTGCTTGACTGGTAAAATTCTCATTGTCTCCCAAAAAGCTGATGAGAGCATTTTGAAATAGCTACCAATTCTATAAACATGGAAAATTAGTTTCTTATATTTTAAAATATTGAATACACTAGCAGATTGTATAACTGATGCAAAAAAATTTTCTTTTGCATATTCTGCCTTTAAGACTTCATTTTATAAAAGCACCTTTATAAATCCTCTTTTGCTACTTCCTATTCATCCTTTTGTTCAGATCCTTTTGCGAGTTAACCCAGATTAGAATTCATCATCTCTAAAAAAAATGAGATGCTAAAGGTATTCTTTCTTCAGTGTGCATCTCCAGCCTTTCTTGACAGGCTGTCAAGAAATATGTCTCTAAAAAGCCAGGTTAGATCCTCAGAGACAACCAGTGATGCAGTTCTTAGTGATGTGCTAAAACCCAGTCAGAGTGCACCTTATTGTTGCAGTGTGCAGTGATGTGACATCTGAGTTATTTGTTTGCTCTGCCATAAGATAGCATTAGTGGATATAATGTGAACAGATCACTCATTTGTGGAAATATTTATGGTGCTGCTTTCGAGGGATCATTCAATTCGAAAGCAGATGGCAAAGCATGGATATAGTTGGACTACTTTAAAAGCTATCTTAGGTAAAATGTTTTCACACAGAGCAGCTAAAGCATGTAACAATCTGATATTTTACAACATTTATTACTTAATGTTTAAATATATTTACAATAAATCTTCATAAATGCTACTCAAGCAAGAATTTTCTAGTTCCACTTTTTATTATAGTATATCCCATGAGTTCTTTATCACTCAGGCCCCTGACCCTGCAAATACCTATGCATGAGTTCAACACTGAGCTGAGGGGGCCTATGGCATTCAGTGAGATGGAGTGCTCGTAGCACGGCAAACTCCAGGAACACATGGCGAGTGGCAGGACTTTCAATTGTTTAGGGATTTGGGACCTTCAGCTTATGACAGTTAAAAGAAGTCTAGCTATAGAAGTAATGAGCTTGTCCTTTTAGAACTACAGGATCCTTCTAAGGTGTTCCATTGGTCATCCACAAAGCAAATATTTTCTAATGCTTATATCCAAAGGCTTTCATTTTCTGCAAATATGAATTCTGCTAAATGTGAGGTAGCTGTTTAGATCATTTCATGTCCCCTTTTAAAATCGCCCAAAGCCCAGCTTTCCAGGGTTCAGTGTTTAGAAAAGGTGGTGAGTAAAAGTCTGTTAATTGTGTTGATTTGGAGGACTGGTCTTTTTCATGGAACGGGTGGTTTAACACGTGCTCAGATCCCACAAAACTTCTCAGCTTCCTGGCTGTGTTTGATATTCCTCGCCGGGCACCCCCTCGCCTGCCTCTTACTCACTGCCTTCTGCCCTACAGGGAACATCCATGTGCCCCTTTCACACAGTGGATTTAAAGACCTGTGTACTTTCTGTCAGCAGTATCCCACATGTCCTGACATCCAAACCCACACACTTAAGCTTGATACAAAAGGAAAAATATTGTCAGAATAGGTTTTAAAACTCTTCCCTTAGTGAAACTTATGGCACAGGGTTTTGACCTGTCTAGTTTAACTAGTGTTTACTTACAATTCCCTTATTCTTGGTTGTCTGATATATAAGACAAATCCCCATTACATTGTTGTACTTCAGGTGTGGGCTATGTGCCTTTCTTTGGCGGGGCTTGGTCCTGGTTTCACAGCTGGAGCTGCTTGGGGTGTCATTGCCTCTCAGCTGTTTGCAATGAGTGCTGTGCTGGAGGCTGCTTGATTTGGGAGGGGGGTAGCTAAGGTAGGGCTTTTCCTTGTGCCTGGCTGCTGTACAGGAGCTGGTGGGAGTATGTGGAGCCATCAGCTTTGTGTAGGCCAATTTCTGCAGGACTGGGAGGTAAGTTATTGAAGTTTTATATTGCTGAGGCTGCTAGGCTCTGGAGGATGAGTGACTTCCAAGAGAGAGACTGAAGTGCATTAAGATACCACAACTGTTTCCTAAGCAAATATTTTCTGGAGTGCTTGGTTTTAAATTTGCTGGTTTGGTTTCTTACAGCTTTACAAATATGGAAGCATTGAGATGAGTGTGGGTCAGGTTTTTTGGTTGTGGTCTGTCTTATTTCTGAAAGACTACTATTGGTACCAGAAATTAACTAATTTGAAGTTTGCTGAGTTGAATGCACTGATTCCTACACTGCTGGTATATCTTTAGATGTCAGCAACAGGGTTTTTTCATTTTTACTTGTTTGTGTGGGGTCTAGTCTTGCTGCTAGTTCTCATGGTGATAAAGACGATTGTTAAGTATCCTGCTGCTTCTCTCTATCTTATCCACCACATCCCGAGTGCAGCTATTTCATGTTAAAATTGAAATGACCCCCATGACTAAATGTGACCTCTGTGCCCACTGTGGGCTGTGTTCATTCTCTGACAGTGCCCTTGGAAGGGGCCATCCTGCAGAGCTCCATCTAACTTGCTGTTTTATTTTCCAGCTCAGTTTCCCTGCAGCCTCACAATGCTGTTCTCTTTACTCTTTCTAGTCTGACAAATCAGGCTGCATCTCAGCCAACAGTAAATGCACTTGGTGGCATAGCAGGAACAGTAAATGCTCTAGGAAACATCTTACTATGAGCAGTTCAAAAGGCTGATGCAAGAGCATATACTTATATGCATATGTATGTAGTGTTTATTAAAATGTACTTCAATAGGTATTAATAATGGATGCAATGCTAATGTTTGCTATGGGTTTCTAAGCCATTCAGGAAAGCGGAATATAAGCTACTGTAACTTGAAATAGTTTCCTGGTAAGAAGTAGCTAGATTACAAGTGCAGCAGTGTGTTCACTTTCCAGGAAAGTGATTAGTTAAATCTGATTAATGGCATAACTGTCTGAAGAAGATAATACATATCTGAAAAATGCTTTCAATAGGTAAGCAATTATGTGCAGCCATATTAACAGTGCAACAAAAACTGAAGCTGTTGTTTCTACCTTAAATACAATAGCTCTATTATCTCTGTTTGTGGAGAAAGATCTGGGTAGAACAGACCTGGGATTTTTTGTCTTTATTCATTTTGACTAATTTTTGTAGAAAACAAGTTGGAAACTTAGTTTCAGATTTTCTTTGGTTGAAGCCTAGTGCCAGTGGTTAAGATGGTGTACAGAATTTATGCGTATTATTTGGGTTAAATTACTTCAGCCTGGTTTTCACCAAGTTGGCATCATGCTGGTTCTTTCTGTGAAAGCCTATGGAGTATTACAGCAGTATTTTTTCAAATTCCTCATCTTTCCTGGCAAAAGGAATAATAAGGAATAGAAACAAAACAAACAAGTGATACTCAGCAAAACTTACGGACTCTGCACAATGTTCAGGCATGCAGTCTGTGGTTGACTTTAAATGAAACAAGAACACAGGGGACTGTATTTAATTTAAACACCACTCATCCTAAAATAACTTAACCTGCAGAATGATTGCTGTGCAAACACTGTAATAATATAGCAGAGCTGTCACTTCAGTCAGTATTTAATAGTCTCTGGCCAATTTAATTATTAACACTTGAAGTACTTTGTGAAAAGTGATGAAAATGCAGATATATAACCCTTACTGTATTCTCTGAGATCCCACAGAAGATGTTTGTAGTTTGTGTCTGCCACTTGTCAAAGGGGACAGCAAATGGTTGTGTACTGGGCTGTTAGCAGCTGATTCCTAAACTCCTCTCATTTCAAGATTGCTGACTAAGTAGATGAAATCAGCTCCTCACAGCTTTTGCTTCCACATGGTCTGTGTGCAAGCCCTGTGAGGGGAAATGTTTCCTCTTCCTACTCTAAATTGTTGGGAATTTTATTTTTTTTATTTTAATTAAATTTATATGAAGATCAGGCCGGTAGAGTGCACTAGCTGGAATATATGTCATATGAGCAGCCCAAGAGTGACTGCAGCTACAGAAAAATTATCTGTAGTGGTGGTGTTAAACTTCTGGTTTTATTACCCTGTATTCCAAAAGTTCCTTACTCTGTCACAGGTCCTAGTGATTGGGTAAAGAAGTGCAATATCCAAAATTTTTATATTTACTGATATTTGTGTGTATGAGAGGACCCCCAAATTCAAGTGAGTTTTTCTGGCTTTTTTGAGGCTCTGCAAATCCACTTGCCTAATACTGCAAGAGAATGCTTGGGCTTTGCTTGTGTTACCATTGGGCTTTGGTTGGTTGATGGCTTATGTGGCTGTGCCTGGCTTGATGGTTATAGTTAGTAACAGCTGGTGTGGGGCTTAGCAAGGGTTTGATCACTTGTCTGAAAGAGCTTAAATGGACTCTATAGAGAGCCTGGATATTTCTGTGGTTCCTGGCATAAGTTCAAGCAGCAAGTTTCAACCTTTCCATGTTGAACTACAGCAGCTGGGAGGCTGTGTATTTCCATTAATGACAGATGAAGTAGCTGTAATTTGAATTTGGAGGTCTAACTTTAGGTGCACCTGTGGTGGCACCTGACCTGGAATAAGCATGAGCATGTTGCTGCTGGCCTCACAGGTGAGGGCAGTAGGTGGCAGAGATCAGGTCAATGATGCAGGGGTCTCCATGGTTAACAATGTAGCAATCCCCTTGGGAAAAGCATTCCTTTCTTTGCTCTTGAAACTTCTGTAAGTATCTGGGAATGCCTTAACGCATTTGACTGGTGTTGAGTGGTCATTTGATTTACTTTGTTCTGGTCTGAAGCTTATGTCTTGAAATGGAGAAGACCTTGATTGAAAGAATAGGGAATTACTCATAATTGAATTTTAATTCTGAATTTCCAGCTGAAGTATCTCCACTGAGTGTCTTTCTGGACAAGTACATTTCAGGTGAAAAAATCTAACAAGAGGGCTGCTAGATTCTTTTTTCTTTAAAAGCAAAATTTGTAACTCATCCCCACTGTGCTCCTCTTCCATGTAGTTTGAATGTGACACAAACTGTGGGATTTAAGTGCTGAATCTGTATAATGCATTGGTGCTGAATTTCTGTGATCTAGGTGTTGGCTTGTTGTGGCTTTCAGCTGACACTTTGAGAGCACTAAAGCATAAGCTGTATTTAACAAAAAATTAATTCTTAAACTTTTTCAGGCTTCATGTGATTATGTTTGGGATGTAAAAAAGATTCCAAATGATCTTAAAGCTCAGATTAAAAAGATAATACTTCCTAAAGTTGCCAGTACCTCCAGAATAAGGAGTGACAGACATGCATGGACCTGCTAGGAGAACTAGTTAACTCCATGATAAATTGAGCTACCCTGGTCTTAAAATTCCCCCCATGCAGTAGTACTAGGAGCAGGATCCGCAGCTTTGTGTTATGGGGACAGATTGGACAAACTCAGTGCTATTTCTATAGGCTTTTCAATGCCTCTGTTCTGCTGTGCTTGTGCTGCCTGTTTGGCTGTGTGCAGCTCCTATCACTTATTTATTGAGATTTTTCCTCTCTACATGTGCATATACCCTCTAAACCTACTGTAGGAGTTAGTATGCTACAGTCTTGCAAGCTGGGACAGCGTTTTGATTTATTCCAGAGTTGAGGAACAAGGGATTGATGTAGTGGAGAGGATCATCTTTGGAAGAGCAATCATGTAAATTTGTTACCTATTCATAGAAGCAGTTGGACAGCGAGAGCCCAACTCTTTCTATTTCTGCTAATACGCTTCTCTGTTCTCCTGAGGTTCTGTCTGGCTTCTGTCACAAATTAAAGCTTGTGCAGGGTTGCTTGTACTAATAAAGAGTTGTGGGTTCAGCCCTTAGTGCATTAACATGAAGGTATGTGTAGACTGGCTTTTGTGACTGATGTAGCTAGAGCAGAAGGAAGCTTTTGGTGCTCAGAAGGAGAGGAGGCAGGCTGGGCACTGCTTGTAGTGGGAAGGCAGGTGAGGGATCTGTCCGAGGACCTGAGATGTGTTGCAGGGAGGAGGCTGATGCCTGCTCTGATGTGCTGGGGTTGAGGCTGACAGTGGGGGAGAAGGCAACAGGAGGCCACTACTTAATCTCGTGCAGCTCTTAGGGGTGCATCGACTAAACTGGGCTTGTTCATTTAGTAAACTATTAAAGAAGTTGTCCCCAGGGTATTTATCTCAGGCAGCTCTAGTGAAGTAATCCCTTAATTCCTCACAGTAAATGCTGATGAGGATTTACTGCAGGGTAGGTGGTGTGGAGGTCACTGTGAGAGTGCTTGTAAGAGTGTATTTGGGAGCAGTGAGGCTGCTGTCCCATGGGTCTAGGTGGTGGGAGGTGCAGGGTCCCCTGACTGACCCATGGCAGGGCTGTCCTCCATGTGGGCACTGGTGACTCTGGGTAGGTAGGTGCCGTGCTTGAGGAACACTTGTGTTTCTGAGCACGGAGGAAGTGGCTGGTTCTGCTTCAGCTTTGGCTGAACCCACTCCTAAAATGTTCTGTTTGTCCTTCTTCCTCTTGTATATGTTGCTCTGCCTTCTTTCCTTTTCCTTGAATCTTCCTTTATCTGGTCCTCCCAAAAACTGAGAGAAGCCCTAGCTCCAGGTGAAACCATATCCTGTCATGTATACTTAAACTTCTGTGCCATTTCCTCTATATGCATCATCTTCCCCACAAAAACATAATGATTTGTCACTATTTAGACTGAACACTTTCTTCACCCTGTTCAAAGACTCTTTCGCTTCTTTGGAGGCAAGGGGACAGTTAGTACTCTTCAGTTGTCTCAAAATGGATGCACAGGGCTTCAGGTAGCTAGGTTTACAAGTTAAGAATTCTTTATCCTAATTGTGGTACTGTGGGAGCAAGTAGAAATCCAAGAGGAGTTGCAGCCCATGGTGGGCAAAGGAACTAGGACTTCAGTATTTTGTCTAACTCCCCTTCCCAAGGGAGCTGATTTCCTGGGGACACCAGGGCAGAGGTGTTTAAGCTGCGTGACAGTGAAACTCTGCATGAGTAAATCTTATGCTAGTATCTCAGATGGTAAGCTGAATGGTTGCAGAATGGCATATGGTATTGATAAGGATGAGCTGTGTTATGAAAAGGAAATGGTAGCCTGCAGTGGCAGAAGATGTAGTTGAAGTAAGCAGCTTACTTGCTCTGGAAACTCCTTTGCTCAGGAAAAATTTCTTGGTGGCCGGAGCACGGCTGTGGTCTGTGCAGATACTCCTCCTCTATGCCTGGCACTGTGCTGTTCTCTGACAGTCTTCTGTAAGATGTCCCTGCTAATGTCCCTGCTGCAGCACCATTATGCAAAAATCTGGTATTAGAAGTTTGTTTTTAGATAATAATAAACAAATCAAAACCTGAAAGTGTTGGAAGAACAGAGTCATATAGAAACCCAAGACTTGTAGCAACTTCTCTGCTGCAGAGGGAAAATGAACAAGTATTGTGATGTATTCTAAGGTATAAAATAAAAATTTAAACTATCTATTTCTAATAAGCTAGATACTTTCAGCTTCTTCCACTTCTCAGTACCTCAGCCCAGACCTGGAGCTGGTTAACATGTATAACTTCTAAAATAAGAAGTTCCAACATCTTGGTATGTTTTCTTTCCATATTCAAACAAAAAACTGTATTAGACTGTTTCCTGCAATTAAGTATTTTAGAAGGCATTTGAAACTTCAAATTGACTAATAGACCACTGGAATTTTAAAATGTACTGTTGTTACATATAGCTATTATGTAGTTTTTGCATTATTTCTGCTTAGGTACTGAGTAGCTATAGTCCCTGACAGGCCCCATAGTCAAAACAGGCTGTTTAATACGAGAAGCTCAAAGATATTGAAAGCAGCTGCTCTTCTGTTTATAAAATAGGGTTTAATACTTTGATCTGGAAAATAATGATGTGTCTCATTACAGGGGAAAAAAGAAACATTTTGATCTAGAAAAGGTAAGAAGTTTCAAGGTGTACTAAGTAGCAGCAGCCACGCTTAAAGCTTTTAAAAAAGAGTATTTCAGGTCTACCTTAATCTGACATGTCATTATGATTATAAAGCTTGTGACCTGACTTGGTACAATGATGTGTTGTATTAAATGTTATCATTGACCTGTGTCATGAAATTATGAATAATAAATGTAAAATCAGATTCTATTTTGAAGTCTTTTGCAATGTGAAATAGGACTTTAAAACATCATCCTGTTTCTGGAGATTGTACTGGAAGAACAGTCCAAATTCATGCAGTTTGAGTGACACAGGACGCTGAATGTGTGCATGTTCCTGAAGCCTGCGAATATCAATGTGGTGTTGGAAATAAATCAAGGCTGTTTACACTTCATAGCCTCAGCAAAGGGTGAAACAGCCTCATGGGGGTCAATGGCACATTTCCCATTAAATCCAGCGGGGCCAAGATTATGGTTGCAGGTCCAAGAGCAGCTTTGTGTGAGTGAGCAGCTCCCACTGCTCTTGTGGAAGTGGGGACATGGAGGTCCCCATTCCTGCAGGGACCATGAGTTGTGCTGTGCTGTCACAGGCAGAGCTTTGAGGCTGCTACAGTGTGGAGAGTAACATGCTGCAGAGCAAGCAAACCCTGATGTGACTTCCATCTCTTCTTGCAGCAGCTGTTGTCTTAATAAACAAACCATCTTCATATGTAACATTGATATGCATGGGAACTTCTACTTGGCATGTCTAAAATTGTGGTATGTGATTATATTTTGTAACAGAAATATGTGCTCTTTCTGAGTATTTGAGGCCTAAATGCAGACCTTCAAAAGGGAGAACAAGTTAACGTCAAGGCCAGTGTGTAGCAGCCTCATTTTCCATTTACCGTATTCAAATCAAAGAGTTGGGTTACTAGACCCTAATCAAAGTTCAATTGTTGGGAAGTCTTTATTTGAGCTCTTTCAAGGTATTAAAAAGTACTGCCTATTAAATTTATTTTCCTTTTCCTGGTAGTAAAAAAATAGCAATTTATTTTTATTTCTTGGTGGGGAAAGAAGGGAAAACACCAAGGGCAGTGAAATTACACCCACGGTTATCATAGAACAGTTTGGGTTGGAAGGAAACCTTATAGGTTGTCTAGTCCAACCCCCCTGCAATGAGAAGGGACATCTTCAACTAGATCAGGTTGCTCAGAGCCCTGTCCAGCCTGGCCTTGAATCTTTCCAGGGATGGGGCACCTACCACCTCTCTGGGTAATCCGTTCCAGTGCTTCACCACACTCATGGTAAAATATTTCCTCCTTAATGAGGGTAGGTTTAGACTAGATTTTAGTTTAAAACCACTACACCTTGTCCTATTGCAACAGGCCCTGCTATATGTATGTCAGGCTAGAAGTTGTGATAGTTGCAGACTTTATAACTCTTAGGATGTTTATCATTTAAGGTGGATAATACTAATAATGTCAGTAAGTGGTGCTACACCTGCTACTTATGGTCACTAGTTTTGCGATGTACACATCTCAGCTTTGGCCTGGTTACCTTCCCAGTCTCTGCACTATGCTCATGCCCAAATCAGTCTTGCTGAGAAATCTAAACAGCTGTAGTGCTAATATTGATTATTTTCCAGTATCTCTGTCTCTCTCTATTTCCAAGGTCTCTGTGTCTCCCTCTCTGATTAAGTATTTGCAGGTCTCATGGTACTTACAAATACAATTGTGGGAGGACATGCTCACCTATGGCCACAGCTGCTCCTCCAGAGTGTTTCCGCACTTTCTTTCCCATGGTTCAGCCTTGCCCCACTATGCAGGTCTACTTATTTATTCAGGACATGTGTACTAATTTCCATTATATATGTTGTTCTATATAACTAGGTAAGACTTGCATGATAAAAAGATTTTTTTTCTATAATTTGATTGTCCTCACTCAAAGTGGACAAATTAGTATACCATAAGTTTATGGTGTATTTTCTAAATGCGGTGTTTGGGCCTTTTCATATTTTCCTCTATAAAATGTTGCAGGTGTCTTTGATACCTTCATTAGCCATTTAATAGACTACAGGCATTTTACTCATTAGTCTGTTATCTGGCTACTTATCAGCCTTGCTTTCAAGTTCTGAACATGTTGTCCTGTTATAGTAATTGGACTTTTTTCTTATCAGGTTTGTGTAGCATTGTGTTGAGTAGTTATTTTTCTGAGGACAAAAAACAGAGGAGCATGAATAACACTTTGCCATGTTACAAAGAAGTTTTGAGGATCATTGTGCATAAAATACATTTGTACTTTTAACTGACAAAGCTGTAATAGTGGACCACATTGAGAAACTTGGTGGGTTTACTCCTGCTAAAATAGTAGGGAAAAAACCAGACCCTCTGTAGCGGTAAAAAGAAGCTTAAAATGGGAAGGTGTTCAGTGTGGATACTTCTGCCTTTATGTCAAACAATAGGATTTCCTGCCTTGTTGAGGAGATGTGTGGACAATTTGCTACTGTCTAACTATCAGGAGAAAAAGGGAATCGCAGATCAATTTGTGAGCCTGTGGTGAAGAGTGACACAGTCAAGTGCGAGGTAAAAGTAGCAATTGAAATAGGTCAGTGCTGTCAGAATTTGTCTGAGGACTCAGGGGTGGAAAAGTCAGGCCAAATAAAAAGCAAAAGCTCTGTACTGGTTCTTCCATATCTTAAATGCCTTTAAGTCTGAATTGGATTTTCAGTTTCAGTCCCCACAGCAGTTCCTGGTGCCGTGTGGCAGAATGACAAATCTGTAGCTTGGCTGCCTTGTATTTGATATTGCAGAAAGGTCAGTCCAGAGGGAAGGAGTACCACTTGAGCATCTGTGTTATTTACAAGGTTGCCTACTGGTGGAAGCAGGGAAAAGCCATAGAAATGAAGTGGGATGTGGGAAGGTGGAAGCCAAAGAAGGAAACCACAAAAAATGGCAATGGAAAGGCTGCTTCTTACCTCTGTCTAGAAATATTATTGCTAGTGTTTAACTGCATGCCACTGTGAGTAGGGTATCACATTGAAGAGGGGTAAAATTATTACAGGAGTTCTTGCTAACCAAATATGACACAAAGCAATAAAAAACCTGGTATTAACCCCAAGGTTGCATGCAAGGTCCCAGGTATCTTGTGTTTCTTGCTGGAGGTTCTGCTTGTGGGGAGAAATAAGAGCTTCCCCCTGGAAGCTGAAAAGGGGTCATGGGGAGCTGCCATCTGAAAATCTGATACACCAGGAAATTACCTACCCTGCTTCTTAAAAATGTAGTCAAAAGCAATTGCATGTGACAAAAATACCCCAAAGCATTGTGTAGCTTTAATGGTTCCAGTAATTATTCTATATTCATTTAGGCACGTCATATATGGTAAATCCAAAATAAATGCCCAATCAACTGTATTGAAGATCTCACTTATCATAGTGTGGTTGAACAAACAGAATAGTGCTAACCCAGAATATCTGACAAATAACTGTGCTAAACTTTGGCTGGCATATGGGATTAGGCATAGTGACCCTCCATACTGATGCTTCTGGGTACAGCAATGAAAGCATTAATGTATATCTGTAGCCTGGCTGAGAGTGAGAACTAATCTGTGCAGAGAGACTTGGCATCCTCTGTGTGTCGATGAAAACGTGTGTGCTCTGACCCTGACTCTAGGCAGTGTCTTTTATCAGCTTCCCATTTGTACACTTTTTTCCTTTTTGGGGAATAAAAAACCCCAATATATTGATCCATGTTGCTCTGAGACTAACAGTGTTTTATGAGGCTAAAGGTGCATGACACTTGATAAGCAGAAGGGAATGTAGTCAAGTCCTATGTTCCATTTAGATGGAATAAATACAATTTTGCTCTCACCAAACTGAAATAGTTTAGAACAAATCTGATTCAGCATTATCTGAAACAAAAATTAGCCATACTTATTTAAGGAGTTTTATTAAATAGGGGCTTGACTAAGTCAACACTGAAGGGCTTTCTCCATTTAAATACTGGGTTCAATTCAGTTGTTACAGGATTTAATATTTTTTCTTAAATTTATATTTTTGAATGACTAATCAGTTGCAAAATTGCAACCCTCCATTGAAAGGGATTTTTCATGTTATTACTCTGTATGACTATTTCTCTTTTACAATGACTTCTACAATGGCCTCTGAATATTATATTAACTTTGTCTGTATAGAAGAATTAAATCTGATCCTTTCTGGCAGAAAAAATTACTTGTGAAAAGGTTGAAATAAGACCTTAAAAAACACAATTTACTGCAAAATTTTGAAATGGATATACTAAGTGCATTTAATTTTTGGTAGTTGATCTTTCAAGTTCAAATGCTGAGGATAAACTAAAAAAAAAAGTAATATTACCTTATTCTGAAGCTGGGTGTTTTGAAAAGTTACTAAATAAAGAAATGAGCTGGAGGAACAGAAAATAAAGGCACTGCTAGTTTACTTGGAGTTGGGTAAGCTTGCTTTATATAAAATTAAACTGAAAATGTTCACAACATATCATAAAATACTTCAAGAAATATTCAAAAACAATGCAAAAAATTTATCCTTTCTTTATGCTTTGCAAAGATATTGGTACCATCTTCTGAATTACAGTGTGAAACATTCTCAAGTTCAGTTTCTGCGTCTTTGAGTAGAGATGTATTAAAGTCCTTGCTCTGAGGCAGGCACCACAGGTCCTCAATTTGGCTTTATGTTGGATCCCTGTAGCAGCTGGCAGGAGGCTTTCAGTGCATCCTGCAATGCATACGTGAACTGAACTGCACCACTCTCCACCTATTTTAAACAAAATCTAAGTACTCTTCAGTGTGGGTTGAATTCAGTTCTCCAATACATTGTTTGTAGGTTTTACAGGTGACTCTTTACTTTCTGCTCACTAGTGTCCTATTTGTGGACCGAAAAATACTTTTCAACTCGTATAGCGATGTGTTTACCAAATCAAGTGCAAAGTCAGAGCTCTCCTTTGAAAAGATAGTAGACATTATCTCTTTCAGTCTTGCAGTAGATTGGTATTGTTTCTGCATTACTCAATTTAGAAACTTGGAAATTTTTTTTTGGAAACCAAAACACTACTTTGTTTGCTATGTTCAGTGCAAGACTGACCAATTCCAAATAGAATTGGGAGTTGTAGCTTTGGGGACAGAAAGGAAACCATGGGGTGGACCTTTTTAATACAAAGCTCAGTCTGAAATTACTTGAAAATAAGAAAGCTGTACAATATACTTCTGCTGGGATTCTGGGGCTATGTCTCAATGTGTATGTGTGAAAAACATGATAGCTTTATTTTTCTCTTTCCTTCTCCATATTTAAAGGACGACTCTCAAATATTATAGGTGTTTGCACAATATACCTACCAAAAGTAATAATGCTGATTGTCATAATCCTAATTGGTTCCAAATTGTGCTCATTCAATGTAGTACACATTATTGCTGTTAGATTATTCTGAGGCTGTGTTCATCTCTGCACAAGCTTCACCAAGTACTTGTTTTACGCCTTCAGATTACATGACATAATAACTGTCTCTTTGGCTGCCTTGCACCTTTTTGCTAAATGTTACAATTACTTGGATCTCCCAGGCACAGAAACCCCTTTTCATGGACAAGAGAGCCATTAAAAGTAGTGGAGCATATAAAGTTAGTTATTAAATATACAATCTTGATAACCTGACTACTGTGGAGTCTGAGTGGGTCTGAGTGGGTCTGAGTGGGTCTGAGTGGGTCGGAAGGGACCATATAGATCATCTAGTCCAACTCCCCTGCTGAAGCAGGATTGCCTGGAGCATGTTAGAG
>JAOXJM010000079.1:32991681-33013393 GCA_026413425.1 Tringa solitaria
TTATCTTTTGAATCTTCCTATTTATTCCTTCATCTGCCCCTGTGACTGGTAGGATGGGAGAGAACACCACTTGTGATCCTGATCCTTTGACCAGTCTTCCCAGCCCTCTGAAGTCCCTTTGCATTGCCTTTGGTTTTCTAGTGGCTATGTTTCCTTGTAATCTGCAAAATTCCAAGGAGAAGCACTTAGCCATGTTGAGTTGTTACTTAGTGTGAAGTATGAAATGAGGCACAGTATTTATTCTTTGCTTTCTAGGTGTGTATTTCCACACCTGGTTTTCCAAACTCCAGATTGACGTATTTTAATTACAGTTTAAAAGCATCTCTTTACTAAAAGCTACTAAATCTGATGCTAAGAGGTTCTTAGAAATCCTATAAAGGCTGAAGAGGTGAGGTCTGAATGGAGAATAACATGGGTTAAATCCAGTATGTGCTAAATCTCCTTAGTTGTCATCATGGCAGATATTCTTTGGCCAAATCAAGTCTGCCCAGTACTTCTTGGGAACAAAAAACGTTTGTCTCTGTGTCAGCAAAAATTATCAAATGACACTTGTCTTAGAATTGTAATAAGCTATTTGTACCACTTCCATTTATTTCCATTTATTTCCATTTTCACTGGAAATGAGATATTGCCATTTCAGTGAGAACTCTTCTAGGGTGTGGTTCAATTCACGTATGCTGGTTTTGTTTGACAGCTACGGGCTGTTTTGTATGTGACTACTCATCCTGTAGAGGATCTTTAATGCTCTGACGAGATCACATCTCTTGCATTTGGGAAATACAGGGGTAGAGCCAGTACTGACTTGGGTTATGTCCTCATCTGAAACCACTGACAGAGTTTGGTTTTAAATGAGGACAGAATTGGCTGGAGTTCTGTGTGCTCTGGAGTAGAGGAAACCAAGAAGTGGTCTCATCTGATATAAAACCTGTAAAATATACTTATGGAGCTTATGAATGCTATCTTTGAAGAAAGTATTTAATTAATCTTAGGACTTCATAGACAGGGTCTGCATAAATTAATTAGAGAGCCTTTGTAGGGACCATTGGTTAATACCTAATGCTTAATTCAGGTACACTCTGAAAGAACTTATGGATGCTGAGACTTATTTTATGATTGATTAATAGATTGGCCAAAAAAAACCCAACTCTGTAAGAGTGCAGATGAGAAATAATTTTATTTTGGTCTCTTCCCAGAGAGAGATACCAGCCCATGTGTGGAAAAGGGAAAGTCTGAGTGGTAAAATTGCAATTATGCCAACTAGTTCTTGCTGCCATTCTTGTTTTCCCTTTATCAACTGCTATAAATCATCACTTTCTCTACTACTGTGTTGTCCCAGGATATCGTGTCACCCAAAACTATTTCTCTACAGCAAGGTATCCTTTTGTCTTGAGCAAGCTAGGAGTCATCCACCCTTATCCCCCTGCGCAAACATAATTTTTCCATACAAAATCCATACTTTTTCCAGAAAGAGTTTTTCACTGGGGAAAGTGTTTTAAAAAAAAAAACAAAACACCCCCAATTTCTTCAGTTACCCTATTGCAATGAGCATTAGTGGGTTTGCGTTTGTTTTTTTTTCCTTCTATGTAGATAAATGGGAAAATTGACAAATTGACAGGATTGTCTAGGTCAAGCTGTTTCCATCCTGGAAGAAAAGCTGACTTCTGAGGTGATAGAGCTATAGAATTCTTTGTCATGATTAGCTTATAATGCTCTTCACAAATTAAAACTTTTCTGAGTTTAGATGTGTTGGTTTGGAGTTTTTCCCTTTCAGACTAACTTTGCTTTTTAAAAGCATGCTGGCTGTGGCTGGTTTAAGTGATGTGCTCATGGAAGCAATGTAACATTGATAACAAAATAAATTGTCTAAATGAATCTCTGATGTCAACTACAGCTATTAGAGTTGGAATAAGCCAGCAAGTAAAGCTGTTCCAGCATAGCTCTCAGCTGGAGCTGATGGCTGTGAAGAAGATGGAAAGCTATGCCTCCTTCATGCCTGGGACCAGCTAAAGAGCACTGGCGGCATGCCAGCCCCCATTCCCTCCTCTTTTTCCCTGCCAGAGGAAGAAGAGCAATAGTAAATGCTGCCAGATGTTGAGACAACCTGCTGTGTGACTCTGTCCAGGACTGGTGATCAGGCAGCTTCTCTGGACCCTTCTCAAACCACCGACTGCACAGAAACTTGCCAAGCCATGACAGGCATGGTTTAAATAGTCCCACATCCTCAACCTAGGTTTCTCAACTGTTGGTGGAAGGTGGTTTTACATGATAGTTTAGTAATTTTAGCACATTTGTTTGTGTTTGGGGTGCTTTTTTTCTTTTCTATAAAGCTTTTTATACACCAACTTGAAGATTGGTATAGTCTGTACGTCAGGTTAGGAAAAGCACCACAAACGATAGCAGTCCTGAGTAAAAAAAAAAAAATAATTAGATTTTATTACATCTACTGTTGTTTTTTTTCCAACATCTGGAAGCTTCCACCACACTTAAAACTGCAGGAGCAAGTTGGAGAAACCTAGGCATTGTCCTAAGATGCCATGCCTCTCCCTTTCCAGCTTGTTCCTTGACTCTGGACAGCACAAGAAAAAAGAAAAGATTCCTTAATGGGACTGCTCTTGCCCTGGAGAAGTAAAGTAAAGGAGCTGAGCAGCCTGAGCACTCTTCTGACTGTTCCAAGCTTGAGATTTCTCCTCCAGAAAATGTTTTGTCTTCTCATCATTATATAATTCAGTCCAGCATGCTAATCCTGGCTTTAATGGTAAGTGATATATCTTGCCTGAAGCACTCAAATTCATCAGTTGCTGATGTATTTCTCATGCTGCAGGCTACCTTCCAGACCTTGAGGTACACGACAGTTTTAACATCAACTTGTAGAGGAATGGGGATTTTCCTTTTCTTGATACCTGCACTGCTGTCTTAAAGAGAAATCCGTGACTGTAAAGCGAAGACTAGGTGTGACTTCTGTTTCCTGGTGTTTTACGACCTCACTTGGTACCAAGAAATACTTGTTGATACAATAATAATAGCAATAAGCTTTAAAACATCATAAAAATATAAAAGACGCAGTACCTGGCAAGACCTGCCTAGTTCTAGCATGTTCAGGATATGAAGATGCAGACAGAGCCATTATTTCTGTGAAGGCAGAGTGTTCCTGGGAATCCTAGTAACCTCCAGAAATAAAAGCCTCTTTTCTTTCACGAGAAATCTTTTTTTCCTGCAAGACTGGCATGAAGTGTTTCCTTGAGAGCATTATGTCTCTGCCTCTGTTTGCCTGTGCTCAGTGTGAGTGCTAATTTGAATGATGCATCACATGTACCCAGTTTGGAGAATATTGTTGCTCATTATTACAGTAGAGTTCCTTTCCACGGTTTTGTAAGTGCACTTCAGTAATTGCTGTTCATATCTTGGGTCAAAGTGTTCTTTTAGTCAAAGGAACAGGTACTAAATTACATTCCCTACTTAGCTTTCCAAGGTTTCTTCTTCTGGCAGCAGCTGGTCTATGCAGCCGCTCTGGAGTTGTAGCCTTCAGCCTTGAGTGTAATCTCAACGTGAGTCTGCACAAGGCAGAGCAATCCACGTGCCACAGCATCGGTATGATTATCAAAAAGAGCAAGGAAACATGCCCAGCAGCAAAGCAACCTAGCTTAGGGACAGGCAGTGGTTTCTCAAAACTTCCCCAGAAGCACTCTGTAACCGAATGGAGTGTTGCAAAATACAGTAGTACAGTTGAAGCTCATTGCTTGTTTTTATAAGCAAGCAAGGTGACAGTACTGTAGTAATCATCCTGTGTCACGCCTGGATCCTCAGGCCTGCCAGCAGCCTGTTTGAGGGCAGTTCTGCATTCTGGCCCTGGGCAGCTTCTGTTCCAGGCAGTGTTTAATTTTTCTGATATGGAAATGCATCTGGTAAGAAGTGGAGTGGGACAGCTGGCTTGCTGGCTGCAGAAGGCCAAGGAGGATCTCTGCTGATGGGACAGGAGTTTGCTGGCAGCCTGCTGATGAAAAGCTGCTTTTCCATTGCCAGTCTGTATTTTATTACCAATCCTCTGTATAGTCCTGTCCCTGAGGTGGAAACTAATGCTTGAGCAGTAAAAAGAAAGGAAAAAAAAATCTCATTATATATGATGCATTATAGATCTTATACCATGATAATTCAAGATAGACTTTTTTCTTATAATTGTTATTTTTATATTGATTACAATCTGATTTTTACCAATTTAACAAGCTCAGTGGCTGAAGCTGTAAGAGTGAATAAATCTGTCTATAAAACACCAGATTGGTCTTTGTGATGCATACATCCCAGCTCTGCATAGGCAGACAATAGGCTTAGATGTAAGAAAATCTGTCTCTTTGCTAGTTTGGGTTTATATTTCCAGAAGTAAGAATCATGTCCAGTAATATTGCCCTTGATTGGAACACTTAGCAGTTGGGGCTCTCTTTGCCTCTTTCTCCCCATCGTAGGTCAGGTGTTTCAGCTTTCTTTTTAGTAAAAACAAGGGGTCTACATCATGCAAAACTTGCCTGACAGTGCTCTCTTTAAGCTATGCAATCGGAGAGTGGTGCCACTAACATGAGCTTATTTATAGCTTGCTTGAAGGAGCAAGGTATCCTTACACTGTTCTGAAAACCCTTTAAAAATTTCAGGCACTTTATGCTTCTCCTAACTCTTTTGCTCATCCCTTCACCCTTGTCTTTGCTACCTATGTGCCATTGAAATTCATACTGATTTTTTGCTTCCCCCCACCCTCCCCTGTCTCTACTGAATTCACCTCCAGGCCAAGGCAAGATTTTTGTTTTCCTTTTGTGAAAGAGAAGGGCCATGTTGCATGTGATGCTAATATACTTTCTACACATCATTTGAATAGTGAAATCCATATGATGACAACTGCTTAAAGTCTAAACTTTCTATTAGTCAGCTTTGTTTCAGGTGTTCATTCTGTTTCACTAAATACAGAGGGTTCATAGCAGATATCTGTATGAGGTCAAATTAATTGTATGGCTAATGCTGTTAATCCTGTCTTTTCTAAAGGCCCCTAAATCCTGCAGCTCAACAGCAGTGGTTTATATATATGTACATGGTTAACTTTTTGCAGAATTCCCTTTTCCACCAGTGGTGCAGCTACAGCAAATCTTCTCCTGCCCTGTGGAAGACTTAAGTGTCTATCCCCTTACTACCCTCCTAGTGTGTTTATAGGTTCTTAAGTTTGGTAGACTGTAGTCATAGTTTAGCTTTTTTGCAGAGAGGATATTAATTTGTTTTGGAGTAGGTAGCTCTGACTCTCATTTGTTGTCTGGCACTGATCTTTCAGTCTTGGTTAGGTGGCATCTTTTGAATCCTACAACTGCTTCCGCTTAAGCTGGTGGGGCAGCTCTGATTACCTATGCAATGGCCATACTTTGGAAGAGGATGTTACGTGTTTCAACTTATCAGTGGGCAAAAGAAACCTGTTTAGAGAGAAATGGAAAAGAAAGAGAAATGCAAATTTTTAATGGGTTTTTACTGTAATTTCAGAACTCTTTGGACTTTATCTATGGCATCTTTCCTACAAATCATAAAATTTAGCTAGCTGAAACTCAGTTTTCTTGTATTCAGACAAATTAGTTTCTCTATAGGTTTTAGACAATGAGGTGTGTAGATCTCATTTTTTAGCCTTTGATTTTACTTGACTTGATCTGAAGCTTATCAAAGGAATCTTTTTCATATTAATTTCTATGTTTTTCTGCCATGGGACTGTATTAATTCTACATTGATTTATGGGAGCAAAATTTCTGGGATAAACTGTTCTGGCTGCTGTAACTCATCTTTTCAGGTGGTGAATAGTTATGCAGCCTTGATTAAGTATAAGTAATCTTGTATTTAGCTCTGAATGTAGATGGGAGGAAAGTTTTGAATGATATTTACAGACAGAAAAGAGGAGAGAAATACTAGCCTAGTTAATAAAAATTTTCATCAATGTACTCACAGAAATGAGAGCAGATGGTAACACAGTACAAACTTCTCTCTTCCCATGATTTGTGTGGCACTGATACTTATTCCTATGTATATCTTTTTTTTTTAATGTGGATTCATAGCCACGGATGTATCTAAATATGAATGGGCAACATAACTCATGTACAGGTATTTAAGTTTCCAAAATATTCAAAACTTATGTAAACTTTTTGTAGATGCATCTCCTTCGTGTTCTCAGCAGATTAAATGAGAATGTGTGTAGAGAAAGTGTATATAGTTATTCTTGCTACATTATCACTTTTACCCACAGAAGCACAGATGCTTTTTCGTATGCTTAAAAAGTCAAATAATCTCTTTAATTATCTTAGATGTATCTATTATTGCTGCTTTGTTCTATCTTAGTTTTCCACCTAAATGTCTGACAAGGGTGTTAGCTAAAGCTTGGTTTTTTTATTCAGAGTAATGAAAAGCATTTTTTGCCCTTTGAGCCAAGAGCTTCTTTCTTAGTCTATTTTCTTGTACAAACATTGCTTCCCTCTAAGGCCCTCGGCAGTCACTCAGCCTCTGTGTTACAATTCTTTCTGCAGCATAAAGTGAGGATAATAGCATCACTAATTGCACCTTCACAGCAGTGTGGTAAGAATTAGCTAGTTACAGTTTGTGAGCTGCATTTATGATAACGTGCATTACTGGTTCTAGCCTTATTCTCATTGAAGTCAATGGCCAAAATTATGTAAATAGCATAGTATTCTTCAGCACCCTGCCAAGGAGAAAAAAACCCACCAAAAAACCAAAATTCTCGAAGGCATAAAACTATCAAGGAAATAGAAGGCAAAAAGAAATAACAGGATAATTCCCTAAATTGTCACCAGGAATGTATGAATTCTGCCTAATATCATGTTGCATCTATGAAATTTGCTACTTTATTTCTGTTAAAGCTTAATAAAAGGTGGTTTGCTTGTCTTCTGAGCTATATAATTATACTGGATAATCTAAGACTCTAGAAAGCAATGAAGAGTGTGAATTTAAGTGAAATGATCCATACTGAACTCTTTCATGCAACTTTCTGTAATTGTATAATTATTTGAAATATTTCCCCTGGTAAATAGACGATATGAAGAATTAGCCTTGTGCAAACCTAACAGGCATTGTATATTGTGTATATTCAGGTGGTGTTTTTTGATAATTGACCTGTAGTTCTTCAGCAGTAGCCTTTATATCACCTGCAAATAATTGAGCTAGACTGTTGCTCACAAAGCTGAGGACAGTGAAAAGAGGAAAGTCTGTATCTTTCATTATCTTGAATCCAATTTCAGTTGTCTACAAAAAATAAAAATTACTTTCCTGTAGTCTTGTATTGCACTTTATCTTTGCAAGGCAATGTATATAAAGGTTAAGTGTTTGTTGTTATATCTGAGCTAAAAACAAAGGAGTTTATTTGGACCTGCAGTTATGACTGGTGGGAGCAGCACTTCACACTTCTGGTGAGGAGGACACATGCCTTTTAATTTGTTCTTTTTCTTGTTTTGAGACTGCTGGAACACAGCCAGCAGAGAAAACACTCAGTAATACTGTGCCTCTTCCCACCAGCACAGAAAATGCATGTTCTCAGTCATTATTTACTGAGGAAGTAACTAAACATTATCATAACATTTGGTGAAGGATGGTTTTGAAGGACTCTGCAATGCAAAAGAACATTTCCCACACAGCCTAAAATAAAAATCAGGTGTGTTAATTTCAGAAAGAGGCACCAAGTCATTAATGGAAGGAAGTGCCTTAACCTGTTATGTGAGATAATATTGAGTATTTGCAGCAGCTTTATCTGTGAAGATCTTATCTTGTAGTGTAACAAAAGCTTCAATCAGTTTTCAGGAGTATTTCACTTTATGAACAGATGCCACAGGATTATGATGTTTAGTTTGACAGGTTCTTTTTTTTTCTTTTTTTCTTAAATAAAATGACTGCTCAGAGCCTGTGTTCACTTTTGCATCAACTATCCTGTATGCTTAGAGTAAGAGCATATAATTACTACTCCTTGATACTTTTACAAACAGAATTGTGTCCATTGGACTACTCCATGTGCAATTTTTTCAAGCAAGTTAGGCAAGTGCTTGCTATGCTTAAAAAGAAAGCTCTCTAAAGTGTAGTGGGTGGCTTCAATCTGAATTTAACTTTCAGGAAACATATGCAGTCAGTCTTTGAAATCTCTTTGGTAAAGGCTCATACCTCAGAGTTCAGCACTACTTTTATCTACTTTAGAGACAATCCAGTAGGGACTGGAGCCTGGCTGTTGTTAGCTAACACAATTTTATCACAGGAAATATGCTGATTTACCCTTGCAGAGGTACTAACCCTCAATGTTTTAAGGTCTTAAAGAAGCCTATTTGCAGAAGTCTTAATGCATTGAATACAAAGAAATACTTTTAGTTTTTTGGTTTTTTTTTTAAAAAGTTTAAACAGGAACATCAACATCTTAGATCTATCAGGTGAAATTTTAGGTCCTTCAAATATTTACATGTGCAAATGAGGTGTATTTGGAGAATGAAACAAAGAGAAACCATATATATATATATGTAAAAGTGGGGGGAAAAATGCATCACCTTAGAAATTATGATGTTTCCCTGGCTGGTGGGGGAAGGAAGTATCATTGACATGTTAGTAAATTGAATACTATTAGGGGTACAAACCTTATGCAGAGCTGAGATAAGAAAAAATTGATTAGAATATTATTGCAGGGCAAACTGAACTGTTATGAAGCATTCAACCTTTCTAATGCTGTAAGAACAGATTAATTTTCTCAATTAAAATGCCTCACCAGAGTTTAATACACTGTAAAATATACTGGGAGTATAGGTCAAAAATGGGGAATACTATGGCTGAACTGCTTCATTAGAGCTGACCTGCTCAAACCTTTGCAATCAGTCTAGTCTTACCCAGTGTTTTCTCACTTTGAATACATTCAGTGATCATTGTTGCTTCAAGTTAATTCAGACTACATTTCAATAAGGGGATTGAATAATATTACCTGATCGATGTTGGATATAATATAAGATGAAGATCAAAGCTGCAGCTGTTCTTATGTGTCTGGTACACCAAGCCATTTTTACTTAGTCCCCTGATTACCATCCACACAGGTCAAGGCACTCATCCTACTTGATTCTCAAGGCAGAAAGGTGGGCACTTGTCTGAAGATCAAAAGCTGCAGCTCTGGCTGGGGAGTCTGCATCAGCTACCCCAGTGGTGGTCAATGCCTCCACCCAGGCAGAGCTAGTGAAAGGAGAGGCACTAATGCAGACCTTTTTCCTAGGGCAGGGATAAGTGGCAGACCTGCTTGCAAACGGTGTGCCCAGGTGGAGGACCCCCTGCAGCAGGTGATTGAGCTGCAGGAGGCATTAAGGAGGCTGTGTAACATCAGGGAGGCTGAGAAGGAGTTAGAGAGCCGGTTTCAAGTGCAGTCTGCAGTGAATCCACAGCCCATGGCCCACCAACCAAAACCAAACTGTGGCACACACAGAAGGGAGGGAGGGATCAATAATGCAAAAAAGTGGAAGCTTGCAATGGCAAGGACCATTAGGAGGAAAAGACTTCCCCTGAAGCCAGAGGTACCCTTGCAGAACCACATCACCACTCTGCAGACTGAAGAGGAAATACCAGTTACATCAGGAGAGGTGCTGGAGCTGAGGAAGGCAGCCCGATCTGCTCCCTGTATAATGACCAGTGCAACTAAGGAAAGGCCATGGGTGACACCAGTAGACAGCTCCCTTCTGAAAGGTACAGAGGCACCTGATGCACTCTCTAGAGGTGTGCTGCTTACCATGGGCTCATTTTGGAGATATCACCAAGAAACTACTAAGCCTTGTACAGTTTGCTGCAGTTGTTTCACGTGGGGACCAGTGATACTACCAGGAGCAGTCTGAGGAGCATCAAGAATGATTACAGAGCCCAGGGAGTGACAGTAAGGGACTGGAGGACAGGTAGGTTTTTTTTAATCAATCCTCCCGGTCAAAGGGAAAGGGGTTTGAAAGGGCCAGTCGAATCTGGCAAATCAGTACATGGTTACAGGACTGGTGCCTCTATACAAACACATGTAGCATGGTGAAAAAACAAGAGGAGTTAGAGATATATGCACGCCTGCAGGGTTACGATCTTATCGGCATCATGGAGACACGGTGGGATGGCTTGTATGACTGCAGTGTTGGAATGGAAGGATACAGGCTCTTCAGGAAGGACGGGCAGGGGAGATGAGAAGGGGGTGTCACCCTCTATGCCAATGACCAGCTGCAGTGCATGGAGATGCACTCTATGCCTGGGGATGGATGAGGAGCCAAGCAAGAGCTATGGGTCAGGGATCTGATTGGTAGAGAACCATGGGATAAAGCTCTGGAGGTAAGAGGGGCCCAAGAAAGCTGGTTAATTTTCAAGGATCACTTCCTCCAAGCTCAGGAGGGATGCTGGCAAAGCTCCCACTGACTGGAAATGGGGAAACATAATCCCCATTTTTAAAAAGGAATAAAAGGAACTACAGGCCTGTCAGTCTCACCTCTGTGGCCAGCAAGATCATGGAGCAGATCCTTCTGAAAATTCTGCTAAAGCACATGGAAAATAGGGAGGTGATCTGTGACAGCCAACATGGCTTCAATAAGGGGAAATTGTGCCCGACAAATTTGGTGGCCTTCTATGACAGTGTTACAGCATAGTTGGGTAAGGGAAGAGCAACTGATATAATCAACCTAGACCTGTGCAAAGCATTTGACACTGTCCCGTGCAACATCCTTGTCTCTAAATTGGCAAGACTTGGATTTGATGGGTGGACCACTTGGTGGATAAGGAATTGGCTGAATCTTGCACTGAAAGAATTGTGATTAATGTCTCAGTGTTTAAATGGAGACCAGCGATGAGTGGGGTCAGTACTGGGGCCAGTGATGTTTTACATCTTTGTTGACAACATGAACAGTGGGGTTGAGTGTACCCTCAGCAAGTTTGCCGACAGCACCAAGCCGTGTGGTGCAGTTGACATGCTGGAGAAAAGGGATGCCATCCAGAGGGACTTGGACAGGCTTGAGAGGTGGGCCTGTGTGAGCCTCATGAAGTTCAACAAGGCCAAGTGCAAGGTCCTGCCTGTGGGTTGGGGCAATCCCAAGCACGCATTCAGGCTGGGAAGAGAATGGATTGAAAGCAACCCTGAGGAGAAGGACTTTCATGAGATGCATGAGAGCTGGTTATCGCCACTGTTATTGCTCCTCTTCTGTAGCCTTTTCATCTGTCTTGGAGATAGGCTGGCAAAATAGGGGAAGCTTCAAATCCAGTTGTGTGGATTATGCCTTTACAGAGTTCTAACAGGATTTCTCATAGCTGAAATATAGCAAAGAACCTCCTCTCAAAAAGAATTTGTTGCTGATTTTGTTCATGGCACTGTATGTAGAGCTTAAGAAGGGACAATCTTTTCATTTTAAAAAAACTGTGTTAGCACACTGCCATCTGTATTGATTGTATTGTAGGGGTGGAAAGGGAGGATCCTATTGTAATTTTACAAGTCTGGAGGCTGGAAAAACTATGCCTTAATCATTTGCTACATGATTATTTGGTTTTTGAAACTGAGAAAAAGAAAAATGGAGATACAGTAAAGAATGAACTCTGGCGATACACTATTTCTCTGGGGCTGCTTTTCCAAGTAGAATGCATTTTTCACTTTTACATATGAGGTTATAAAGGTCTAGTAAACATTTTTGCTAATTTTGACTTACGGTAACTAAGATTGTATGCTCCCCAGGCCAGAAATAATAAATTATGCTCATTTGTCACTGTTTTTTCTTTCTAGGGAGTGATGTTATTTAAATAAGTGGCACTTGAAAGCTGTATGTGAGACAGTCTGTGGTCCATGAAGCAATTTCTGTATCACTAACAAATATAGATCTTCTAACTTACTATAGACCCTGTATTGAAGGAACCAATGCAGTGAGAAAATGCCTTTCGAGTCTTCTGACATGCAGAAGAAACCTCTTACAGGGGGAAAAAACTAGCTCAAAGGAGTTCTGTTTTGGTCAGCAGCATACATTGTTTGCTGCTGCTTTTTGCTCTGGAGCTGGTGTTGTATCAGTATGTTTAACAGAGCCCTCCTGCTGCTGTTATAGTGCTTGCTGCAAGCAATGTTGCATTCTGTTTGTTTTTAAAGTTAATTCCCAACAGTGTCTGTGTGTGTGTGTCTCAGCGGGGGAAACCCAGCACTTGCAGATGGGCAGGACCTGATAAAACAGTAATGTGTCCCTGAAGCAGGACCCTCTGCTCCTGAGCCTGCCCTGGCACCCCCTAACTCCAGGGTTGTCCTGGCTACCCACCAGTATAATGGGTTCATGCCAGTTTCTATGCTCTCTGAGCTGGGACTGAGGTGAGAAATAAAACAGGAGTTGATGCCAAGCCCACAAAAGAAAAGTGCAAAACATGTGACAATCTTTAGCTTTTTTGTTTTGCTCTGTGCCATGCAAAGGTTGGTATAAATTAAAAAAAAAACAAACAAACAAACAAACAAAACAAAACTTTGATTGTTTCTCACTGAACCTTATTCTTGTTTTACATTCTTCCAGCATAATTTGTACTTGATATAGTTTTTTATAAGGGAATAGAACTTGTATTAGGATATTTTTGCCTCTGTCCCAAGGAAATGTAGGCAGATTGTTCTAATCTGGAAATATGTAAGCTATGCTGAATGAAAAACTGTACTCTTCAAATACCACGGCTGCTGTGAGCTCATCGTTTCCAGACCTCCGTTACTGGAGATGTAGGGGAAAAGCAGATGAATCAGATTAACAGCACTGTTTTTCTGTCATGCCTGGGGATTTCCTTGGCAGGTTTCTCTTTTGAGTGAGTTCCCCATCCCTCTTCTGCTCTTTCTTAACTTATAGCTCCTCTTTCCCAAGAATGAGAAGCCCCTTCTTAGCTTTCTATGCTCCTCTTTGGAACCCACCCCTTTTCCTAGTACTGCAAAAATGCTGTGTTGTACCTTATGTCAGAGCTCGATCAGGCTTACACTGGGGAGGGCTTATTAATGAAGGGCTGATGAATTGGCTGTAGGGGAGGGACATCAGCTGAATTCCACATTACAAACCAATTCAGCCCATATTCATATGTAATTAGTGTGTGTGTGTATGTATGTAAATATATATATATAAAAAGGTAGTCTCAAGTGTAATTATTTTCTTCCCTTACTGTAAGTGCATAAGAATTCTAGATGCAGCTTGTCCTTGAAATTGTCTCTGTGGGTGTAGTTTTGACAGCTTTTTTCCATTTGATCACTTTTTTGCTGTTTGGGGGGGAAAAAAAAAAAGATGTTCGTATCTGCAGATACGAACAATTAATGATTTTCTGTTAGCATTAAATTTTCACTGATATCACAATCTGAATTTGAAAACGTCTCCCTCAGCCTTTGGTTATGCTACCACAACTACTATTTACCGAAGTTAGTCTATGCTGAAGTGCCTTGCTCCTGTGTCTCCATGTGCCCTTGCTTCCAGTAAGTCACACAAACCATTTCACTATGAGGAGGCACCACATGTGTCTCCTCTGCATCTTATCTGCACACCTTAATATTACCCATGTACTTGAAATTTTTTTATCTTACCACAGTGTACTTGGAGCCTCTCTGCTTTCCAAAATGGTGGCTGCTCTTTCCAGTTTGTCTTCTGCTGACTTGTTACAGAGATGTGGACAGAAACAAAAAGTTTTTCTCATTTCAATAATATGTATTTGTGAGATCTTGCATGAATCCACCAAAAAGAGAAAACCTGCTTCCCTTAGCTCATCCCACCTGGTGTATTTTGAATATATTGCCAAGTGATAAATACAAATGACCGGTGAATCCCTGTTCAGTGATAGCAGAAATATTTTTTTTTCATCTGCTAACCATGTGTTCTTCAAACCAAAGCTTTTTCTTCTTATCTTATTAAGGTCCCTAAGCTCCCCCCATATCTATTTGGCCAAATAGTTAAGAGGTCAAAACTGAGAGGCTTGTAAGTCTATCTTTCCTGCTTTTTGATAAGACATATATAATCAAATTGCAGGAGCACAGATATGAAAAGGAGGAACAAACGAGTTAAAGTACATGCCTACATAGTCTTAATTCTGAGTCCTGGTGTTGCCCCAGAACACCTGCAATATGTAAATTTCTCACTTGATTTTTAACTCTACTGCACAGAACTTAACTTCCCTCTCATCAAGTCTTTTGTCTCATCATGAGAAGGAACACCATGTCCACTTAATTCTGCAATCCTCGTTGTCCTTTGCATCTCCATACCTCTTGTCACAAAATGTGATGCTTTGCTACCTTCTGTTAATCCTAGACATGCCCATCTGACTGCTGACAGTGCCTCTGGCAAAAACCTTCCTCAGTTGTTAACAGGTGTGTTCTATGTAACACAGTACTGAAATAAGCTGTTTCTGTTTCCCTGAACATACTTTAAACGTTTTATTTTCTTTTAATCATTCATAGAGGGTTTCTCCTTCCCCATCTCCACCCCACAAGATCACTGTTCCTTTGATGTTTCTTCACAGCACTGCGAAGCTGCTTCATGTAATCTCCCTGCTGCTTTACACCTACATCCCTCCCAATGAATGCAGCTGACCTGTTTGCAGATAATTGCTTTTGGCTATTACCAGCTTCAGGATTGGCTGTGAGAGGGTTGCACTGGGCTTTTGTGTGTATCTTGACCCTGTGCCTTCACTCTTTTGGTCTGAGTTCTTCTACGTATGTCTCTTCTGCAAGGCAGAAGGTATGGTTTCCTAATGGTGGTCACTTTTCTCCCTCTTTGAAGCAATAGCACCCAGCAGTAAGAAAACTTGACTAAGATGTACAGGGCTGTTTTATATAGTTTTGCAAATCATTCCTAACCAATTGCTTTATTAGCTTCATTGGATGGGGTAGCAGACAAAAGTAACACTTTCAGGCCATCAGGGAGGAAGATTTCATGAATGAGATTTTCAAGAGCTAGTCCTGCCTAGTGGGATTACTGAGGGAGTTATTCTTCACCTGCAAGAGATGTAAAAATTTTCTAGTTTGGCTCTATATGCCAGGGAAAGTAGTCTAAACTAGAATGCTGCAAGGAAGGTAAGATGGAAAGTCAACCTGGCAGCTATGCATAGCAGATCCTGGAGTATGGCTGATGGGCTGCACCAATAAGGTATAGTGCTGAAGATATAATGCATCCATAGCAGTCTCAGTAACCTGTGCCTTCGAAAGGCCTTCCCAAAGGGGAGTGAGAGGGACAAGAATCCTACTGAAAGAATAAAAGCTAAAAGAACCTGGCCTGACTGCAAGAAATTTTCCATTATTGTCTGTTAACCCATAGATACATTTGTCTAGTAAATACATGTGCACTGTAAATAACAAAACCCATCAGTCTTCCATAATGTTTCTAATATAAATAGGTGCTCTGCAAACGATACTTAAAATGGGTGATTAACCTTTATTGCCCTCTTGGAGAAAGTTACTGTAAACATTCAGTCATAAAAAGTGTAAATAGTAGATTCCGTTATTCCTGCACTCTCTTTGAGCTGTCTCGTTGTCTCTTTAAAAAAGTTATATAGTAATTTTTGAGTATTCTGTTCCCTCATACATCCTTAGTTATGCTTCCTGGAGCAAAAAATATTTTATGTCCCACACTTCTAACTTTATAATAGTTGAGATACTGTTTTGTTTGCCTTGTTTCTCTAAATATAAGTTTGATAGCATGTGCTCAGTAGTAAAAATCATCATTTAGGGACATCTGGGTAAAGAGAATCTGAAAGAAAAGGCTTTTTAGTGTGTAAGTTACTGACTCAAATTTTCAGACTGCTTTGTTTCTTTGAATGCCAGGAGTTGGGAGTGGAGGTGGCCTAAGAGATACCTCAAGTACTGTTGGTTCTTCTTATTTTTCTTTTTGTTTTCAGACAGCTAATATTCATTGCCTAAACTGGTACTTTTCTCACCTTGGACTGAATCCAAACTATTTCTTACCTTAAAAAGTAGCCTATCAAACGTTATGACTCAGACAACAGAACATTAAGCTATCACCCATCTTTGAATTTTGTTATTGCGTCAGCTTAGCACTGTCACACTGCATACAATAAAATATCAAAAAAACTAAAACAAAACAAAAGTTTATCGGAAGTAGAGCGTGAACCAAATGATGACAGTACTAGAACCAGAAACAGAATGATGTAGATTCTACATCATAGGAAACTTGGAGTTAAATTGGGACATGCAAAATGCCATTAAAAACAGTAACCAATTTATCTTCATGGACATAACATCATTTGGTGTGGGAGTGTTGTTGTGCTATGGGAGTATGTACACATGACTTAAGAAGATGCCTGTCCCAAAGTATGTCGCTCCTATAAACGCTAACTCTTCAGAATGATGGATTGGCTTAAAACATGTAAAGGTAATGTTACACAAAGCACTGTAGTGCCACTGAAACAGTAGATAGGAGAAAAAACTTTTCAGCTGTTCTGCTCAGCTTTAATTCCCTATAGGAAACAAGTGCATAGCTCTCTGAAGCAAACCTCTCCAGGTGTCCCTCTTGTGATTTCCTGGAGGTGACAGGATCCCACAGGACACTGCTGTAACTTGCTGGGCACTGCTGTCATCTGCAGGCAGTACTGGCTCAGACTGTGAGCAAGCACACAGCTTGTCCAAGTTGTGACAGGCTGTTTTAGCCCTGACAGTGAGCTAGAGCTGGTGATGTAAAAAGATCTGTGCAGTCTTTCTCAGAAACTGAAGGTTTCCTTTTACAGCTAGTGCAAGGCATGTGAGTAGATAAAGTTGTCCTCTGTATTCATTTATCAGCCTTCATGAAATTGAACAGGGAGACTGAAAGATCCTTAAAATCCAAGAACATGATGGAATAATGGTTAATACTTCAGAAATATATGTCTTATTAGTTCATACAAACTCAGACACTGTGTAATCATCCTATGTGATAGGGAAAGCTGGGGCTTTCATCTGGATTTATTAACATGAACTACTTATGGAAGAGTTCAAAAATCTGTCTCAATGTTTAAACATTTGAGCATATAACTGAGGACAGGCACCTAACAATTCATAGCCTACTATAATCAGCCTTGCACATCATAAAACATAAAACAGAATCCTTTCTCTTAAAGTGGTTGTTAAGTCTAGATCAAAGGTAGAGGATTATGCAGCATGCTCACTTTAAGAAAGTGCCATTCAAGAGGTTAAGGTAAAACTGCAATCACTAACACTTTATGCTTAGTCTTATCTACTATCTTTCTATTATGTGGAAACATTAGTGAGTGTTTACAGCCAGTCATGCCAAACTTCATTCAGCTCAGATGAAGAAAGAATAAAGGAACCCTTAAACTGTTTATTTTGTATTTTAAAGGGACTACCTAGAAGTGTCATTTTGTTACTCAACATTTCTGATCATTGTATGCTTGCAGCCTCTTACGTTGTTTTAAGCAGTAAGATGTTACATACACCTGTCAGCCCTGTGAGTCTGACCCAGGTATGTAAAAGTACATACTGGGTCTTGTGGCCCAGGTGCCAATAGTGAAAGCCATGATTGGGTTTGAACAAAGGCCAGCTGCTAAGTATCCTCTTCAAAAATCCTTGCTTGTTCCATGCTCTGTATGGTTCCTGAGGCTGCAGGGATTAAAAGGTGCATAAATGTGGTATGACTTCATGTGCTTTTTATCCACACTTATGAAGATTTTTGCAAGTCAGAACTAACCAACTTGAATTTCAAGTTTCTTGGGGAGTTTGAAAGAGCAATAAATAGAGCAGCTTTCCTGTTCCTGGAGCAATTTTGACTGCGCTGTTGAGATTTGGAGATGATGGAATGTGGCTTTGCCCTTTAAACAAAGTCACTCTTCAGAGTACAAGTACATTAGCAGGAATTCCTCCTCTTCAGTCCTTTGATTCTCTGTAGTTATCTGTACTTCTTCAAGATTTATGGTGCCTTCTGTAATGAGAGCAATCTTATATAATATATGCAGCCTTTGTACTTTCTAGACTGGAGCCCAATCTAGCTCTTAGTCTTTTGAAAAATGCCTTTGTGTCTGCCTGCCTCTTTCAGATCCTGGGCTTTCAAACTGTAAAGACCTATATTTTTAAAAACCTAGATTTTTAGTCTTTGGCTGTATTCTTTCTTGATGAAGACTTGTTAAGCTTAAAAAAAAAGGACCTATTTGTGAACCAGATCTAGTCAGAAGACCTGATGGGCTGAGAGCATAAATACATATATACACACTTAGTTTTTTAATGATAGTGTGGAAACTATGTAGGTAATCTATTGATATAGTAGTAAGTGTAAGGACTGAATGAATAATAACTTCTGCATTTGGTATTATGGCTGATTAGGGCTATCCTCTGTGATGATTCATTATTATAAAGCCTAATCGTTACAAGCTACAGCAGTGTCTCAGGCAACTTGGCATAATTACCCTGTGTTTTCTTCAGGAAAACATTAAGCCTGTCTTTGTCTGGCAATTGCTGAGTAATTGCTGAACAGCTACGTGTTTATGTGATATGAAATAGAAATTATACCATAATATTTTTCTCTTTTTTCCTGTCTGACTGCCCTCATCCAGTGATCAGTTTCTGGTTTTGGTGGTGGTTTTTTTTTCTGATTCACGTATAAAATGATTCTCCTCTTACTTGTGTTTTATTGGTACAATATATTGTGCAGAGGCTGCTGAGTTTGCTGCCCCACATGGTTTAGCAATTAATACCTAGACTTGAAAGAGTAAGTATTCTCCCCTGGGATTCAATGACTACCAGTTAGCAGTGCATTGGATTCAGTTGTCATCAGGACTTGTGCCATGAAATGCATACTTTTGTGCTGTGCTCACAGTAACTGAAACTTCCACCACTTTTGAAAGAAGTCTCCTCATTCAGTGTCTGGTGCAGTCATTGACTGTTGTGTATGTGCTTTTTGTTGTTTTGGGGGAGGAAGGGGAAGGGAGGGGGATTGTTGCATTATGAGTGGCCATATAGAGAAATTAATCCTATTTTTATAGGAAGCTTGGAAGTAGATGAGGCCTCCTAAATCTCAGTCAGTATCTTGTCAAATATCTTTTTTGTTGCTCTTCAATCTCAGGAAAACTTTCTTTCACAGAATACTGTCCAATTCTGTCTTGCGTTTCTCAAGTTATAAATATTTGTATCTGTAACCACAGTTTCAGAGTAGCAAAGAAGCTTGTTCTGTCATAAACTTTTAAATAGACCCTTCATTTCGTGCCTAGGTAGTGTACTACATAACATGTAAAAGATGACTATGTGTACACACTGGGCAGAACAATAACAAAAAAGACAAGCTATACAGTTAATATGTGAGAATGTTTGTGGAGTGTCATACAGACCAGCTCATGTGTCCCAAGGGTGGGTTATGAGGAGGCTGAATGGAGCACGGAAAGGCTTGCACAGGATTTTCAGTTGGAGCCACTGTATCTGGTCAGAGACAAATGCCCCCGAAAACATGACTGGAAGCATCTTCTCTCCCTGAGAGAGAGTATCCCCTAGCTCCGTGGGATTTTGCATGCTGCCTCAAGAGCTGATGATTCCTGATATACGCAGCATATTTTGGATTATTTTCATTAAAGGAGCAAAAGATGGAGCACTTTGTATTCCTGATACATCCAGTGCTTTTAAAGAAACATATTGGGGTAAACAACAAACATTGTTCAAACGCTGCTTCAGCGCTTTTTGCAATACCTTAATACCACCATCTGGTGAACTGAAATCATGTTGCAGCTTATTTGTATGTTCTTTTAAGTAACTTAATGTGCTTGTCTGACAAGGTGCCGAGTTTTGACCAGGGAGTTGAACCTTCTAAAATAGGATTGTGGTGTAATTTCTGAAATGCTGCACACTTATCTTGCTTTGTTTCCTGACCCTAGGTGAGTGCAGTACAAGAGCAACAGGAATGCTCTCCCTCTAGGTGGGATTTTGGTGCCCTGTTCAGCCCATTTGATGCTGCTGAGCCCCTTGAAGGAAAAATTGCAGTTCCAATTGGAATCTAAAAAAACACTATTGGTGAATGGCTTGTAACAGGTTCAACTCCTGCAGGTTTTTTGGGTCTGACTGATTACTCTTGAGTAGTCAGTCTCAGGATGCTTGATCTGGACCTCCAAACCTTCTGAGATTCACCTCACTAGTCTGTGCTGTTCCTCAGGAGCCCTGCATTTTTAAGGGCATGCTAAATATCCCATATTCATTAATGTCATCATAATGTAAAGTTATTCAACGAATGTTCATTGTGTTCTATTTTAATCACTTCATGTGGTACCAAAATTCCCCTTTTTAAGTGTTTCTTCATCAGTTATTGATGAATAGGCTTCCTAAACTGTGAAATAGCTCTCCCAGACTGTCATTCTGGTTCTGTTCCAGTTTAAACATATTTTTGGTTTGGAATAAAATATGATAATCGAAAATCTTTAAAAAAGAAATTGGACCTGACCTGAGCCTGGCATTAGTTGCTGTTGTTCCTGTCTCTTTGAATTGCATCCAATTCAAAACCAAGCAGCTATGGAGGACGTTTGCAAGTGCAGAAAAATATATCCAAAAAATTAAATGTTATGCTTATTTTTTCCTAATTATAATATTTCAAAATCTTATAAATTCTCAGACTAATGATTAATTGCTCATAATTAGTAAATAGCCCAGTGGAAAAAGAGGATTTCTTCTGTGCTAACAGAATAAAGGGAAGGAAACCAACCGTTTTGATTCTCATCCTGTGAGGAAGATTGTCTTGATTATGAATCAATTTGGCCGGCGCTGTTTACCCATCACACATGAAAGGTGCCGAGCTGACAGCTCCAGAGACGGGAGGGAGCTCCCAGAGACACTGATGGGGCCCAAGGCTCCCGGGGGCTTTTCGCCTCCTACCCTTGGAGACCCCAAAGGCCACCCCGTAGGTGACCCCAGCGAGGGACAGCCCCCCAAGGCTCCCCAGCAGCTCCGCCAGCTAGGGTTCTGCACACCCTCGCATCTTGGCCACCCCCCCTGGCTTGGGGACAATCTTCTAGGAAGAAGGTTGGGGACAGGCTGGGAGAGGGAGCTGCACAGCCCGAGGCCACCAAGAGCAATTAGCCCCCAGCCATCAACGGGGACACTGCCAGGGTGACGAGGAGGTGGGGACAGGCGCACTTTCCCAGCAGGCAGAGCCCAGGGGACCAGAGCATCCTTCCGGGGCTGGCGCGGTGCGAGCCAAGCCCGGGGCTTGTGACCGGCGCGGCCCCGACACATGTTAGAATAAATATTCCGCACAGACACCGTTCCATATGTATGATCCGGTGGGGTGATGATTTTTCTACTGATCACTGGAAGTGACAGCTGTGCGGAGAGCAGGAGAAACAAAGGCACCGACTGCTCTCCCCGTTACACTCCGCTAGCGACATGATGGGGTGACACGGAGCGGCAGCATCTGGTGGCGCGGGGACCGGCAAGCGGGACGGGACGCCTGTTAGCACCGGGCACAAAGGGGTGGCCATGGGGACGGGGTGGAAATAGGGACGGGGTGGCAATGGGGACAGGGGGGAAATAAGGATGGGGTGCCAACGGGGTGGTGATGGGGACAGGGTGGCCGTGGGGATGGGGTGGAAATGAGGATGTGGTGGTGATGGAGCCTGGGTGGCCACGGGGATGGGGTGGAACTAAGGATGGGGTAGCAATAGGGACAGGGTTGCCATGAAGATGGGGTGGAAGCAAGGATGGGGTGGCAATAGGGACAGGGTGGCCATGGAGATGGGGTGGCAATAGGGACAGGGTGGCCATGGA
>JAOXJM010000079.1:33015590-33028125 GCA_026413425.1 Tringa solitaria
CTGTACTCGCTCCAGCACCTCGATATCTCTCTTGTATTGAGGTGCCCAAAACTGGGCACAATACATATTACACCCAGATATCTGAGACAGAAAGCTGAAGGAGGAGCTTTGCTTGGGAGTATGCATACAAGGCTGGCTCACCTCCAGAAAAAGAGGACAAGCCCTTCTTTTTCTATCCCCTGAGGAGCTGCACTCAGCATCTGCTCCAAGTACATGCAAGGATGCCCTGGTGTGTGCTAGCTACTGCCTATGACTGCACAGGAGAAAGAGCGAGCTTTGTCTGATGGACGGCTAATTAACTGCCCCAATTCAGCACTTCCTATGCTTTGGTCAGCAGATAGTATGGTAAACAGTGTAGCTTGCTCTTACTTTGTAATTTCTCCTCCTCCACATGATAAACTGTGTACTGCCCCCTTGCAGAGACCTTCTGCTGATCATGTGGAACAAATGCCTCTTCCCCAGATGTTTTCCGTTTCCCTTGTTTGTATTTACTTGAGGCAGACGTTGTACTGTCATTCTGCTCATGTCCCTGCTGTGGCTTGGCCTGTGAATCATCCAAACCTGCTATTGACATCTGCTCTTGTATAGTGAGAACAAGGATTATGGGGTAAGAATCTGACCTTGTAGTAAGTGAAAGTCTTGCTCCTGCCTCCAGTGGGACCAAGGTTTAAGCCAAGATTTTTTCACTGCCCCTGTGTTTTTTATTTAGCATTGTTGTTAAGATAGACAACCATATTTTCCTTTCCCTGCACAACAGTAATAAATGGGTAAAGGCAGCTGAAAACATAAAAGTAGGAAGGTCCCTGTAAGAGCTGGCACGTTTAGTGATGTTATCCATGGTTTGCTACTACAGCCCATGACAGTGGCATAAGAAAAATTTGACAGAGGTAAAAGTGCATGAGGGAGTTCAGTCTTCTACCTGCCCTCCAGTATTTATCAAGTTTAAGCAAGTAATTAAGCAGTGACAGTGGGATTTATTCAATGCATGCTTTTGGGGTGAGATGGTACTCTTAGGTTTAAACTGTAGTTTTACTAACAGAATTATGCAACAAGGATTCCTTCCCCCTTTTTAAGTAAATCAAATGGTTACATGGCACTTACAAGCATAGAACACACAGACAAGTGTGGAAAATATCTACTAGTATAATACAGGGATTATAAAATATTATTTTTAAGGTACTTTATGTAGTAGAGTGAATATATCTAACTGATATTGCTGCATATAATTCTTTCAGATTTGAACACCTGGTTTCAACCTTTAAAGGTTTTATATACTGAATTTATGGGATACCAGAGGCATGAGTAGGCTCATTTGCTCTGCATAGTAAAAATGTAAGCCTTGAGCTTCCTCAATGGTTTAATGTTTTTAATAATAAGAGATGAGAACCATAGTACAGAATTGCTTCACATACTGCATTTACTTTTTAATGTAAGTTAAAGAGAAGTATTGCACAAGAATTGCATGTTTTACAGGTTTGCTCTACTTGTGCAATCCTTATGAGGACTGGTGGTACTTGCTCCTCTCATAACTACATATTACAGTTACTGGTGAATGTAATGAGCAGCACTCTTCCAGGTTTTGAATATTCAAACATAACCACAAAGTTATGCATTAAATCCATTAACTGTTATATTTTTATACTGTTAATGATAAATTTCAGGTTCTTTATATATAATTAAATAATGAAATATCCTGTTTTTAAAAAGCAAAATGAATACTATAAAGAGCAATGTTATGCCGTTATTTCTTGAAACTCCTGAGAAAGCTTTCTGAAAGCAAGTCAATAGAACAATTGTGCTGTTAATTGCTAATCTATTTTATGTTTTATTAAATGTTTAGTGTTGCTTTCCTAATTCACTTACATGGTAATAGGTAATCAAGTAATGATCAGTGGCTTATAATTTTAAAATATCTTCATTGTATGGAACCTTGAAAGCTAAATAGGACCTGTCATCTGGATGGATATAATATGAACATGCATGAACTTTTTTCCCAAGAAACAGTAATTGTGTTGGTAGCTGGCATTTTACTTAACGTTGATGATTTCTTTCCAGTGTGCTATTCTCAGCACTCCTGAAAACTGACTTTTGGAATTTTTTTTTTTACTTGTGCCTGAAGTCTACTTCAATTTTTTTTTTTGCTTTCCTTGTATTGCTACTATGGGTATAAACCAACAAAAACTGGAATCTACCCCGCTTGACTTCTAAGACGGTGCAGGGGAAAGACACACATGACGATTCCCATTTTTTAGAAAACTAAATGTTTATTTGATCTCTCCAGCATGGCCAGACTCTAGGCTTTGTTTACAGCAGGGCATGAAATGCCATCTAGTAAAGGTCTGAGAGACCATGATTTTCATCTCAACCCAGTGCAGGGTTGTAGCCGGTAGTGAAGAGCAGGATGTGTGTCCAAGAGAGCAACAGGAGTGAAAGACTATGATGTTGCATCTGTGCTAAAGTCTTCCAAACATTGGAAAGCATAGAGTTGCAGTTTTTTTATTGAATAAATAAATCTCCTATATGTTGCTAATTATATGTTAGGTGAACCAGGTATGTTTGTCTGTGACAACCTGATGGTATGCCTTGTGTGTCCTTCCTTGCCTGTGCTTGGGTGGTCAGGTTGATGAATATCTAGTAATAAAAAGAACAATACGCTCTGAAATAGCCCAGACAACTGATTAGCTTGCAAAGGCACTTCAGATAAGTTTTACACTCAAAACATTATTTTTTTTCCACCATAGACAGATTTCTTCCCAAACTGCTAACAGCGAGGCTTTAAATCAGCAGCCTACAATCTGTTTGCTCAGAAAAAGTCAAATTGGGAGTCTAATTCTGAAAACTGACAAAGTCAACTGAGGAATTATTTTATAGTTTACCAGTTTCTCATGAGCTAGTAAAGGAGATAATGCACTGCATGTAAGTCAAAGCAGTCTGGTAGTCTGGTAGTTTTTTTCCCCCAAGATTAGAGCTCCTTTACTTAGCCTGAAGCACTTGCACCCAACGCGTCACCCTACATACCAAAATTTTAGCTTACTTTGAGGTAAGGGATATTATTTGACAACAGCATTGAAATACTTTGCCACACACAAAGCCGTCAGGGACAGCAAAGTAGGTTACAAGTGTGGACTGACAATCTGCAGAAACTTCCAAGTGCACGTGATGAAAGCTAGACACTGGATGGCTAAATTTGGAGATGAATTGGTCATTACTGTATTTAAACAAGGAAAAAGAAGAAAATATATGTGGTAAAATTCTGGTTTCCTTCCAGATGTGTAGCACAGCTGAGGTAGGGTGGTCAGAAGTGCAAAGAAAGCGATGACTGCACTGCAGCCTGCTGGTAGCCGTATTTCTGTATGGGTAGTTGTTTGTAGAAGTGACCCCATACATTCTAGTTTTTATCTGTGTCTTTCCTGAGTGAAAATTTTCACATTTTAAGGAGGCTTAAAAAAGCAAGACTTCTCTTAGGTAGCTTAAGGCACCAGATGTTGTGTGGCCTATGAAAGGTCTCTGGAAATTAAATAGGACGAAAGAGGGTTGTATAGCTGAAGCCCTTGGCTTCAAGTGTGAAATCTACTGAAGGTGGCCAAAGTCCTTTGACTAACACCACCTGGCTAATTGTAAGGTATTTAGACACCCCTTTCCCTCCTCAATGAAGGGCTTCAAATAATATTTGGGGAGCATGGATTTGTAAGTAGGTTGGCAATAGATGCTTCTAGAGGTTATCTTACTTCTGAAACTATTACCTTAAGTGGCCAGATGCTCCTGCTTTTATCTTTGCCCAGTAAAAGGAAACAGAGTTATTTAACTCTATTAAAAGTTCATCTTCTAGTGAAAAACGATGTTCTCATTCTGCTAATTCAAAGGTATACAGAAGAAACCAGAGATTTTTTGATTATGGCAGGAATGAGCTGGAGATGTTTCCAATTTCCTGAAGTATTTGTGCCTACCTCCTTTAAATATGAGGATTCTAAGACTGAAACACTTAAATTTATTTCAGGAGGGGAAAAGAAAACTCAGCAAAAAAAAAAACCCCAACAAACACATGCAAAAAAACCCCACCAAAACCCCAACAATCCCCAAACAAATTACTACACGGTGGAAGATGAAAATCTTAAGTAGGTCACTGAAAGGGGCAAGAGGGAGAATCAAAATATGCCAGTGGCATTAACAAATTCTCAGAGTAATCTGTTTCCTTCCAGGGTTCAGAACCTTACTACAGAAGATGACAAAACATATTTAACATGAATCGAATTGCAAACTGTAAAAGTCAGGGCACTTACTAATCTGTGACCAAGTAACTTTGTTCTCCCTAGCTATAAAATTAAATAATCATCACAATTAAGTAATCACTCTTCACAAGTGGCAGGTGCAATGGAATATAGAAAAATGCAGAAGGGAGATACACAAGCTAACAGCAGTTGATTTAGGTATGCAATACCTGGAAAAAAATATACCAAATTAGGTGGCAATGAACATTAACCAGTTTTGACACTGAACTGGGGGAGGAACCCCAAGAATAATATACCTTTGATATAAGTGTGTGTGTTTCAGACATACTGAAAATTAGGAAGATGTACTTGAAAATTTAGAAATGAACCAGGTTTTTCCAGGTTAGATATGAAGAAAGGGTTTGGGCAATATACTTGATTTAAAAACAATAGGATGAATCTACTGGCATTGTTAGAGGATTGCCCTTCTGTCATTCAGTGCTGGGCCCAAATCCATCCTTCACTAAAATGCTCTTGCTTTGACCAGCAAGCGAAGCTGACCTGATCCTCTGATCCAGTGACAATGTGGTGAATTTCTGGGGTATCTTTGACTTAAGTCTCTTGGCTTAAACAGTCACAGGTAGACAGCACAGCTGTGTCTTACAGAATGAGGCAGAGAAGGCTTGAGTGAACCTGCAAAGCATTTATTCAAGGAGTAGGTATTAAACTTCCTTATGTGCATCTTTTAACTTACTTAGCTCTAATTGTCCTACCAGGTGCAGGAGCATCATAAGGGTGTAAGGCAGCTTAGCAGAGTATTTGCAGTTGTGTGTGGTGCTGAAGAAAGCTGCCTGGGCATGGGTGGCTGCGTAGATGTGAGGAGAGAAAATAGTGTAGAATTTGACAAGTTGAGGTACAAACAGTGTTTTCACAGGATAGTTTCTGGTAAACTGTGACTGAACTCAGAACATGACTTACACTTTGGGGGGGGTTGGTGGGAAGATGATGAAAACTGTTTAAGGAGCATTGTGTTTTAGTGCTTGTATGCACTCACTAATCATCTGAAGATTCACTTTCCTACTGCTTTGTTACTCTTTTATAACTAAAATGCAAAAGACTGATACTATTATATTGTAATGCAAGTATATAACATTGTTGAGACTTGAATGAATAGCAGAGAGATTCTGTTATTGCTTGCACTGTGGCTGAATGTTAGGTGAAGATTAAAGATTCTGTGTGGCAAAGGAAGATTGCTGTTAGCAAAACACCACAGAAGGCTTTAGTTTGTTAGGGGCACCTGCAAACTGGTCTGCCTATCTCTTGCTTTTAAAGATTTTGAACTGCTTGTTTTAATGATGCTGACTGTGCTTCTTTCAGTCTGACAAGTCATGTGAGCTAAGGGAAAGTAAATGAAAAGTTCTGTATTTGAACTGGCATTGTGGCTTAGGTTTTTGTTTTCTTTTAACCTACACTTTCAAAGGAAGGAAACACCAGAAGCCTTGCAATGTAATATGCATAGCTGACCTTTTGAGTTCCGGATTGCATCAGGAAGGAGGAAAGTACTTCAAGGTACAAAAGCGGAAGGTTAGAGCAAGGTCTAGTAATTCCAGCACTTTGAGTCACTGGAAATAATAAATACTGCAGAGATAACCGTGCAGTGCTGCAAGCAAAGATGGAAGAAAAGTGCAAATATATGCTGAACTATTAAAATATTAGAGCAATGTTTTCAGCATTGCTGTAACTTTTTCATTTCTATTGAACTGTGAAGCCGAGTACCACAGAAGTAAATGCCAACTGTGACAAAATACATAAAACAACAAGAGAAGGAAATTTATACCAAATAGTAACACCCAAAGCTATTAAAGAGGAATCAAGCACAGCTACTGTATTCACTATGTCTAATTCACTGGCATGCACCAGTTCCGATAAGCAATTTTTAACAGCATCTCCTCTATCCTGGGTAGGACAAATAAATGAAATTGTTGCCCTCTGGGTTTGGAAGTTGTACGTGAAAAGCAGGAATTGTTGTCCATCCTTTTATTATTTTTTTTAAACAGTAGGAATGAAATCCTGATATTTTTATTTTTTTTTTAACTGAAGTTTGTGGCAGAACTTCTGTTGATGTTAGCTTCACTGCCATGTTAAAATAGTAATGCCTCATGAGGCCTCTTGTGCTGCCAATACAGAAATGTGGAATAAGAGACAGTTGTTTTCCCCAGAGAACTTGCCATCTAAACAGAGTATGAAATAGATGGTGAGCTAAAGAGCTTTCATATAAATGATATCTTTATAGTGAGGAATTCTGGGGCTTCAGAATCCCAGAAAGTAGAGGGAGAGAGAGACAACAAGACACTTCAAACCTTCACTGTGAAATATTGAAGCAAAGACATTTGCAATGGGTTCAGAATTAACATCATCTGGTTGCATCTTTTCTGGGAAGTGGCTTCATCTCTCCCTCACACAACCACTTGGCAAACCAAATAAGAATGTTGGTGATGGGGTCAAGAGGCTTGTTTAGCCAAGCACCAAGTTTTGTAGGACACATCCAGTGAGTCAGGTGTAAAATTTCATTGTAATTGAGTATGTACCACTTGCTAAGATGGGTGTGGGAGCTGCTTTTCTCAGAGAAGAAATGCTCACTGTGCTGCCTTGTTATGTCACAAGGACCATGATGGCAACTACTTGAGGCGAAAGGGGGAGTGCTGTGCTCCCAGCAGCAGGGCCATGGAGCAGAATTACTGGAGTTACCAGTTACCTGAAGGAGGTCACTGTCTTTCATATCCCAGTTTTCCCCATCTTTCTTTTGAGTTGTTCCTTCCCTTTCCATAGATGTTGCCAGTCAGAAGCATTCCTGCAATGCCCTGGAGTTCTACCTACTTCACTGAAGGATTAGAAAAGAATTTTCACTGTTGGACTGGATTGACTGGGGTTCAGTGGGTTTTCTGCCTGCCTTGCAGCTGGAGTGCAAAGAATAAAGACTTCAGATGCTTCCTTATAGTATAATAAAACAATATTTCCTGTGACTTGCAGTTGCTAAGAAGAGGAGAGAAGTGATAAACACGCTGTTTCCCATCATGAATGAGATTTCAGACTTTTTCTTTTTGATCTTTGGCCAGAAGGGGACAGATGTCTGTCTGCCTTAACAGAAGCAGTCAAACAGAGGTGTTCTGTTCAGTCCCACTTACCTTCCCCCCTCGCTTTACAGACTGTGCTGGAGAGCAGGCTGCCGGGCCACCCAACAGGAGCTTTGCACCCCATATCTTAACCAGGTTTGAGGCCTGGTCACTGAAATTGCAAAAAGATACGTAGCTTCATCCAATGCTTTTTAAAATGAGGTTCAAACCTGATGCTTAAAACCTCTTCCAGCATCTGTTTTCCATTCATTTACGTTCTCCAAGCAACTGCTGTATTTCAAGATGATGTTTGCTGATTTGGGCTGGTCTTTCATGGAAGAAGTTAGATATTTATTTTAGGCACATAGTGGTTCCAATTTTTCCCTGTGATTTTATAGCTTTAAATTCCAGTAGCCTGTTGTACCGAAAGCACTGTCACTTTGAGACAGAAAAGACTGCTCATTATGCAGAAGGGACAAACCATGGGCTTTCAGTAAGTCTTTACTCTTTGTACTTGTGCTATATAGTTTCACTCTTATCTGCTTAGGTTGAAAATATATAGTTACTAGTTACAAAAATCTGTTAACACGATTCTAAGATGTCAGTCACTGCTGAGCTGGTATTTTTAACAGCATTTTGTCCTACTTGTAACATACGCTTTTTTTGTGCATCTAACTTATGGCTTGCAGCCCTTGAGGTTTCTTCAGACACTCCCAGATGCAGTTGCGAACAGCGCTCAAGTAGCGAAATAAAAATTTCCATACTTCATGATGCTCACAGGTGCATTAATACCGCACTGAAATGAGAGCTTGTGGCATGGTGGTAACACGCAGCCTAGTGAGCCCTGAAACTGTCCATGTGTGTCCCAGTAAGATTTTTTTTTTTAGTGCTAGGTGTACACTCTGGTAAGGAAAATTAAAGTTTGAACCTTTGGGCTACTTTTTCTTTACAGTGACTTTGTGCAGCTTAGCACTTAAGCCGTCTGTAAAATCACTCCACCTGTATCAAATTTCCTTGCTATCATCACTCAGATGCTCTTTCACATGCAGTTTCCATTCCATGTTTTTCTGTAACTGAGTTAGTGTCTTCTTTCTAAGTACCTTTTCCACAGCAAAAGTGCTGTTTCTTGGGATTTGAAGGCACACTGCGTGGTCGACTGCGGCATTAGACATAGACCTTGGAGACAGCATCAGCCATCCTTTCCCTGGGGGAGGTGGAAGTGTGGGCTGCTGTGCCACAGCAGGGCTATAAGAAGCCCCCACCGGGGAAAATCTGGGGATGCTGTATAAGTACCTGTAGAGCTAAAAAAACAACAACAAAAAAAAAAACAAAACAAAAAAAACCCAACCAAACAAACAAAAAAACCTTTAAATTCTCACTCCAGAGCTTCAGCTCCCATATCCCATGGCCACATATATATCTTTGTCTTAATGGTTCCTCATTGATTTCTCTCCCCATTTGGATGGGTGGCAGTTGCCTGCATATGTTCTCTAGTTGAAGTGGGAGCTGTGGCAGGTAGTTAACCACTTCTATAAAAATCTTTGTGTTTCTATGATGAGGTGAATATCAGTAACTGCATTGTTAATGCTGAAATTTGTTCTTACTGCAAGTTTGGAGCTGTCTGTGGCATGTAATGCAATGTTAATTTTTTTTTTTCCTGAGCAGTGTTGAAGGTATGATGAAGAATAGAAAGTGTTTTTTTGACAGCTGGAGTACTTCACTTTGTTTCCTCTGGTTTTTGGTCACTTTCAGACAAAAAAAAAAGTATGGCTCAAAGTGCTAAATTCTATTAAAAATGCTTTTCTTTGGAGTGGAGGGGAACAATGGCAAATATTATAAAAAAAAATGGTGATTTTGGCAGAGTAAATTAAACTTTTTTTAGACCAGATCTCAAAAATAAAACTCACTAAACACAGAGCTTTTTCAAATATTTTAAAAACCTTTCAATGAAAAATATCTGTGATTTTCCATTTTGCACAGGTAGAATAATATTTACCTCTTGTGCTGTAGGACCCTCTTTGCTTGTTACTTTCCACAGTGGGAATGCCCGCCAACTCTTGATTTTTTTTCTTGATTTTTTTTTTTAATTAAAGTAAAAGTCAGTGCTTTAAAATGAGCTAAAGAGAATATAACAGTTCTTGTGGATGAAACTTTTTGTGCATCTTTAAAGACCCTAAATAATCACATACTGCAATGTAGAAGAATGAGAAACCAAATCATTCATGTAGTCTCTTGAACAGAATTTCCTGGCTAAACATGATGTCTTTTTGACAGTTTACATGATCTTTTCTGCTATGAATTAGAGAACATTTAAATTAAAATGTTAAGTTCTGCCACATTCTACTCTGTATTTTTTTTAATTCTGTGAGTTTACGTCTTCCCCCTTCCTCTGTTGCTGAAGATTATGACCAAGTATTCCTGTCAGCTGCTCTGGTGTAACAAGGGAGCAAGGAGATCGAGAACCAAGGTGTTCACATTTTTTTTGTTCTTTTTTGCCCGGTAATGCCTTTCTCCTGCTGTTTTAAGGAGAAGCAAAGTTGATTCTTTAAAGTGAATTTGTGGAGGGGAGGGGTGTATGAGGCCAGTCAGTGTGTGAGGACTGAGGGAAGATGTGTTTTATCCAAAGCTGAGCAGGACACTGTGGTGTTTCTCTGAATTTGTAATGACTGTTTTATTTATCAAGATCCATACTTATGAGCAGTGCAAACTATACAAGTGTTGGTAGCAGAAATAAAGCATTTTGTGTAGCTTTAAAGAGATTATTTTTGTCACCAAATACTGCTTAATACAAAATGTATTAGTTCTTTTCACTGCATCAATACAATTAGTTCAGTCTGTTAACCAGCGTATTTCATCTAATACTTTCTTTTGCATTTGCTGACAATACAATTACAAAAAATTACAAACCAGCTGAAAACAATGCAAATGCATTTGTCTGTTTCCTGTTTCTTCCACAATGGCAGTTTGCCAGAGATGACACGCTTCACTAAATGTCACTAAATATTATGTACTTAAGACTTAATTATGCCTTAAAGGCACTGGCCCTTTTAGGGAAGAGAGTGGATAAAATTACTTCCTTCAGAGCTTTGAGCCATGATCTCCCTGAGAAAACGTGACTGCTGGTAGTGTGGTGGGAAATCAAAAGGCAAGATCATCATCTATTTGAGATGATAGAGCATATGTTCTTGCCCACACTTTCTCAGCTCTGCTGATGGGTGAGCTAACTTATGGCTTTCGGCATTAAACAAACCTCTATTAAAGCTGTGTCTGCATTTGCAGCCTCAAATGCTCTGTGTCCCATTATCTGAGGCTTAGAAAGGAGAGGTAAATTCCAGGCTATGAAAGCTGAGATCCCAAATACTTCTAGATTTTCCTATAATAAATCAAAGTATGAATGGTTAATTAAAAAAAGAACCAAAATACCTTTGCAGGCTTTTTGTCCAACATTAACAGTGCGGGTCAGGAGGACCGAATAGTTGAGAGTCTGGACTGGGATCTCCAAGATCTCTAAAGAGGCTGTCACACTCAGAACACACAATTGCTGGCAGCTTCTAATTCTTAAGTCCTTGAAAATAATATATTTCATAACATCTTTATAACTTCAGGATATATATATTCAGATGCAACCCATGGGAACACAGCTAAATCAGGATTATATTGTGCTGTGGAAGTATGTAGGATGTAGCTGTTGAATAATTTAATGCTGCTTTTTTCTATCAAATTTTTGGTTTATCCATTCTCCTTAGCATTTAGTCCACCCTCAAATGTCCTTTCTGAAGTCAAACTATTACAAACTACTGCAGGTATAAGTCAGTAAGTGGTATTAGCGCTGAATTTCCCAAGAGCTGTATCTCATGTCAGGAAATTTTATTTAGAGTTTTATCTGTTTAGACAGTTACTTATTAACAAAAACAGCATCTCAGTTTGAAAATCTGCATGGTCCAGGTTACAGGAGCAACTGTCTAAACTGGGTGACTTCAGTGTCAAAATTTCTTCTTCCAGTGCTTCCGCATGGTTCACAAAATCACTGTGATGAGTAACAGGTTGTAAGTTCAGCACCCAGCCCTGGAGTTCACCTTTTCTCTGCCATAGCACCTTCCACCTCTCTTGTGAGCTTTTTCCAGCTCACCTTTACTGTCTGTCTTCTCTCGAGCTCTATTCCTGGGCTGAAGTTTTAAAGAGATGAAAATGGAACTTCTCCTCAATGGCACTTCCTCCCTGACCCACAGTCAATTATTTAGCCTCCTCACTCGTTTCTGGAAACTTCTTTTCCGAGTTCTTTCGGTACTTAGCTTGATATCCATACATATATAAAAAAACAGAAGTGATTGGAGCAAATCCTTTTATCTTCTCTGCTACGTGTGTGCTCAAAACACATCTGGGCTAAAATGTTACAGCTTAGAAGAAGGTAAGCAACATATGCTCTTGCAAACCAAAAATAGCAGAGCCTGAGTTTTAATTGAAACATCAAGTGCTGCTATTCACATGTGTTGCTTGATTTTCACCCTTGACTTCGATAGAGAAAATTTCCAGAACTGTTATATCTTCCTTGTTGTAATATACAAAAAACCACAAATGTATTCTAACTTACTGTCATCAGTGATATTTATATAAAGCATTGACTTTGCAATGGTACATAATCTATTATTGAAATGAAATTTAATTGCACCTAAATACTACTCGCTGTATGCCTTTTCCCATCCTTTTATAAATGCATCTTAGCATAGTCCCTGCTTGCAGCTGAAATAATAAATGATTTCATACTTTGAGTTATTTTTGGGATACTGGAAATGGGTTTTCTGTCAGTACAGAGCCATTTTATGAACTTGTTATGGTGTGGGTATTCATTGCTTCCTCTCATCTTGCAGAATAAGTCTCTGGACATTAGTATCTAGCGTTTAAATGTTTTGGATGAACTCATGTTGAAATAAGAAGAATATTGAGTGATCTTTTTGCCAAATATTTTAGTTCCAGTGGCACACATTTAATTACGCTTCACTAAATACCTTCAAATACATACCTTATGTTTACAGCCTTGTTCTCATGTTGTAATTCCATTGCTATCAGCGCTTTTAAAGCAGATTTTTCTTTCTCTATCTTAAAGTTTATCAATATGAAATGCAGCAATAGACTTAATAGGAAAACAATATTTCTAGTATAATGGTCCTTATGAAAAATATTGAAATGGTGCCAGTTCTCATAGCAAGTATTCTT
>JAOXJM010000079.1:33032435-33042593 GCA_026413425.1 Tringa solitaria
GGGGATGCCTGATACTTCTAACTCTTTAAAACCTGTTACAGAAAGTGTTTTTATTTTTGCCTTTTTGATACATTACAGCAAAAATCTCCGTATCAAGCTGGCTTTCAACTCTGAATGTCTTTGAATAACATTCTGAAGGAAATGATTTGATTTTAGTGACACAATGTTTTGACCTGAAATATGTTGTTCAGGAAGCTTGTGGGATAGGAAATGGTAACCCCATGTGGTAATGGTTCTTGGAGCTGTGCTTGACTGAGACAAAAATAGGTTTGGCGGCTGCTGTATTCCTCCAGTAAGGCTGCAGCTTAATCAGGATGAAGGGGGTGGTGCAACTAGGGAGCAGGAGTGTGGTATGAGTTTTACCTAATGAATACAATTTTACCTAATGAATTGTTATACTGGGCAGAGGAGCAGCTCTTCTGCTTACTGAAGGCACTTGTGAAGGACTGGAGCAGGAAGAGAGACTTTCCCCTTGGCAAAAACAGTTCATAACTCGTTATAGCAGGCTACCCCAGATTCTTGTTAGATGAAGACTAGAATTAATTCCTATGTTCCTGTTAACCACAGTTGATCTGGGGCTTTTCCTCTGTCTTCTTCCATGCAACTTCCCTCCCTCTGTCTTGTACTGTGGAGAGCAAGAACCCTTTGCTCTGTCCCTTTTGTATTGTCTCTGTGGCCCTGTGCATCCTTCCCCCACCAGAGCTCTCCTACACACACTTCTAAGACCTGGACACCCCTCCATGTCTCTGCTGTTTCACATCTCCATTGCTTAAGCATTCTTCTGCTTGTCCCCCGACACCTGCAGAGCTGTTCTTGTTTACATCCATTGTCAGTTCTGCTGCTAAAACTGCTTTCTGAGCTTGCTGCATTGCCAGTGCTCCCCATTTCTGTTCACCTTCCTTTATCCAGCTCCTTTCAGTATTGCATCAATCATAAACTAATTGTCTCCCTACCTTTCACTACATATTCAGTGATGACAGTGTGCCTTCTGCCCTGATTGTCCCATGACATTGAGAAGCAACAGTGCTACAAGAACTAAAGAATAACACACAGAGAGCTCATGGACAGAACAAAACTGACAGTGAAGCCAGAGTACTGTGAGGAACAGAGAGGATGAAAAGACCACCACTACGAGGACATTTAGGGAGGAGGAGTTTTGGAAACCATGATATTAAGGGCCAAGGAAGAGAAAGTAGCAGGACATACTTTTATGGCTGATTTAAAAAGATCTAAGCCAATGCTGTCCTGCTGTAAAGGGATAGTCACACACTTGTCTCCAAAGGCCCTCCCACAACCTCTTGCATCAGCAGCAGCTTTTACGTACTATGGGTTGAGTTGGGTCAGTTTGATTCAGCAACAGCGAGCTGCCAGGGCATAGGTGGGGAAGGGATAACACTTTTTATTATTTTTTTTTCTGCTCCCAGCAGTTTGGCCTTAGATTGTTTTAAAATTACCGTAACAACTTCTCTTTAGAAAGGTGAATTTGGGGCTCTGAGAAAAGTAGAGGCAGAAGAGTGCCTGGAGGAGAGAAAATCCCTGTGTAGGAGGGAACACAGATGTTTTACAGGGTCTTAGTATCTCTAGAAAGAGAAGTTAAAAAAAAATACATCAAAGTTGTTGGGCAAGGAGTAAATATCCCATCCTTTCTTCTCCCCTAAAAGAAGCGGGAGGAAAAGGGAATGGTTGTATTGACTGAGCAACTAAATAAATTAGTCAAAAAGTCAGAAACAGTTGTCAACTTCAATTTTGCACATGACTTCAATCTAAGTGGGAAATTATTTTACTGCCACTTTGACTGTCTTTCTTCTCCGCCTCCTCTTTCCTCATTTCATCCATCTGCTGTACCCTTTTATTCCTAAAGATTATTTTTTTTTTAATGTTTCTCATAAGAGTACTGATCCTTTAGTGTATGATTATGAAATGCTGAAGACAACAGGACCTTGATCTCTGCCTGGGGCCACTACCTGTCTGTAGTGACATCTCCAGTGAGTCAGAGTTTGTCCAGACAAGGGTATCTCTGTAACCAGAGCCCTGTTAATGAAAGATACAAAAATAAATCCTGCTCACCAAGGACCCATCTTAAGCTGAGACAAGGCCACTTCCAAATGAAGGCATTCATTCAGGCATATGGCTACTGTGAACTTTTCTGAGTGTCCCTGTTAGTTAAATTAATAACAGATGTGCCCAGCTTGAAGTAATAGAGCTTGATATAGAGAGGAAAGGAAGTCTAATAGAAAACATCCTCAGAAAATTCAGTTGTCTCCAAATTGCATTGTTATATATAAATACATACACTTTATCAGCAATAATGACATTTTAGGGTGCATTTACAAATTGATGAATAACACGTATATACCAAGTAAGAAGATTTGTAAATAATATCATATTCTGCAAAAGGTGACATAAAAATTTTGGGGAAAATGCTAGCAGTTAACTCTGAGACCAGGCTCTCTTCTTAATGCTGAACTCTGTTTTAAGCCCAGGTCCAGTTCATGTCTTTTATAATAATAGGGTTACATAGTAATCAAACTCATTATATGTAGCTTTGTTCTCCACCCCAATAATTGCAATAGAGATCCTTTAAAACCATGACCAAATTTTATTAGCAAATATCTGTTCATCATGTCTGGGTAGCTTTGTAATAACTAAAAAAGAATAAATAGTTTGATGTCTTATCTTAACTGACACTTGTACTACGCTGTCATCTAAGCTGGTTTTTGTAACCCAGCCTGCCTCCATGTGGAAAATCAGCTCTGACAAAGCCGAAGCCCTTGCACCCTGCATTTTTCTGCCTTTTAGCAGACTAGCTTTCTGTTTAAATGGCCTCACATAATATATCAAGACAGGTTGGCTGTTGACACCAGTGCTGGAAGTTTTAACTTACCTGCAACAGTGGGCTAGACCCTGGAAAAATCAGCACTATGTGGATCAGAGCTGTGAATCCCCGTTGGGCCAGGAGATGGCCTTGTCCTTGCCCAGCTGGAAGCAGGCAGCTCCTTCTCTTAGCCGAGTCAAGGTATTCACCCAGAGTGCCTGTGCGTTTTGGATTTGGGGCTAAAGCAGCATGTTTCCTTTTGAGTTTCCTCTAATAGACATCGGCAATTAAATTAATAACAGTTGTTACTGTTTGTTCCTGTTTTTCACTAGGTTTCTTCAAACCTAGTGAGGTTCCTGAGAAAGGATGGATTTCTTCAGAAATATGAGGATTTCTTATACCCAGGGGAATTTTTGGGTGGCAAATTAACCGGTTGCTGTTCTGTGCTGCCAACAAGTGAAATATCTCAGAATAATTATTTGTCTTTCAGATGCCACAGATTACCTTTCTTTTAGTACATGCTCATGGCATTTGTTGGAGCTCTGGGCAGATTTGGCCCCAATATGTCTGTATATTTTTCTCCTGTGCATTTGTTACCTCATTAACGTAAGGAGCAGAGGAGATTCCTGGGTGGTTTTTGTGTGTTCTAATTATCTTGGAAAAGAGACTCTTATCTATTCAGATATGTTTGCATAGTGGACGGGGGGGTTATGCCCAGCAGACTGGGAAACTGCCAGGCTGTTCAGTTCAGGCACAGTCTGAACTGTCACTATCCTGGAGGGGTTTGCCCATGCTGAATGCAGTGCTGTGTATAATGAAACTCTTCTTCCTTTTGTTGAATACATTAAAATAGATACCGTGTACATTGTAAGTCATCACGATTCAATCTTTATATTTAATCTCCTTAAATGTCATTCAATAACTGTCAAATACCTTTTAATGAACATATGATTTTGGTACTAATTTTATGGAGAAAAATCTTATAAAGTCATGCCTAACTATACATTTGGCTGCACCTTCTGTGTTTTGAATTTCTCAATAGAATAGTGCACTGAATGGCAGTACTAGAGAAATGACCTTGCTGGTAGATGAGAGCTCAGGGTGTGCTCCTTGCTGCTGTTACCCTGGCAGATATATGCTGTAAAGCAGCAAACCATGAAGAACAATAAAAAATTAGCTGGATATTAAAAAAAGTCAATTAAATGTATAGAAGCATTATGAGGAATTTTTACAAGTAAAAGTCAAGTGAAGTTGAGTTATGAATCTACTGAATGGGATGCATTTGTTTCTCTCAGCCCTCTTTTGCATCCTTTACTCAGTAACATTTGCTATATTTTCTATAACCTCCCCATGTAACAATATTTTAATGCTACTTATCTTTTTCTTGAAAAGGGAAGAAATATGATCAGTAGACAGGATGACAAGCTGAACAGCTGCCTTCTAAAGTGATTTTAATACAGCGAGGAATCAAGTGTAGTGGTATTTTAACATGACTAAAAAGATTTGTTGGTACTTTGTCTTAAGTATTAAGCTACAGTGCTTGCAAAGTGGTGTCCTTTTTTGGAAGCAGGAGCTAGTGCTTCTGAGATGGTCATGTTGTAAAAGCAATTACAAATTTGTGGTGCTAAAAAATAAAATCTGCCATATCATAAACTCATTTTCTTACTCTGTCAAGTAAATAGGACTAATTCAATAAGACTGCTCTCGATGCAAGTTACATACTTGCTGGAAATGCAAGTGGGTTCTATAAAGGTAATGAAATTTTGAGGGAATCATCTTTAATTGCATGTCTAAAATAAAATCATCAAAAAAAGGTCCTTATTGAAACCACTATCTTAGAATGCAGAGAAATAAGAATTTGATACTTTATGACAAAATCGTGTCACCTAGAGATTCTCTCCATCAAAGCCTTAATGAATGTTTCCAGAAGAAAACTAGAGAAAATGCTAAACCTATCAGCTAATGATTATTTATAGAGTTAACATAAATATATTGTCAGGAGAACACAGGTACTGTGAGAGGTATCAGTTCCAGAAAGCAGGTGTCTCTTCACTGGAAAACAGGAGCACCTGACTTTTCTTTTTTTACACATAAATTTGTTGTGGTAAATTGTAATTCTGTTGTGACTACCTGATTTCTACCAGGAAAATAAGTATTAGTGTTGTCTTACTGCACTGGGGGAAGTAGATATTTAAAATTTACATTCCTTTTTCTCTTTCCAATTTCAGTATTCAGTTTCACTGAGATAATATTTTCTGTCTGCCTTTTTGAAGAGCTTACTGCAACTTCAGAGAATCTCAAGATATCAGAAAAATACTTCTTTGTGATCCCTTTTGTTTGTTTATAAAAGATTACTTAATGGAATTCATTTTTTCAAACTTGCACACTTTTTTAAAAGTTGAAATCCAGTTGCCAAGCAAAATAAACACAGCAGGGTAAGCTGCTGTGGAAAAACAAGGTATCAATATGTAATTTCACTGAACTGACAAAGTGAAATCATAATATTAACTTAGCTTCATAGAAAGCCAATCATAATATTATTTAAATATTCTAATAGATTTTGAATTGCAAGAACCCTTATAAGATAAATTCTCTTGGCTTTGCCACAGAGATACATGTTTCCTTCTTCACTTATAGATGTTAGTGATTTATAAATCAAACAGCTTGTAGTAAAGTAGGTAAGGCAATCAGCTTTGTCCTAAATATTCTGTAATATCCTTGGCTGCCTGGTGCAATAGCAGTCTTGAATGTCTTGCTCAAGAAGTGGTGTTCTGCAGAAGTCTCTGCTCTTCCTGGTTTCCTGGAGTCTGCAAATGGCTGGGGTCACCACAGTGACAGCGGTCTTATAGTATCCTTTTACTTTTATAGTACTATTTCTGTAGGAGCACATCAGGGTTTTGTAGTGATCTCAAAATTATTTTTTTTTTTCTGATGTAAAATTGCCATAGAGCGGGAGATAGTCCAGCAGGATACAAAAGTCCACGGTTTGTTGCAGTGCAACAAACCAACCTGAACATGCAAGTAGCAGAACTGTTTAGCTAGCTAACGGGTATTAGATGCTATTTTCATTCCTTCTGATCCAATTTATAACACCAAAGCCTGCTATAAATCGTCAAAATCTGGCAACAAAAATTCCAGAGAACAGAGATTCATACTATAATGGAGAACTTCTTTTCTTTTTTTTTTAGTCGTTTTTGATTTGTTTTTGTTTTTGGTTTTTTTTTCTTATTGGGAAGCTAAGTGACAGGTTTAGTTCTGTTGTTTCAACTTGTGATGGATTAACACAACATTGAGGAAAAGTAAGCAGGAACTGAAGTCTTTGTTTGGGGAAGTTTTAGGAGTACTACTTGGGTTTTGTTTTGTTTTCAGGAACTTTTCAGATGCTGATCTGGACAAAACCCGTGTTCAGGGCTATAAAGTGGGATTTTTATTCTTAGAAGATAGCCTACTTTACTTGTAGTTCCATATCCATGCATAAAACAGTATATTACCTTTCCCTGTGAATCTGTGTTAAAGGATTTTTATGTCATGCTAAATATTACCCCTTTGAATTACCAGGGTTCAATCTCTGCAAAGTCTTTGAGACAATGAGGAGAGTGTTTTGCATAGCTAAACCCCTTCCTGTGCACCCAACGTGAGCACTAGTCAATGAAACTTCAGTGCTTTTCCCTCCAAAACGTAACCGTGTATATTACTCTCTTCCAATGTAAGTGTGTAGCCCTGGGTTGCCTGCCAGAAGAGGTGAGCTACAACACTACTGAAGTGTTTCCTTCAGCTGGAGTATCTTTAGACACCAAAAAAAGGGAGCTCTGGGGTTGAAGTTGGTGTATTGTCCTTGCCACAAAAGGGAGCTTGGGCAGCAGGTGTCCTGACAGCAGTGGAAGTCCATTTTCCACAAGATAAGGGTGTTTATGGAAAAATTATCATTGGAAGACTTCTCACGTGGGTGAAAATATGTTATCTCATTGACAAATTAATTCAGGATTTTAAGGCACTAGGATTTAAAGGATGTGTCTCATCTCAGGAAACTACATAATATTGCTCTCTGTGCAATGTTCAGGAAAAACAAGCACTTAATGTCTTTTTTTTTTTTTTTTACTCTTAAGCAGTTGAGGTGTGTGGAAAGTACCACTGATGTTTCTGTCCTGGCAGCAGACAACAGAGAGTGGTGTCTCTAGTGAGTCAGGAAGATCTCACGTCCTCGCACATTGGCTTTCTGGGACTAGCAGAGCCTTAAGCATCTGTGGCTGTAGCCCAGACAATGGTTGGCTGTAAACTGGAAGCTTTCACATGTGAGATGGAAATACTTGTGTTCAAAGAACAACCAGAAACTAACGCATGAGAAGTTGTATAATTTCTTCTGCTAATCGAAGCACTAATGCCCTTCATATTATGCAAATCCCATTGTATTACATGTGTATAAACTGTACAAATATTGTAATTCCCGAAGTAATAGAAATAATGTGATTTAGCAAGGAAGAGGTCTTTCTTAAAGTGATAAGGCACTCTGTATAGAGCTGAGACCAGAATAAATGAACATATGATAAGTCTTAAATTACTCCTCATTGTGAACAACTAAACTGCAAGTTACATTAGAACCTAATATTTCATGATTATTTTTTTAATTACTGTCACCATATAGAGCTGTATTCTGCATTTCTGCCATAGCTTAATCATGCACCACTCCAGGAGAGACCTTCAGCTGCCATGTGCTGTTGGCTCTCTGCAAAGCCATGACACTACATGGAATTATACAAGTTGAAAATTTTTCTCTAATGTTTCTTTGCAGTGTGGTATATGAAAGGGGGATGGAATTAGGCCTGTAATCTTTGTAGCAGCAGTCATACAGTTTGCAGTTGAAAACACTCCCATATTTTCATGAACTTACAACTTAGTGAAAAAAAGTAATTTTATTTTTCCCATAACTAGTTTCATTTATAAGTGATTCAAAACACACATATTTGTTTTTTTATCACACTTCAAATTACTAGTGCTGGAGGAAGAAGATGTTTTCTTATCAGAAAAATAGATGAGCTGTGAAACTAAAAAATGACTGAGCTCTTCAAACATGACCACGTTTCTCCTGTAGCTACTGTGTCTCAGCACTTGACAAAGGGCTGACAGCCTAAAATGTTCAGATGACAAATCTTTCCATTCTCTCCCTGACCCCTCCTTACATGATCACTCTGCAGAGTTCAGACCTTGGCAAGCTGCAGCACCAATAAATACTGGGTTATGTAGCTGCAGGGTAGAGCTGGTAGCACAACACTCACCAAATATGAAATGCGGGCTATCAGGTGGATGACCTGGTGTCCAGGCAAGTTTTATTTCTAGCTATAGAAAAGAGGGCGAGATTTGGTTTGGTTTTGAGGTGTGTTTTTTCCCCTTTTTTTTTTTTCTCCCCCAGATACGGAAAAAACTCCAAAATCCAGCTCACCAAAGTAATCCATAGTCCTACTCCAGACCATCAAAACTCTGATCTAATTTTTTTTTTCTTAACTTAATTAATCATTAGCAGAGCTAGATTATCTTGTGGGTCACACAACAATGAAACACACTCACATGTGTTTGATCCCAATTTAATTCTTCTTTCCAATGAATTAGCACTATACATCTAGATGCAGGTATACTAGAAGCAGTTAAAATTCTACTGTTGTAACATTATGACAACATCAGCATCTTCAGTAGAGAGAAAAATGGGTTCTTTGGACTAAATTTATCTCTTTATTATCTTTATTTTACAGAAGTTACAGTCGCTTTGCAAAAAATAATCTTCACTGTGTACATAGGGTGAAGCAGTCTGTAAAGATATTTCATGAGGCCTTTTTGATAAGGAGGGAAAAGTTGATCGAATCATATAATTGTTTAGGTTGGAAAAGACCTTTAAGATCATTAAGTCTAACTGTAAAGCTAACACTGCCAAGTCCCTGACTCAACCATGCCCCTAAGCACCATATCTACATGTTTTTTAAATGCCCTCCAGGGATGGTGCCTCAACTGCTTCCCTGGGCAGCCTCTTCTAGTGCTTTATAACCCTTTCAGTGAAGAAATTTTTCCCAATATCCAATCTGAACCTCCCCTGGTGCAACTTGAGGCCGTTTCCTCTCATCCTATCACCTGCTACTGCAGAAGAGAGACCCACCCTCACCTCGCTACAGCCTCCTTTTAGGTAGTTGTAGAGAGCAATAATGTCTCCCCTCGGCTTCCTTTTCTCCAGGCTAAACAACCTCAGTTCCCTCAGCTGCTCCTCACAGGACTTGCTCCCTAGACACTTCACCATATTTTGTTTTGGTATACAATCTGGATATAAAAAGGGCATGCTGTATAGGAAGCAGCTAACTTTTAAAATTATTGCTGTTTACCAAAAAAAAATATTATTGCTTTAAAATCATTAATTGTATGTGAGGTAAAATCACAAACTGTGGTAAATTAACGACAGCCACTGAAGAATTATATTGCTTTAGAGCCTGTATTGCCTTCAAATTTCTTGTGAGTTTCTAAAGGGGTTTGAAGACTTTCATGGCTGCCCCAGCAGTAGCGTTGGCCACTTCCTAATACATGTGTTTTCAGTCTCTTTTTTGCAACCTTTGTCCTTCTTATCAAGTTACAACAGAAGTAGATTTTCTTTAAGCAATGTTCAGTAAACTAAAAGCATAAACTCCTCTCTTTTTGTCCTACTAGCCAGAGGAGATGTGCGACAATTCAGTTTACTGTCGAAGTGTGGAGCAACTTGCCTCTAGAAATGCCTGAATTTTTTTCTCTTGTGGTTTGGTTTGTGTTTTTTTTTTTCTCTTACTCCTTGACACCTTCATAGTTGGTTGCTCAGCATGAGTAAACTTCAGCAACTCAGGTTTCAGCCTTTGTCAGGAAAAGAAATTTTACAAGCAATTAGCTGAAACCTCACAAAGGTTTTAAGGGAGAGCTATATGGAATTCAAACAGCAGTAAATTGAAATTGTCCATTGCAAACAAAATGCCTTTTTCTGTTTTAACAGCAAGTGTTACCTGCTCCTGTGCAGTATGGCAACTGGTTTCTGTAAAAGGGCAAGGGAGAAGCAGGATTTGCTTACTGACAGCTTAAATAATTAACATTTGAGCTTTATGAGGTTAAATATGTTAAGAAGTATAGGTTAATGAACAGAAAAACACATCAATGACTGTTAAATGCTTAGATGCTCTCCTAATGACAGATATATATAATTCAAATTAGTGCTTTATTACAGTACTACAGATTCTTATTTTATCTGAAATGTCTCATTTTTGGTAGCCTAAAGAGGTGGATTACTTTTACACACCTTTGTAAAAAAATTTTAGTTGAAACATTGATAATACTTTATAGTACTT
>JAOXJM010000079.1:33042849-33085242 GCA_026413425.1 Tringa solitaria
ATAGTACTTAAGCTGTCAGATTAAAGCTATAAAAAGACTTTTTTAAAAAGAAAAATTATTTTAGTTTTAGATTTAAATTCTATTAGATTTTTTACACAACCCTTACAAAAAACCCCCTTCATTATCTCCTACCTTCCATACACTACACTAAACTTCAGGGTAGTCTACCATGGACTAGGAGGAGTCAGGAAAGAAAAGCCACCAAATTTGCTGGAAGGTTAAATCTTCAGTACTGAATTTCTCCAGCCTTTGACTATTTTCCAGAGGGTATCAGAATATGTTTGAGGAGGATCTAGGCTCTGGTCACAACCCACAACTTGAGGAAAATGTCAACCTGTAGTACCGGACAAGAAGGAAAATACAGTTGCACTAAATACGTGAAGAAGAGTGGCAAATGGCGAGTCCTGTGATACAGCCATGCTGCAGATTGTATTCCTTGCAAGTGTGTCAATTAATAGCCAGATTTGTCTGTCTACATCCTAAATGTTAACTACCTACTTGAGCAGCATGTCTGCTACAAGTTTATAGGCAGTTTATATTTTTGTGTTGGATTGTTGGGCACTCTTTACTCTGAGGAATGAAAAATTATTTCAGAAACCTTAAAAAAAACACTACCCAAAATCTCAAAAAAGACCAGTTGATTTTTCTCTAGGTGGTTCTGAACATACCCTTAGAGATGCTGACCAAAAAGTTGGTATATCCCAGAAATTTACTGGTCTGTGCGCATGACAGAATCTGTCCAAACAAACACCTGAGATTTTAAAAGAAATTAGTGGTTTACACACTTTAGACATGCAACTGTTTCCCTGTTTATTCTCTTCAAGAAGAGATGCTGCAGACTCTCACTAGCTACTAAAAATCATTGCCCACATTCTGGGAGCATGTTTTCATGAATGAAGGTATTGTTGTTAGTAAGGTTGTTAAGAGACTGTGCTGAAAATAGCTGAGGAAATTATCTTGTCTGTCTCAGTCCTACTTCTCCTAACTTTTGAGTGTAGTGACAGTTTGAAGTATAACAGCTTATTAACAGCTTGGCTTTGTGTGTAGGGTGGAGTTCAATGGGAAAAAGAAATCCAAGTCTCTACCACAACAGTGAGACCTAGAGGAGAAGATCCAATTGGCATTTAAAAAAATGCAGTTTGCTTCCTGGACCTCATTATGAATGACTTTTTGCATTTCTCCCATGCAAATCAGCCGAAGATGATGCTTAGAACCAAAAAAGAGAGCTGTGTCCTTAACAAACAAAATGCATTTCACTCCTTTAGAAGAGATCTTACTTGTACTTTTTCATTAATCTTTCAGGGCTTTTTAGTGTGTTTTAGGTTTTTTTAAAAAGCTATCTTATCCAGTCTCTAGATTTTGGACTGTTAGAGAAGGATGGCTTGTTGCTTTAGATTTGTGACTTAATTATCTGCTATATTTGCTTTGCAGTTTAAAGCTGACTTAATTCAATATAATTATTTATTCACTAATTTTATTATTCTGATTTCAGCTGTGACTTTATTTGATAATAGTTCTGTAACATTTTCCACCAGATCAATAGAAATGGAGAGTAGTTCAAGCTAAGTGATGGATTTCTTGAATGTTAACATCTGCTTCACTATTGTACATTTGTGAGAAGATGGTACTGAGGAAAACTGTTTAAAGTGACCAATTGATATTGACCCAGCTCTGTAAAAACCAGGAGCTGGTGGTACCCTGCTGGGCACCCCAACTTCACCTCATGTCTAACACACAGAAGAAAGCAAACTCTGGAGCGGATGATGCTGTGGCTCCTTTGCCCATCTGGAGGACAGTAGGGTGCCTGTGCTGTAGACTGCATGTGCGTGTCCTGGTCTTAGGGCTGGCATGGGTACTGCCAACGTGGCTGTGAGGGATGCGACCATGCAGGACGAAACATGGCCTCGGGCATCCTGCCCAGAGGCACACAGTGCTGCCCAGCAGCGGGCTCTGTTGTCTTCTGCTCCACAGCGTGCACGGTTTTGTTGTACATTCACCGAAGTGCAAGCTGTACTCAGTATTTCAGCTAAACTTACTGATGTGTCAGAGCAACAGAAATGTCAAAGAAATCAATGCCCTACATTAAGTGTCCTCAAAGTTGACTTCCTCTAAATTCTTTAGTTCCCAGGTGTGAAAACCTGCTCTTGTAAAAGATTGTGGGACTCTTGCCATTGACATTTTCTAGTCAAGCAGGGATTTCCTTTGAAATACTTCCCAGCTGCTTCAAACAGGATAGTGCTTATTGATTGCATCCCTGTAAGACAGACATTTGCGTTTCCTCTTCCCATCTGTCCCCTAGGAGAGTTTTATGTCATATATGAAAAGATCAACAAGAGAGAGAAAAGGAAAGCATGAGATGGGGAATTCCTGTGGAAGATTAAGCCGTTGCTTATGCAATTTAAATTAGACTTGTAATAAAATTGTACAGGAAATGAATTAGGATGGCTAGTTTTTATGGAAAGGGGATTGATTTTCATAGTGCTTTTTATTATTCGTTTCACTCAGTTTTTATCTTTCTTGCTCTTTTTTTTTTTTTTTTAATCTGCATAGGATTAGTTTCTAATTAATTCAAACTCTACATTGATTGATTAGTGACTTTTAATCTTTGGTCTCTCCTCCCCCTCCATCTGAGCCTTGCTGGTTGGTTTTAATTTTTTGATGTAATTACTCAGAAGCAACAGTATAAGCAATATAAAATGTTACTTTGCTGCTTTTCTGTCTTGCTAAAATGTGTTGGGCTTTTTCCACTCATTGCTGAAAAATGCTGCCCCCGGCCCATTCCAGTACCTGCTAAATGCATATACTGTTACTCTTGTTGGCCAAGCTCTGTTTATACATCATAGAATCACAGAATAGTTTGGGTTGGAAGGGACCTTTAAAGGTCAGCTAGTCCAACCCCTCTGTGAGGAGCAGGGACATCTTCTACTAGATCAGGTTGCTCAGAGCCCTGTCCAACCTGACCTTGAGGTGTAGGATATTATTAGTGCCTCGGTGGTGGGTGGAACACTGAGTCACTTTGAGGAAGCAGTTTTATTGTTCGTTGAAGGAGAATCGGTCACCTTGAAACCACCGAGAAATTGCCTTAGGACTGTAATAAGAGCGACTGTCCAGTCAGGCTTTCTCAATAATGTTATCGTATAATACTGCTGCTGTGGTCAGCTGTTCCCAGTTGTATGCACCATGCCAGGGACGATCGGTACAAACCCCTTGGCTCTGTTTGAGGCACTGCTGCTTGCCCTGTGGCTATACGGATGGTGGCCATGGTGCTCTTCTGTGAGTCATGCACCAGGTGAAGCTGCTGCTTTCCTTCTGGATGTGTTGGTTTGGGTTTTGGATTCCCACTGTTGGCTGGGTGGGAGTGCAGACTGACCTCCTCACATCCACCCTCTCATGTCCTCAGGCTTTTCACCCAAATTCCTATAGGATTCCTTTAATTTATATAGATAAACATGACTTTATCTGCCATCGCTTCTGACACTGGAATACTCTAATGAGGCTGAATCTGGAGTATTAGTGCTGTTTTGTCCCAGGCAGGCCCAAAAGATGAAATGTCTTTGCACAATTTCTAAACTACTTATCCTGTACATGTCAGGATTTGGGCCACAGGCAATCAGATAGCTCTCCAGTCAACTAAGGGTTGAGCATGAGTTTGCTGGAAGGAGGGGACAAACTAAAATAACCAGCTTTCTGGATGGTAATGCCCTTTTTCTGTTTGTTATAGGACAACATTGATACCTCAAGGAATGATTACATAATGTCTATTTAACTTTGATAATCTGTGTTATAGCTGATATGCACTAGTTTGTGGTCTGGTTTAGTCATCAGATTCATTAAAAAAACCAAAACAACAGTTTAAAGGAATTCTTACCTGCATCCTTTCTGCTACCACTAATCATGCCACAGAATGAAACCGAAAGCTACAGTGATCATTGGGTTCAGGTTTCTGCAAAATGGCTGCTGTTTTATATCCAGTAGGTCTGTATGTAACATAGAAAATTGGAGTTGAACCTGGGCTCATCTACTCAATAGAATAGAGCAGAACATAATTCTGTGATAATATCACCAGCAAGGTCATCTAGAAAAAGGGAATAAAGCATTTAACAGCATGTATCATTTTTTCTGCTTATCAAACTCTCACTTTCTCTTATGAGTGCCTTTTTAATTTCCCTGCAGCATTTTAAGATATTTAAAAAAAATAAATTGTTTTCAAACACACACACAAATGTAGAGCAGCTTTGGTAAAGCAGAATATTGCAAGTGTAACACTAAAAAGTTAAGGGTTAATTTTTTTTTTCTTTGAACACACAACACATACCTTCAAAGTTGTCCTGCTCTCCCTGTGAGTACAGCACCCCTATTGACATCAATTGGAGTTTAATACAAGCAGATATTGTAGAATAGACTTCAAGGGAACCTGTGTGGCGATCAGAGAAGAGAATTTAACTCTTATTACTTAGCAACTGAGAAAATTTATATATTGAAAACTCCAGTTGTATTCACAGCTGGCAAGAGCAGTGTTACAGGTAATCTATGGCCTGATTCTGCTTCCAGTGGAAAGAAGAGACACAGCATTGAGCTTCAACTATCCAATTTTAAGTGGGGGTTTATAGTACCAAAAAAAAAAAGCCACAGGAGATGGCAGGAGTAGGGAGGCTGGTGTGGTTATAGTGTAAAACAGATGTGATCCTATAGGAAGAGAATGTAATTACCTCTCCCAGAGAGGAGGAAGCCCCAAAGTCTGCATGTCTGCCCTTTTATATCTGATGCTTTAATAGCCAGTGGGGACACTATTAACACAGTATTTTTAGTGGTCACTTTATCCCAGTAGACCTTATACTAGATCAGACATCGTTAATCTGAGTTACTCAAACTTTCCAAGAGATCTAGCATAAAACCAGCATAAAAATATAAAGACAGCAGAAGTGTGGTGGATGCCACATCTAGTTGGATAGAACTGTGTGTTCTGCCTGGTACAGGTCAGACTGACACCTCAGCACCACACAGCTCTCCTGCCCATTATGTGGGAACCAGCCATGTGCATCTTCTGCAGATAAGTAGTAAAGGAAGCAACAACGCTGAAATTCATGCAAAACTTTAAGTAACTGTGTGTAAGAAAGGGTGGCCTTGTACAGGGCTCTGAACCCAAAGGGTAATTAGGACAGGGTGTATTTGACTACTGACCTCATGCCACTTGTAGATGTTGTTTAGTTAACATTGGAAATCACGGTCTTGCATTTAAGCTTTAGAAATTGCAATCTTGTGTTAAGGGCTGTTGAGCTGCAACAAGCCTCCTGGGGTGGAGATGCAACTGTTCCCACGTTAGTAAATGCTTTTAATGATGGTCTTTGGCCCATGCACTGTTCACATATTCAAGGCACAAAAATGGAAGTGGCCCAGCAAGTGAATCATGGAAAATCATAGTGTGAGTGGTGTGTATGACATGTCTCAAGAGCCTACGGCTGGATTAAGTAGAGCTGATGTGAGAGTTTGCCTCATCCCATGTTAACTGCAGAGTTGCATTTCCCATATTGGGTTGACAGTGGAACGCAGAAAAACAAACCTTTCAGGGATGTGATCATGGTGGGAAATTCCAAAGGTTTTCATCCTTTACGTTCAGTGAGACTCTGACCCTGTGTGCTGGTGACCTCCCTTTTTTGGCTGCCACTGCTCTAAATGAAAATGGACCTGTGTATCTTTTTTTTTTTTCCCCGCACAGCTTTAGCATGTTTTAATAATGGACAATAATACAAGTTTCCTTTCAAAATATGAGAGAAAACAAACATTGTCTCAGATGTTGCTGGAGGTTATAGTCAAAACATGGTTTCTTTATCATTTGGTAGAAACAAAATTGGCAAAATATTGATAGGCAAGTTGCTTTATATCTTTCTTTGCCATTATTCATAGCCACCCCCTCCCATAATGCTAAATTTCCCCAAGTGCCATCTGTCACTATCCTCTGTGATTAAAAAAAAAAATAAAATGAGAAATTAGTCACAAGATTATGTACAGCATCTGTGAGTGCAATAGCTGTGATAAAACCATCCTTGCTATTAATTTTCATAGCAGAGTCCCACAATGAGTAGAAATAAAGAATAACCTCCCTCCCACCGTATAATAATGGATCTCTGGATAAATGGACGTAAGATACAGCTGTACATAAGCTCTAGGGAAGTGCTACTGTTGGTTGAGGACATAGAGTCCTTAGGAGCGTCCGCAACCAAAGTAATTCTGGCTTTGGCAGGTCAGAGTCAAGATGTGATAGTACTTTTGAGCTCAAAGGACATAGTTTTCCAGCTCCAGCCAGGAAAATCTGACTTTAAATGAGTGACTGGTGGATATCCCCAGAAAGGAGCTTTCATGAGAAGTAATGAGCCACAGAGGGATCTGGGGATCCAGTTGATTGTGATATGTAATGGGGACAATAATGAGGCCAGGCCTGGGCAGGGTTGTAACTTGTGGTTGCCGCCAGGAGCTCTTATGATTTTGGGATGGGATGAAAAGTGCTGTTACCATTTACTATACTCTTTTCAGGGGTGTTTGTTTTTTTTTTTTAATCTTGTAACTCTGAAGCTTCATTAGCTTTATTATTGACCTTGCCTATCAGCTCAAGCTTCTGAATTGGGCTCTCTGACTTAGGGATTGTGTGGTTTTACCATGTGTTTCTGTCTGAGATAGGGAGGATGTTTCTCAGACCCTTTTTCCTTTTGTAACTGATATGCAGATTGTTGCTGAACAAAGAGTCTCTTGACTGCAGGGGGTGGAGAGAGAAATCAGAAATGGAAGCTTCCTTAAAAGCCAAACTACTTTGTGATTTTAAAACAAAATAAAAATTGTATTATTCATCTTTGCATTAGAAACCTGCAGAGACCTGACATCTCTTGGATAGCGGAAATGTTTATACAATGTGTTCGGGAGAGATGTGAGCTTGCTCCAACCCTTGCTCTGTGTTGAAAGAAAGGTTTTGCTGTATCAAGTATTTCATTTATTCACAAAGGATAAAAAGGCAATAGTGTAAAAAGTCTGATTATTACTTTTTTTGAGCATAGTAGAAATCAGCAATGGGAGGCTCTTCCTTTGCTAACCATTTCAAGCCAAGCCTCTTGTAATGAGTGCATTAGCACTTTTTTTTTTTTTTTTAAATCAGATAATGCTACCAGGACTACTCTGCCACTGTGTGGGTTTTCTCTTTTGTTTTTCCTTTCTTTTGATGGTGGTGGTAAATGTTTGGAGAGTGATTTGAGTTTATTTTTAGGGGATGAGTTGTTTGGTTAATCTGCTTTGGCTGTCTTCTGTGTGTTTCTCCTCTATCCTTTATGATTACAGGCGCGTTGTTCCCTTACACAGCTTCACCAGTTGACACCCCACCAGCGCACAAGTCTTGTGTCTGCTCTATGGGGTTCCAAGAAAATTCTATCTTTGATAGGTTTTTGGTTGCTAACTCCTGCAGTTCCAGGTGGAGGCTTGCCTTTTCCTACATAGATCCTGAAGCAGGTGCATACATCACTAACATAAGGAATCATGCTGATAGAGGGTAACCATCAGTACTCTGATTTTTCTGAATGGACTTGTGTCTCAGAACATGCAAGATGTTGATTTGCAGTGCCCTGCACTGGGAATTGTTTGGATTCCTCTGTTCATTCTCACATCTTGAGTTTGTCTGCCGTGCTTCCAGGCGCTATCATGTGAACAGCAGTCCCAGAGAGCCACGGAAGTATGAACAGCTTTGTACTCAGCACTTGTGCAAAAAAACCCTGACAGACTCTGGGAAACAGCTATTCCCTTTTCAGCTGGAAGCAGTGTTTATTTTGACAAAAAGGAGAATGGCAAAATGAAAAGTTCTTAGTATTAGCATAAAAATTTCAACATACACTTAGGTAAAAGTTTGGGAATATTGCACAGTTTACAGTGTTACAAAAATGTCATGTTGCCTCTTTAAAGAGCAGAAAATGTAACTACTGCAAAAGTGCTACACTACGAGTTAACAAGCGTTACAGTTAATTTTAAAAAAGAACAGTGGGAAATAGCCCTCTGCAACAAGGAATTACTCTTTTGAGTTTCATGGGCAGTAATTCTTATATCATGCCTCAAGCCAGACTCCTGACCACATCCCAGGAAATGGGGTTAAACTGTAGAAATCCACTGGGGCCAAATGCGGAGGGGGTTCTGCAGCCTCTTCAGTCTGTGGTGAGGACCAGGAGGGGGAGAGAGAAGTGGGAGCATAAGGCAAACTGGAAGGTACTATGTCTTTCAGAGCAACGTTTTGCTCCTTAATCTCTGTAATCAAGTATGAGGCCAGCTGAAGTCTATGAAAAAAGTCCCATCCCCTATAATATCTTGGCCCCTGTAGTGCTGGGCTCATTGGGATGTTGCCTGACTATGTGCTATGTAGGAGGTTTTCTCAGTTTGTCATTTAAATCAGACATGCAAATATAAAAATGGAGCAGCCAAACACTATTTATTACCTGAAGGGCTGCATATCCTTGCAGAATCAGATGGATTGTACCAAGGCATCGCCACAGAATTTTCATCTGACAGCTTTATTCACACTTTCTTCAGGATCACAAAATATCCTTACAGACCCTCCAAACTTGAAAAGTCTCCAATGTGCTATTTTGTATAAATTGACTTGCTTCTCAATTTACTGTTTTTGTGGGGAAATTTCTATGGGTTTGCACAACTACACAGCAGCATATGCTTCTTGGCGCAAATTCCCTCTTCAACATATGAACTGGGATGGAGGCATTGTTGTGGTGGTTTTTTTTTTTCCTAATGGTGTCATAGGTATCTTAGAAAGATAAAGCCTGTTTGTATGGGTCAGTGTCAGGTCAGTGAGTAATGTGGCTTTGACGCAGCAGGCAGATGTAACACAGCCTGGGATCACTCTGTTTCCTGCTGATTTACTTCCATGTTGTAGGGCCAGTTAATTATTTAGAGGGACAGAAAACAACCCATAACCTGACAGTTGGAGGACTTGCTTCTGACAGTCTGATTCAAGAGACACAAAAAACCCCAACCAAACAAAAAAACCCACACCAAAATATTCCTTAGACCAGAGTGGAAGAGCAGAGTGTCTTGGTGCTTGTGGCCTCTCCAGCAAAGGAAATAAGTGAGCACAAGTCCTGCAAGGGAGAGGCTCTCCTTGAATCCAGATCACTCCATGTTGAATGGTGCTTTTGATCACTGTTTATTCAGTAAAAAATGGGATCTTTGCCCTCCCATGTATCCATGTCTTATTTTCTTAGAGGGTGTGCAGTGAATGATATGACCCAAAACACAAACAATTTATTTTTGTTTGTCAAGAAAAAAATGCAAAGTTTTCCTTTAGGTTCTATCTGAACTGTTGTTCATTTTTCCAAATCAGGCTCCACACTGGCAAATTGATTACTGGCACTGCCCAGTTCAGATTGTTTTAATTTGACGTTTATTTGTTTTCACAAACCTCCTTGATATCTGTTAGCAAGGCATTATCTTAATCAAGAAAGTGATTTAATATAATCCTATCATGGTGGTATTTGCCTTTTTTAAAAGAAAACTTGTAAATGCCTTTTTTCTAGTAAATCTACTAGGTGAAATACACTCAATAGACTTGAGTAGTTTGGCTCTCCTTATGCGTAGCCCAGCCTCTTGAACTGCAGATCATCCTTCCTCTCTAGATGTTTCCTTTACACTAGTCAGCAAAGCTGAATCATAGTGTCCCGTTTCTTCTGTGTGTTTCCAGCCTTGTAAGACTAAGGTACGAAATAAAAACCAGCACGTACTCCCTGTGGTGTGTGTGTGGAAGCATGTCATCCATCACACCTGTCTGTGCCTAGGGTTCATTTCCTCTGGAAGACAACTTATTGAAGAGTTCCCTTTTGTTGAAAACTAGACTTTCTGTCTTTGGAGTTTCTTTTAATCTAACTCTGAGCAAAACCATTGACTTTGTATAAGATAATTTCCACTGTCAGTAACCAGGAGGCAGAGATGGGTTCTCCAAGAAGGGAATGCATGTGGAAGCACGCTCTAACCATTTCCTGCAGTCACAGTTACTGGGGCAGCTCAAGTACTCATTTCCACAAAGCAGATACTAGGTTATCCTCTTCTGTCCACACTGAGGAGAAGCTAGAGGTATGGATGGTGTTTAACTCTTTCAATGCCGATTGTGTATGTTATCTCAAGTCAGGCTCGCAGAAGGTCTGGTGCGTGTACACGCAGCCTGTTGTCTTTCTGCAAGAACTTTAGTGTTTGTCCTGCAAGAGTAAATCTGAATCCCCTTACTAGTAGGTGTAGTCACTTTATTCAGAATAAAATGAGGTCTTCAAAAGGTTTAACTTTATTATATGCCCTTTACAGTGTAGAAGATCAATTTTTGTGTCCAGATAATAGGCACCTATATTAGAATATAAATGATGTTCGTGGCTTTTGGGTGACACTGCATACAGATTAGAAGCAGCTCCTGCAACATATGGAAAAATAAAGAAAATACAAACATTTCTGGAGCAATCTTCTGACTGCTGCTTCTTTTTCTATGTTCACTTTTTCCCCCTTTTAAGCCTTGACATGATTTTGCAAAAATTAAGGCTGTTTGCAAAATATAGCAATATCATTTTTAAGAGTAAAACTTCTCCATATATAATGAAGGTCCCTTGCAGCACCTGCCATGGGGCAGGATATGGGGGGAAAAAAGACAACTTTGAAGGAGTTTTACCTTCTGAAATTGCCGAATTACTTGATCTTGTCAGTAGGGACAAGATTCAGAATTATACAGGTCCTTGGTACTCTTCTGCTGCTTGTGTTTAGGGGTAGCACTAAGGCCAGCAGAGCAGTATTTAGTCAGATTTGTCTTTGTGCTATATATATGCTAGTATATATTCAAGAAGAGACTGCTCTTAACATTTAAAACATGTAACTGGTCATGTTTTTCTGTTACACTGTTTTCTATCTTACCTCACAGAATTGGAAACAATATTCAAATCCTATTCCAATACTACTAGAATACTTGATTATGAAAGTGAACAACATTTCAGTAAAAAGTGATCATGCAGAAGTTGAACATGTAGCTTGATAATACACGGCCTACTTTTTTACTCGCAAGTGGTGCTCAAGGCAAAAATATCCAAGTATTGCATATTTGAGGTAAAAATAGCTATGTCTACAGAGAGTTCTAGAAGACAGAAGCACAACTCCAACTAATTGTTTGTTTATGATTTTATATAAAAAGAATATTGCTACATCCTTAGTTTTCATACCTGATAACAGCAATTTATCATTATGTCATTGCAAGTTAATAGTTTTTTTTTAATATGACAGGAACAGTAAAAATTTTGCTCGCTTTCTCCTTTTTCAACTACTTCTTTATTAGATTATAGTCTCTGCACAGTAGGGAGCTGTGTCTTCTTTTGCATGTTCATACCACTTAGTTTCAGTGGTACCCATAGGATGCTAAGAACAGGAAACAGTAAGACTTCAATGAGTAAAACTGTAATGTCTGAATAATATGTGCCAGTGGTTTTGCTGGGATCTTGGTGACTCTAGAAGTGGGAACGGCAAGGGTGGCTGTTGCTCAGCCCCACTGTGACATGGGACTGATGCAACAAATCATGAAGAAAAGAGTTCAAATGTGATATGTCCTCTTGGACAGAGTAACTCCTCCTCCACTTCAGGATGCACCTAGTAAAAATTTGAGTCCATCAAAGTTGGTTGTGGGTATCCAGGAGGCCTGTGGATGTCTAACTGCTTGGTCTGCCAGCACTTAAGAATTGTATGAAAAATGACTAAGTGTGACTTAAAACAAAATCCGTTTGTCCATTTTTCATAGAATCACAGAATGGTTTCTGTGATTAAAGAATCATCAAGTTCCAGCCACCCCCCTGCCATGGGCAGGGGCACCTTCCACTAGACCAGGTGGCATCCAGCTTGTAGGGTGGCTTCAGTTGGAGAAAGGATGGGCTGTGAAATGTTGCAAAAAATGCTTCCTTCCAGAAGCTAGAGTCTCTAAGATGCATCTCCATAGTAAAGGACTCTCCTTCAAAATAAGTTGGATTTTTATGGTGTTATTTGAGTTCTGCCATTCTGCACATACACAGATCTGCTGTTTCATGGAATTTTTGAGAGACCTAACTATGTATGAGAAAGAGATTCAAAGTCTGATCTGACTTGAATAATTCTAGCATAAAAGTAACACAGCTGTGTTTGAAAATAGGCCAAATGAAAAGAGACTCTTTTCCTGTTTCTTCTTACCTCCTCAATGTGTCTCCTGAGGCAGAACAGGGAAGGGGCTCAATTGCAGCAGGCAACCAAGTGTGATTTGGGCAGAAAAGGGGGCTTGATTTGTACAAACCTTTCAGGAATCCTCTGTGACCCACCAGATCCTGTAACCTCAAGTATTTGTAGTCTGAGGTACTGTGGCATCAGGCTACCCTGGCACAACAAGAAATTTTCAGAATGCATTACTATATTAGACAGAAGATCTCTGTTATAATCTCTGTATTATAAAGAGAAACAGTCAGTAAATTAATAAAAAATAACTCTAAACCTACCAATAAGGCTTCCAGAACAATAACAGAACAGAGTAACTCTCACTCCTGAGAAAATTACTGCTTTAGCAGCACATTTAGGACTGCCTTTGCACAAACGTAAAAGAAGCTGTAACACCTTTTAGTTATCAGATCTAAGAGATTTTAATGTAATTATTGACTATACTAATAATAATCCATAACTACATTAAGGTATCTGGTTTTAAATTTAAAATTACTGCCTCTGTGTCAAAATATTTTTTCTTGTTGTTTTTAAAACCTGAATGTAATATCTTTTCACTTTTTTTTTTTACTTTGATTTTGTGTAATTTAAAGCACCAGTATGTGGCTTTAATGCTGATTTGTTTTTAATGCTAAGTGCATTTGTAAATTTAGGACAAAATGTAAACTGGAAATGTGATAGCATGAACTGTCATGTAAAAGATTTTATAGTCTATAAACATGAGCACAACTGTGAAATGCAAGGACCATTTTAGAATATTTTATTCTCTGAGAGGAGTAGAGGCTGCTGTAGATTTAGGATGCCTTAGCATGAACATTCTCGATCCTTTGAGTGACCCCACTCAAGGAATAGCCCTATTGCTTGCTTTTCAAAGCAAACTCGCATACGTAGAGTGAAATCTGTGGAACCACTATCACTGACTCTGTTGTATTTCTCTTGACATTGAAATTTTTCTTTAGTTTTTAGGCTCTTTGCTTCTTTTTTTGCATTATAGCAGCATGTATTGAAAGAGCATTAAGCACACTTTATGCGCTCCCTCCAAGTGTCACCCTTAGATGAATGCCCAGGGAGCTGGGAGTGCTGGAATAGGGACCAGCTTGGCCTAGTTCTCCAGATGATTGTCTACTGAATGGGATGAAAAAGGGCGTTCCCAATAGTGCTAGCTGTCAGCCTGGCCTGAGGATGAGTGTATTGATTCCTGATCTTTTCTAACCTTTGCTTTGACTCTCGTGTTACATTTCAACATACGGCAAAGCCAGTTAAAACATTTTACAGCTTGCAATGTGGATTGCATTCAGCGTGTGCAGGCTCTGAGCTCAAAAGCAGGACAAGCCCCATTGCTTTTAACAGTTCTCATCATGCAAGAGGCCAGGACGATGGCTCTGTGGGGAAAACAGCTCTGTGTTTGGCAATGCAAAGGACATAAAACAAGAATGGGATGCATTTCAAAGAGCTGTTCTGTCTAATGTTTATTTGAAACCCACAAACTGACTTAATCAAAGAAGGAAAAGTGAATTCAATAGGTTCAATGTACTTGGAGTAGGTAATTAACTATTGGTTTTCTGACAAGATCACACTTGATGGCCAAAACCTTCGAATAGGAGCAGAAAAGAGAAACTGGCTTGATTAATTAAACCTCAGAAGTGCCTTCCTCGTCACTGTTACTGTCAAGGAATCAGGAATCAAGATGGGCTAGAAAAAGCACATCAGGCTGCCATACTGCTCTTCAAAGAGCAGGGACTTCATTTGATGGGTGACTGTGAATGCCCTTACCACCCTTCTTGTCTAAAGGAGCATAAGCTTGAGAAACAGACACACAAAACTCATTTTTCCATGATCTCCATGATTTTCCATGATTTTCTGATTATCAGTCATGTTCCATATCGAATAAAGCTCATAAATTGTGCTGTAATCTGAAATAATGCAAGCAGCTCAATTGAGGTCTCAGAGCTGCACGAGCTGGAAGGCAGTGGAGTGTTGCCAGAGTCTGGTCTGCAACTGGCGGCCGCTTTTACCACCCAGGCAGGGGCTGTTTTGGAAAATGTTATATTGTACTGCCTCTGCTCCCTTCTCCATTTTCCTTTGCACAGTTCTCAGGGCTATTTTTTTCAAAGACAGTTGTTTCATTCCTTATAAAAAAGGGAAAACTTTTAAATATAATAATTTTGCAACATAAAATCTCATGTTTCTCATCTGCTCCTCACTTGGAATATGAACAGTGAACTTTCAGTTGAAAAACAGTAAATTAAAAAAAAAGTGTAACTTATTATAGAGTAAGTAAACGTCAGGGGTATGAGAGCAGGGCTTTTTAAATTAGTGTTCTAAAAAATACAAAGCAAATTTGTAGTAGGTATTTTGAATAAAGTCACAATTTTCTAGGGCTAGTATCTTATTCTGGGGTTCCCTGACATAATGCAAAATTTTATTTCATACTTCAATATTATTTTTTTCTTTGCTTAATGCCTCCAAATGGGCCATGATTTCCATAGCACTTGAGTTGAAGTCCGAGATGAAGAGTTCAGGTCAGGCAGGGCAGGAATCAGCCTGGTCATCTGTATCCATCCCTCTGCAGCCACAGCAGTGCATTGGTGGCTTCTTTCTCTCTCTGCATGTTCCTCACCATCTGTTCTGTGTGCTCTCCAGTGGCTGCACCATCACTTTTTGTATTCCCTGTACAGCCTGCTCCTTAACATGCATCAGTGAGGCTGAGAGAGTTTTCTTCCCTACTACAAAAGTGTTCACCATGGTGATAAGGGAAACTGGAATTAGTGAACACATTAAATGTTACACATTAAATGTAACTGCTCAGCTGCTGTTCTTTGTGATGTTCCCTTTCTGTTTCGTTAGGGCCGTAACCTGCAGCTAGATCTGCCATGGTGTGTATGCCCATATAGATATAGAGGTATTTTGTATGCCCTTTTGTATATGCATGTATATGCTGCCTGCAAACCTTACTTGCTTTATTTATTTTAACTTTAAATATGACGGAAGAGAGAACACAGAAAATCTTGTAACTTTAGGTAGATACTTGGTGTGTCTATTTTCTGTAAATATGCTGCATTATTGAAAGAAAAACTTAGCATTTTCTTGTGCTCAAACTAAAACTGGTATTTCTTGTCAGTGGTAAAGCTCAGTTTATACGGATTGCACCTTGAGTTTCTCTAATGTTGAAATGCACAGACAATAGGCTCTTTTGTGTTCAGTCTGGCTGAGGTGCACTGAAAAAATTGTATTTCCTGGCCTTCATTTCTGCTTCAGTACCAATGCAGAGACATTCTTTGCAGTATGGTAAATACCAGTGTTAGAAAGAATGGTTGCCACTTAAAGGTCAAGTTTAATATTCATTTTCTTCTCTATAAATATATACAATTTGATAAATAAAATTCACTAGGGAACAGTGCCTTTGACTTTGATATTTGCATTTTAAGGCCAAATTATAAAATAGTCCCTTAAATTTGCCTTTCTTGGAGCATCCAAACCAGTCAGACTTGCTGTTTCCTGGTAGTCCAGAAGAAAATGTGACAAAGTCAGAAAAGGTCTGCTGTATGCTAGACCTGGATGGTACTTTTGAAAGCTCTCACAATATTCATCTATATTTGAGCTCCATCAAATTACCAGCTGTCACACTATGAAAGAGGCAGCCACTTTCTTAAGCGTCGTCAAGCTGCTCTGATCCGCAGCATGCATGTAAGCATGATGTAAGATCAGAATTAGTTTTTCATAATTTGTATGTAATCTCATACTGCACACATGAGTAATGGTGAAACTGCCAATTTTTTTTTTATATTGTTTTCTGTACGTTCTTGCATGAGTTTGATATGGAAACCCTAGAATTTGTTAAACATCAGTCAGCCCACGTTATCATATGGTCCTATCTGCCCATAAAATCTGTAAATCTATTACAACAGCTGGATTTATAAAGCATGGGGGTCAAAACAATCAGTAATCATGCAGGCAGCTGAGGCAACAACCCCTTCCCCTGGAGCAGCTGCTCCTTGCCCTCTGTAAGACTTGCACTTTCTGAAGCCCACATCTCTCATGCATGGTCCACTGCCCCTTCCAGCCAGAGACAAAAAGACACTTTTGGAGCAACCACGTTTTTTCCTTCAGGTGTACTTCACGTGCTGGGGTCAGAGGGGCAGCAGCGACTGGTGTGCTCCATGTGGCATGGTGTAGGTTTTTGTGTGCACACCAGCATCACTGCTCTCGTTTGCACGCGTGTTGTTTCACAAATACCAACTCAGACTCATAATTTTTTCTTGTCTTACACATGCTTCTCCCCTTGTTTCTCTGATAGGACAGTGGAAGAGAAGTGTGCTGTTTCACACATTATTTCAGATGCGGATGTTTCAGTGGTGCTATGTAAACAAAACTACATTTAGAAAAATAGAAATAAAAATTGCTGCATGCAGCCAAGTTAATGTTGCTATAACATCTGAATACATTGTTTTTCTAATGTTTCCACTGAAAATGTGATATCAAATTATCTTATTTATTTTTGTGCTTAAAGTGTGTGTAAAAATTAAAAGCTACTGCTCTTTAGAAGCAAATATCAGTCCACTTTATCTTCCTGATGTACTGTAAACTGCACACAGAGAGGAGGTTAGTAGCTGAATGGGGGATGATTATGAAGATGAATGAGTGGCCGGGAGACAGAGTCAGTTTAATGAGCTGAGCAGTAAGGAGGCTGTAATTTTTATAGATTAGAGCTGAACTTGTCACTTACCGGCTGATACGACAACTTAGTTTCAGAATTACAGTATGTCAGAAATGAGCTCAACAAGCTCAAAACCAGTGGCAATCTGATTATCTCCCACGTAATCCAAATTACAAGTGTAGTTCTCCTGGATGTGTATTGCTTCTTCCGGATGTTTTATCTGTCGCAGGTAATGAGCAGAACCCAGAAATGTGCATGATTAGCTGGATGTTAGATGATTTTTTTAAAATTTTTTTTCCTGCGCCCTGCTGCACCGGCAGAGCCTCCAGGCAGCCTCCTCAGCCCCAGGCTCTCTTGTGCGGTGCCAGCATGGTGCATCCTCCTCAGCCCCAGGCTCTCTTGTGCGGCATCATCGTGGTGCGTCGGCAGACGGCTGCCCCGAGGGAAGCAGCTGATGTGGGGAAGGAAATGGTGAATTCCCAAGGCCACCAGTTTCCTAGAGTAACCCTTGAAAACACAGTACTTTCTTTTATCATTGTTTTGCGTCTTTGTGCTAGTCTGTAGCTACCTCCTAAGAGACCATCTCTGTATGGGTTTGTCACTGGGCTTGTGGGCTTTGGCTGCTCAGTAAGAGCTCCCAGTCCAACACGCTGGAGGTGGAGTCCCTTTCCTTGCACTGCTGGATTTGGAGGCAGAGGAAGCTTGTGATCTTTTAGTCTGCTGCTGACAATTGCTTGTCCCAGCATCCCTAAGAAACCCATGCTTCCCAGCATCGTCAGGTTTGTAATGTCTTAATTGACCTTAGGGGTGGAGACTGTTCCAGGTTCAGTCTCGCCACAGGTCCGGTTGGTGTGGGTGAGCCGAGGACCTGGTTCCCATTAGGGAAGGCAGCAGCAGAACAAACACCCAGGCAGATTTGTTTTTCACAAACTGAGGGAAAGCCATGAGCCCCCAGTCTGGCACCATTCCCAGAACTGTTATTTTACAGGCATGATGCTTGTGATAACGGCATCGCTTCTGGAATAGCATACAAGGGATAATTATTGTTCCACAAGCAGATGATAGTGTTGATTTCTCCCCCTCATAATTCACTCAGGCTGCAGGTTGATTTGTTGGAAAGAATGTTTTAGTTTTAGACAGCTCTGGGACAGGAAGGGAGAAGGCCAGATTTGGGTTTATTAAGACAATGGGTATCTGTAATTCTGGGGATGGCTCTTGCAGCCAGCTGTAGACAGAATTCCTTTGTGACTCCATTTGGTTTTGGGGACCTGAATTTGACTTTGAGCCAAGCCCCAGGCAAGAAATGGTGCTCTGGTCCTCTGTTCTGGCAGTGTTTCCCTTAGAAACTGTTTTATAAAAAGATGTACTTTAGCAGTGTGGGGGTTTTTATGTACCACGGTAAGATTTTTCTACTAGTGTCTACTCTCAAGCCCTTCTCCTGGGTGGTTAACCTTTCCAGTGAACACATACTTCCTTCCAAAAGCTTGGTTTTCTCTTGATATTTACACTGTACAAGTGCAGCAAAGGCTATAAAATCCAGTTAACGCAAGCATTGGTTTTCCTCTCCTCAGCTACTCAGCCGCCATAGGAATTTTACCTTCTGTCTCTTCTTCTCTACCCATGAAACCAGAGCAATGATGTTGTCTGCCTTTGTTCAGCCCCCTGAGAGTTTTCAACTGCTGCAGTGTTTTATATAGGCACTATTACTACTGTGCACTTCATAGGCAAATAAATAATTTCACTTGTAGCAAACAGCAGTAACTCGGTAAAACTACTTTTAAAATAGTTATCCTCCACCATATACATGAGGTTCTTGATCAAACAGTTTTTCCAACAGTTGGCAGCCAACGGCAGAAGGTTCCATGCTGCCCTCTGGCAGACTCAAATCCTGCCACGCTTCCCCCTACACCCGCCCCATCTTCTCATCCTGTCTTCCGCTTCTGGATCATGGTCTCATGAGCAGTGGGTCCTCATAATCATGTAGATGGGTCTTCATAATCATGTAGATGTGACCACATGGTTCTTGATGACTTCTGCCAGCACATGAAAGCAGAGCTTCTGAAAGACAATTTTCCCACGTGCTTTCAGAGCATTAGTTAAGTAACAGTGTTAATCTGTTAGGACCCGAACAGATGAGTCAGTGATATTTTTTGTGTGTGTGTAATCTTGTCTTTTTTAATGTAAGTGCCTATTTTTTAAATGACCCATTTAAAAAAAAATAGCACATTGACCTTTTAAAACCACTATATGCCAGACCTTCTTAAGAGATTTGGCACTGACATTTTTGTCATAATGGAAGATTCATTAAGGTCAGTGATAAATTTGCTGCAATAAATACAGAAGAATTAAGAGCTCATCAGCATTACCACAGCGTAATGCTCAGTGGATTGAATTATGTACTTAGAAAGATGAATCTGTGGCAATTGGCAAGCTTCAAGAGGAAAGCTGTATGTGTGCATGGACATGTGCATGCATGTGTGTGAGAGGGAAGGCAGAGGAAATGAGGGGATGAAAAAAGAATTTAAGAAAGCAATACATTTTTTTCACTCATTTTGTAGTCCAGTAATATTTAGAGTAGTCAGGACAAATAGTATGCTTGTGCTCTCATTCACTACCTTGCAATTTGACGTTTCCTGCGGTAAATGCTGCAGTATGACTGGGTATCTGTCCTGCTCGCCTCCCCTTGCAGAGTACGTACTGTCTTTTAAATCATATCTAGTGCAAACAACAGTATTGATCATGATTGATGAAGCAGTGTGAGAGGGTCAACCCTTTACCTGCCCCCTAGAGTAATTGGGCTGCAGTTTGTTAAAGGGTAACAGAGGAGATATTAAAAATGAAGAAATGCACTAAGTGGCTGTGAGCTGTGTTCCCAGCTGTTCAGTACATCTATTCCCTAATACGGAGCATCAATCTAATTCTCCGCACAGGGTAGGAGCACGGCAAGTCAAACGCCTCCGATAGGCAGTCCTCACCAGCGAGATACAATGTTCAATTTAAAGAAAGATTGAAGAACATCAGTCTTCCCTTAAAACAATTTGTACAGAATAAATTTGGCACTTGCCAGCTATTCCCACAGAGGGAAACTGATAATAGGACAGAGAAAATCATGTAACATGATTTAGGATTCCCAGAATGGGATTACTGTTGGTAATAAAACAGGAGGGAGGTGGGAGAGAAAAGAAGAGCTGACAGTAAGCTTGATGTTAATTCAGAGTGCTCTCAAAGCCCTGGAAACTCACTGGAGCTGTGGGTGCTGGATATCTCTCAGCATCAGGACTCAGTCTGAATGCAGGTTCAGCACACTTGCAGATACTGGCTCCAAGTGCCTCAGCTGGAGCTGCTGGGTGAGAGTTCCTTTGAAAACCTGGCCCTTAGGGCTTATGTATCCTACAAAGTAATCCTCTGCTGAAAACTGGTGTCAGCTGCTGAACTAGCACCACACATGGTTTGCCTTTTGTCTTTCCTTTTGGCAAAATCATTTATAGGACAGGTTCAGCTGCATCTATGCTGCCCTCCTATATTGGTAATAAAAAAACTCTTCTGTGAAGCTTAAAACTAGATTCTGCTATAGGTCACCCAGGACAAAGCCCAGATACCACCTGGAGCAGACTGAGAATTTCTTCTAAGAGCATCTGTTCTACACTGCTCATTCTGGGTGGGTGGCAGCTCATTTTATTTGTTTGCTGTATGGTTAAAGGTCGAAGTCACCCTATTTGAGACTGCTGGCTCCATCCTCAGAAATCGCTAAACAGAAGATAAGGCGTAGCAGATGTTAAGTGCACAAATGTACTTCAGGACCCAGCTGACTTTAGTTGCCCTTACACAATTATTACTTAAACAATGTAGCACATAAACCATGTGCCACAATTTTTTTGGGGGTATCTGAGCTATATTACAGTATAAATTGGAGGAATGTGCAGGTAATGATGCTAGAAAGCATTTTACCTAGAGAAGGCAGAACTGGTGCTCTCAAAGCCTGGTACCAAACATCCAGCAGTTAGAGGATGGAGAGAGAAGTGTAGTCAGCCCTAAAGTTAATGCATCCATTTAGAAGATCTTGGTGGTATGGGCCTGCAGCAAATCCCAAAGTCCCACAGGGCAGGAGGTCAAACCCTTGCTTCTCTGCTCTCCTTTTCTTCTCTTCGCTGAGTTGCATGTCATTACCAGGCATCTCATAACTATGGCACTGAGAAAGAAAAGATGGAATTTGGTTTCCTCACCATAAAATCATTAGTGTCCACTTGATTTAAAGTCTCTGCTCGCAGAGCAGAAGCTGTGCTCTACACAGCTGAGGAGCTGAGTCCTACTGTGCCTTACAATAACAAACCTTGATATATATATACTCTTTCAAAGCTCTACTGTAACTAAAATATATTGCTGTGATCCTAATTTTAGTATGGTTTTAGTGGGTGAAACTGGAAATTTCCAAAAACATATTGTCTCTACAAAATAATCTTGTGCATATACTGAATGTCATTTACGCATTTCTGAAAAATAAAATCCTCTTAATACTATTAGAAATGTAAATTTCATTTCTTTAATTTTGTTATGTAAATTGCAATATTTTAAATTAGTGACTTTTTCCTGTGGCATTGTCAATTTCTTGAGGCCAACCATGATCTGGAGAAACAGAGGAGACAGTGTTCTCAGAGGGTCATATAACTTTTAGTGATGTATTTACTTTCTCCTGCATAGTAAGCCATGACAAAATTTTGATTGTTGCTCCTATGGAATGCACGCTAGCCATTGAAAAGTGTTGTGTCCTCATGAGATGCGTTGGAGTACCTATACGTATATAACATGTGTAATGCTACATCTAGAACTGTACAGAAACATTCTTAATATGCAAGCTTCCCCCATCTCAGGTCCCCATCTTCTGACCAGAATGCCCCCAGTGCATCCTGAACCACAGAGACACTTGGTCTCATAATCTGTGAACGAAGTTGGTGGCGTGTGAACTCTTTAGGGAAGGTGCTACCTGGACAAAATGCAAAGGGACACAGGGGATGTCGCTTGCATAGGCCTTTGCCCATAGGGCCTTATTTCAGCAAAAAGAAATTAACTTTGGGATGGTAGAGGGAAATCCTTCTTTACACTAATGTTACTGTTTAAGACTTCCTGAAATGTAATAAATCTGAATTGATGAGGAAGTAGAGCATACATGCTGTGATCATTTGTATTTATGGACACAAATTTTATCACTGGTATTTTAATGTATGTTCTTCTCCAAGGCATGCTTAGAACAAGAGGCCTCGTCAGAATTAATGTAACTCAGCCTTAAACCCATATCTGAACCTAAAATCAGAGCCTGAAAGAAGAGTTTGGGTTTAAGTTCAATTCGTAAATTTAGTTTTCACCAGCTTTAAAAATCTGCCTTTGAATTGACATAATGGTTTTCAACATAGGATCCTTGGACAACTTTCTTGGGGTCCATGAAAGCAAATACAGACTCTATATGCTATATAATATATATATATACTTTATTTATATGCTTTTATATGCTGTATAGCAACCCGCAAATGTGACATCTTCAGTGAATGCTTTTAGAAGCCCTATTGATCCAAAGAGCATGAGAGTAATGAAAAAGAGCTCACTGAATAATAATGAACAAAAATATGCTAGTTTACAAGGAATAAATTATATACTTAAAGATTTTCTTTAGGTTTTTTTGGCGATATCATTCCTATTTCATAAATAAGACATATTTTTGGAATCTTCAGAAGAGAGATTTAGAGGAATACCTAACAATCAAGTGCCATTTACCATTTGTCCTTGTGTTTCACAGTGCACTGAAATATGTACTTATAATTTTATCATGCTTTTTTGCTTCCTTTTGCCTAATACACTGAGATGAACTAGTGAGGCGGAAACAAAATTAGGGGCTTCCATTTAGATGCATTAGTCACACAGTAAGTTAATCAGCTAGTTAGAAATGGCATCATAAACTTGCCTCAGTGGAGCATATTTACTTTTTTCCCAGCAGCCACCCTGTTGGAATAAAAGCTGTAGTCAGGAGGAGATGGGTGATTAACAGGATTTTAAATATTTAGGGTTTTTTTAATATTATGTAATTACTGCCTGGCTCAGATTACCTAAATTATGATGACAGTAGTAGTATAATTAAAGAAAAAAAAATTAGTCTGGAGTAAACAAAAACAGCCCACTCACTATTGCCTCCTTTCCCCTGAAATAACCAGAAAGGATCTAATCTTGAGTGTGAATGAAGCGGCACTTTGGGAGGGAGGTTATCACTTCAGGCAAAGGACCCTGTTTGTTTTTAATGAATGGGGCCAGGTTTTATACTAGTAATTAGCAGGAGAGCAGGTTATGAAATGTTCTGTGGCAAAATTTTTAAGGCCTTCTCCTATGTCTCGAAAGGTTTTAAATACAAGATTCATGAGTGAAGCGTGCTTTAAGATCACTGAGCAACTAAAAACCTAGGGCAGGTACTGGTTAATTACCCTCAGCGGAGTATGGTGTGGATGACAATGATAATGACAGCCTGAACAGGCTGATAAACCTTGCTACTAGGTAGAGAAAATGATGATAAATACCTATATAAAGACTTGTGTTTAAAATTTTGCTATCTTCTTGTTCATTCTCAAGTGTTCAGAGGCTTCTTACCCAGTTACTCTATGCTGAAATTGTTCTAGATTTCAACTATTTTTTGTTTTTCTGTGGTTTTTGATGATGAAATGGTTGGTAATTACAGTAGTTACTTTGTAGTGAAGAGTAAATGGCATTTAAACACAAAATGCATTTATATTCCTTGACCTATTTGTTATAAGTAAGCTTTCACGTAAATAAGTTACGTGACACTTCTGTATTTTGATTTTTTGGATGTGGAGTTTTGGATTTCAACAGTGGGGTTTTTAAAGACTTTTAAAAGTCTTCTGGGAATGTGACTTCTGCAACTTCATTTCTGTAAATGTCTTTGACCCATGCAGCATATAAAAGGGGTTAGTAACTGTACCAATAACAGCTGATGCTTTCACCTCTCAGCAAGCGCCTAATAAACAAGAATAGTAGTGAGGAATGTTTGAATAGTCAGGAAGGAAATATGAAGCAAAGGGGTTGCAAACAGTAAATCATGCGAGCAAGAATGCAAATTCACTCCACAGTTTCCATATGAGGTTGCTCAGGCTGCAGTTTCTTGGCACTTTGACATCACACAGACTGTTTTTCACATGTCAAAAGTTCTGCTTTAAAAAGGCTAGACCTGTGTACTGCTGTCTAAGTTGAGAGTGAGTTACATTTTTTAGCTTTCCCTTTCTGCAAGGAAACATGCTGCCCAAGGGCACTTTACGAGCACCTTGTATAGGGTTCTCCAGAGCACCCAAGTTGGTGAGTCTTTTCTTGCTAGCCATATGGATGGCCTGACAAGTAGGTGAAACCAAAAAGTCACGTCAATCTTTCAAAAGAAAACATTGTCTAATATCCCTATTCAAAGTGTAGCACAAGTATGTATATTTTAACTTAACAGTCAGTAAAACTACTTAATCTAGCTAGATCTGATTTGTTAACTGGTAAATAATTAATTATTGGTAAATGAAAGCATGTGTTTTGTTGCATACATATGGACTCATGCCTAAAATAGGTAATGTAAGCTATATAGCAAACAACAGAGCAAGTAAACTTGTATGTATCCTACTCTCAAAAAATTGAAGATTTCTAAATGTCCTTCACAGACTTCCTCAAAACATGATTCCTCTTGGCAAAGCAGATTTCAACAGGACTGCTTGCAATGTAAGGCATTATAGATATTGATAGAGCATAGTGCAGAGGAATTACAAAATTTGGTAGAAAATGAGTAATGGTAAGAGATTATTTTTTTTCTTCTCAAGGAGAAAAAGAAATACTTGTTTTAGAGGCAAACTAGAAAAAAAATAATAAAAAGAAAAAGAGTTATCTCTTTTTTCCTGACCAGAGTAAAAACCCCATGGAGTAAATCTGTACACCTGATTACAAATGCTGTTCCCAAAAACTAAGTTTCCCCATATGCTAACTTCCAACAACAATCATATGCTTTGCAAGGAAAGGCATTGTATACAAAGCTGAAATGGGGACCAAAAAAAATGACATGGGAGAAAAGGAAGTTGCTGATGTGAAAGTGTAGAAGTTAGTGCAGTCTCTGGTTGTGTGTTTGTCTCTGTAGGAGGAAAGCCTACCTCTGCACAGGGAAGTGTACTCTGCAGCCTGAGCAGGGAGCCGTGCCTGCTGGGGACCTCAGCAGCACAGCTGTCACTGAGGCCACATCGCTCACCTTCAACAGGCCGTCACACCAGAATGCAGAGGTGGTCACCCACAAATCCAATGTCATCTGCTCTATGTGTGTTATAGCATCCTCCTCCACTCAGCAAGCATTTTAGTCAATATATATATTTCTGGAAAATATTGATTATTATGTATTACGGAATTTTTCATTAAGCTTATCTAAGTCTCACAGATACAATGTGAGTGATAAAAGACCTGAGCTTTGAAATTGGATATGTCTGCACCAAGAAAAAGATGGATCTATCCTAAGAGGATTGTGACTTATAGGGATGAAGTTATCCTTGTTGTATCCTATTCTTTACATGAGCAGAGCTGCAAAGCAGAGGGTAACATTTTAAAAATGCTGAAGTGATTTAAGACTCCACATTTGATTCTCACAAGTGACTTGAGCTACTCGCGTCTTTGTATACCTCAGCCTTGCACCTGTGATCAAGTTTAAAAGGAGTAAATGTGGGAAATAAAAGCTCTAATAAAAGCCACCACCTCGGCTAAAGCTTTTCTTATCTTTTCCAAGTCCTGACAGTACTAATGCTGAGTTAAACATGTTAGATGTGGTAAAGCAGGGTGCTGATTTCATTCCCTTCCTTCTCAGGGTGGAGGACGACTATTGTCCCTGTATACTTTGTGTCATGGAGTCCACCTTGATCAGGTGCCCATCTCTTTGGTCCAGGCAGAAGGGCAGGTGCAGCCTGACTTGGCATCTGCTACTGTGAAACTCTTACTATTCATATAAACTCATAATTCTAAAATGTTTATAAAAGTGTTCCAGCCACTCCTTTAGCTGTAACAGGAGAAAGAGGTGTTGAGCAAAACAGCAGGATGAAAGGGTTGCCATTCCCTAGGGACCGCCTGGTGCAGAGAGCTCAGCCATGACGCTCGTGGCTGCTCCTTTCACTGCATGCTTTCCTGAATGAGAAAAATGGGTTGAGACCCAGAAATTGGCCTAAGCATTTCTACAACCACCCCAGGAGCCCCTATTCAGCAATGACTGCCTGCCAAAACAGGGCTTCAGCCACTTACTGTGTGAAATGGGTTGTCAAACAATGTTTTTGGTGTTTGTTGTTTTGTTTTTTTTTTTTTTTCTAGAGCCATAACAAGGCCATTTAAATAATAAACTAAACATTGATTCATTTAAAATGCTCTTCTTCTCCGGAACCTCTTGGAGAAAGATCTAGCACATTTGCTATTGCCTCATAATGTTATTTCCTGAAGCTCCTGTTTTCTCTGTGAAGATCCCTGTTTTATCATCCCTGAGACAGCTACTATGCAGCCTTTCTTACCCTCCATCCTCTGCATAATGTCATTGAAACTACAGTGGCATTCCCAAAAGACTGAAGCTTGAGCTTTTACTGAGATTTTAATTCAAAGCAAACACAGAGGTAGTAATCTCTAAGCCATGAGCTAGTGCTGTTAAGCATGGTATAAAATGCAAAAAATGTCATCTCTGTGCCTCTCCTTCCATTTAGAAGCACCAAAACACTTTTCTTTCAGCAATAAATGCCATTTAAAGAATTATTAAGATTTTATATGTTCTTTTTGGCAAAGAGGATTAATTATTCTTCCTGCTTAATTTCTATTTAGGCAATAAATCAAATGACATTAAGCTAGTTCTGCTCCTCACTGTTTAGTTTAAAAGCAAAAAAGAGAGATCTCTGTTTGTTTTTCACATACAATGCCCGGATGATTCATGTTAAAACAATTTGAAGCAATGTCAAATTAAGCATTTCAGTAGGGTTTTTCGTTCCATTAAAACCCATTTTCTGTTTCCTTAACACTTGGCTCCTGCAAACCAATGCTTTTTTGGTATCTCCCAGTATGTTTAGTTTATTTAACAATAATTTATTTATTCAATGTAGTTCTAGATCTGCATGCACTTTCTGAAGATGAATAGGATTAGTGGTGTTGGGTGACAGCTCATGGTCAAAGTGCTCTCCGGATGTTCACCGATATTACAGCTCCAGTTGGCCATGAGTCCAAAGGCCAGATGAATTTCAGCTCTCTTTCTACTCATAAGTGCAGTTCAGACTAAGGGTGCTTAGAAGGGCATCACATAGAATTGTGTCTTTTTACTAATATTCTGGTGTTGGGATGGCTGGAAGACACAGGGGAGAAAAATAATGTTTTCAGTTCCTTCTATGGGGACAGGAGAGCCTGATTTTATCCAAATTAAAGTCAGTGAAAGCTTGAACTCTTTATTCTATGGGTTGTATTTTGTGAAGGACTTGCTGAAAAGGTTCCCTGCAGACAGCATCCGGTAATCTGCTTGCTGAGATCCAAAGGCCCTTTAGATCTGCAAAATGAATCCTCTGTGATTACTTTGTCTTCCTGCTTGCTGGTAGCCACAAGAGAGGCAGTGCTGTCTGTTATGGTGTCCCAGGTAAAACATGTAAAACCACATTAGAAGGAAAAAGAAACTGGCCAAGAAATTATGAAAAGAAAAAAACCTAAATGATCTCTAAAGCTGTAGTAAGATCTGTAGCACTCGCATCTCCTCTCCTTCTTTTGGGGTCCTTGCAGAAACTCCCCAGCACAACTCCAAACCCCTGACGTGGGAGGTGAGTGGGTGCAGAGACAGGGGCTGAGCCCCAACCTGCTGCCTCCCACGCTCAAAGGACCACTCTTGTTCTGTCTTCAACACCTTCCTGAAACTCGAGGGCTGCTGCACTGTTCCTGCTGAGGCACAACACCCTGGGAGGTTCCTTCCCGGGATGGGCAACCCATGGAGAAACTGCATGGAAACACATCCAGGACTCTCCTGGGGTGACTGCACTCCTGGGGTATTTTCTTCTTGCCTAAACAAATGTCATCCAGAATGAAAGAACTGTTTGCTCTCCAAGCTTGGGAAAACAGGACAGACGGAGGTTATTTTGGCTCATCCAGCTCATTCGTGCTTGTGAAATTTAGTCCCTTTAACAGGTTCTGGTAGTTTAATCTGTTTCTTATCCCACTGGTCTTCCAAATAGAGAAATGCTAACAATATATCTTACTTGAGCCTTTCAAGTGATCCTTGTGAAACACTTTCATTTGCAGCGTAATGAGAACTATCAGGTATTATTGTTAAGGGCTGCTTCAGTCCTAGCTGGATACCAATTCACCTCTCCAGCTTGAAGAAAAGTGTATTTCACTCCACATCATTTGTTCGTATACGAAGAACAGACTTTGAAATACTCTTTTTTTCATCTCCTTTTTTGTTTAGCTGGAAGGATTGACACTAGAAAAGCTCATTTCATGAAATAAGTAGTTCTTGAAGTGATGGGTGACAAAGGGATATGCTTTAAAGTGAACAGCAACACAATTCTTTAGTTACACGGCCTGCGATGTTAGGTCTATTCACAGAGTGCTGGAACGGCTGGAGTCAAACTCCCATGCAATCTCTTGCAGGCAGGCTGTGCTCACTCCAGCATACTTGCCAAATTCACGTTAGGCAATTTGCAAAGAAAATACATATCGCTTAACCTCCCTTTCTCAGTTTCTGCCTCTCTAAATCAAGGAAATTATTTTATCACATTAAAATCCAAGGATACGCTGATTATAATGCATTTGTAGCTCTGTGTAGGGCAACAGTATTACCTCTATTCTGTACATTAGGAAACCGCCTCAGAAACCGAGAAAGGTCAAGTTTCTTCCAAGGGGAGGCTTTCTGGGGCCAGCCAGGGTGGTTCACAGGGTAGCTGACTTTGGCCCTAACATTAATTATGACACTAATTTGAGTGAGAAATTTGTCAAGGTCTCCTGATGTCAGTTGCTTCATCTTTTGGTTTTAGATGGGTTTTTTGTTTGTTTTTTAAATGAACAATAAATCAATTCTGTTGCATCTTCTTAGTTCCTAGCTCTGCAAGCAAAATTCTGCCCTCATCTGAAGAGAAACTGTAGCACTAGAAGTCAACATCACTGCCCCATAATCCTCCTCTAGCTAACACTGCCACAAAAAAGCAAGTGAGGAGAGCCAGGTTGGGGAAGTTGTCATGGTGAAAAGGGGACCAAAATTAAAGCTGCCCTCCCCTGGCAGAAGCCCAGCTGGAATGCAGCACTGCAAACACCATCTGCTTTCTCCTGCAAATAAACCCTCGCAGGGTGCAACACGCCTCGCTGGTAGAGGAGGAGGGAAACTCCACCCCTGTGTATCACAGCCCCTGTGGATTTGGGCCTCGGCATTTGCTAGTAAGTGCAAACTATTATTGGCTCTAAGACATGCAGCCAAGACTAGAACTTGAGCCTAGTTAGTTCCTCTCAATTTGTGACCATACAATGATATGAATACATTTCTTCTTTTTTGCAAGTTTTTCAACTTTGGTTTTAAAGCAAATGTCACTCTGAGATATTTGCTAGGTATTTAGAAAAAAAAATAAACATGAAACAAAACAAAACCAAAAAAACCCTAAACCAAAAAAACAACACCCCCAAAACTCCCTCCAAAATTCTATAGAAAGTGCTTCAGAAGGATATGAAACTGTTGTAGAGCTTCTGTTAATGTATAACAAAACTTTGGTGTCTCAGCTCCCAAACGTCTGAGAGAAATTTTCTTTATAGAAGCATCATCCAGGTCTTAGAATGATGTCTGTAAACAATCCTGAAAGCTTTTCGCATTTATCTCCATAAATAAAAATAAATTCAGGTGTTAAAATAAGTATGTACATTTCTTTAGGAAGCACAGTTACGAGTGACATACTCTTCAGTGTCTTCACTTTTGTTGAGGAAAGGTGTACAGCCAATTGCAATACGCTTGGTAAAAAAGACCCACATTGATGTTACTGATGAACTGCTTCTTGAAATTTATTTAAGCAGTTGATGAAGCAGATCCTGTGGCATTTCAGTCAAGTGTATAAAACTGGTACAGCTTTGACCTTGAGGATCCCATTTTAAGGCTTCTCCATACAGGGTCCTATCATACTCAACTCCGTCCTGGAGGGACACTAAATATTCCTTTGTATTTTATAGCTAGACAACCTTTATTCTGGACCTTCTTTGTCCATCACTGAAATAACTGGGTGCTTTGGTTAACAAATCATACCTTTAGTTTTAATACCCACTCAAGCTCTCTCTCCATCTGTTTTTTCCAATTATGTATTGAAAAAACATCATCTTCCTAAGTAATTTAGTCAGTGACTAGGGATTCTCAAACCCTTCTCTGATTTCCAAAAATCGTATTAAGTGCTGCCTCTTGTGTAATGAATAAGTACTTATCTCTCCTGCCTCACATTCTTCCCAACCTGAGAACAGGCTCTGCTCTTTTGTCCCTTCTAATCGCAAGCTATCAGGAAAGCTTCTGTTACTTCAAGGCTGATATCACTTGAAGTACCTTGGCTTAATCCCATTTCCCTAAAGATTTAAGGGATTTTTCTTCTTGGATCTGAAAAAATATCATTATTTAAAAATAATTTGGCATTAAAGCCCAGCTAAGAACTCTGCCCTATTTCTCCTCTTTAAGGCTAATGAATAAGAAAGGTTCATTTGGCAAGAAAAATACTAAGCCCCAAATTGCCATTTCATTAAGTAAGTTCTAATTCTGTTGTTATGATTGCTATTAAAATTTGAGGAAGGCCAGAAGACTTATCAATAAAATATCAAAAAAAATCACTACATCTAGCCTATAATATTTTGGATGGTAGAAGCAAAGATTAAAGATATGAATAAAAAAAAAGCCATTGGCATCAACAAAAACCCAAAGGTCGAATAGGTCATTAGTAATAGATGCACATAGATAATTATTATCTATTGATACAGATACTCATAGATAATCGTTATCTGTTACTGTTGGATACTATATATTATTAGCTAAAATAGAAGAATTCACCATACACCTACATTCATACTAATTTGTCTAGCTCTTGTTCCTTAAATTCAGTCACTTTTGTAGATTCAGTTCAACCTCTTCCTTAAAGTGCTTTACACCTGTTTTCTATTATTATTTTTCCTGGCACAAGGAAGTTCTTTTTAAAATTCCATGTATGCATTTAAATCAGATTCTATTACTCTTCAGGGCTGTATAATTCAACAAAAATGTTATTTTTTTATCAGCATTTTTAAGTGTACTTTGACATCTTATTCTGTGGTATAATTGCCTATTAAATTCGATGCGACAGTTAAAAACCACTGCATGCTGTAAACTGTCCCATGAAGGTTTCTTTATGTTTAACATCTTCCTCTTTATTAGAGCACATGAGTCCTAGGTGCACATAGTTCTTCCACTCTGAGACTTAACAGGAGCCACATATTTTTCGCAGGTTGTAGGGTATCATTTTAAAGAGAAAATAAACAAAGAGCCTGATTCTTCTGAAGTGCTGCTGTGTGCTTCATAGCTTCAGCCAAAGTCAATGAGAGCTAAACGAACTCTGTACTTCTGATTCAGACCACAAACTTTGATACTCTGCTAAAAATAAATGGTATGTGCACGACACTTCCGAACTGGCTAGCAGGTTCCATGGTGCCAGGTCTCTGAAGAGCAGCACAGCAGTGAACCAGGGTGTAAATGCAGCAAAAGGCAGCCAGGTCCCTCATCCTGCAGATGCATAGGCTTGTCATGAGCTTTACTCACACCAGTGGTTTCATTGAGATCTTGTGAGATTATTCATGTATTGACGTTTGACCACATGTACATTTTAGAAAGGTACCTAACTTGGATGTCAGAATTGCTAAGAGTAACATATTGCCGGGATAAAAGACCTGTTATGAAATCATTGTGGAACTGTTTTGAAAGCTTATTTTTTGATACTATATTTTCTTGGCCTTTGATAATGTATGTTAGGAGAAGGCACAGAATAGTCTGATTTTTTAAATATACTTTTCTATTTTAAAATTACCAAAAATGAAGAAATAATTTTAAGACAAAACTTTTATTAAGAAGAATGATTTCTTTTGGCAAAAACTGAAATTTTCAAGGAAGAAGTTTCCTCAGTCTCAGCGATGCACAGAGGCTGTAACAACAGGATTTTGATATACCCTTGAAAAAGCAGAATTATTAATTATGTATCTGATTTAAATAATTATCATTTTACAGCTTACATCCAAAGCTTTGTTTATTTTTTTTTACAGGCCTCATATGTACCATTGTATATAGATCTGGGCACACACTAAAACATTTTAAAAAATAAGATTGCTTACCTGCTACTTAACTGCTTTTTAAATGATTGTTCACAATATATGGTAACTATATTGGTTCACCATTCTTAGATCTTTTAGATCCTACACATTATCATTCTTCCAAGGTTCTGGGTTAATTACCTTGCATCCTTCTTGATTATTTTGTGAATCATTTTGTTTATCAAGCAGTTCCTTACCATCAGCACAATCTCCATTGTGTAAATTATTCTATCGAAAAGCAGCCGTCATGAAAGCAGTTTGCACCTTGCTGTATGTGATTCTCCCCTGATATTTCAGTGCTGCCTGGGAATGCTACTTCCACTCTTCATGGTAGATGGCATCTGTTATGGCTCTTTTGTAGATCTAGAGGAGAGCTACAATATGTAGCATACATCAATGATGTTTTGGGGTTGTTTTTTTTTAATGGGTTTTCAGGAAGTGGTCTGGACCAGTTACCTTCTGAAAGAACCTGCTGGTATTTGAGTGAGGTGTTCATGAGAAGGAGGAAATCTATATTTTCTATACATTTTTTAGATGCATCAAAATGCTGCTAAGAGCACCACCAGCTGGTGCTGGTGGACAAGCACAGGACACAGCAGTGCAGCACCAGCCACAGATCCACCTCACCGCCTTCTCTCCAACCCTGTTGCTACATTGCTTTGTTCCCATATTCAGACACGGAAACTTCATTTCAGCTTTCTCCCAAACAGAGAAGGTATCTGATACCCCATTTTCATCTAGCTGGATGCAGCTGGTGACTCAGCCCCTGTGGGAATGTTTCTTTCACAAGCTCCATTAACCTCCTTTCCTTGTGGCTCATTTTGTCCCTGCCAGTCTTTCCAAGTATAAGCTGGCTTCAAACACAGTAAGTGCTTTCCTGTTGCATAGACTTCCATCCCCAAAAAGTTCCTGGGTTTTCCAAGCACCTGCTGTAATTCAATCTGTCTTGGTGGCAACCAGAATTGTCTGTGAACAAAATGCTACTTGGCAGGCGAGGACAAACAGGTGTCCTATAGTGTGAGGAAGCACGTGTTCCTGCCCTCTTGTAGCCCCCTGTGCCTGAATAAATCAGTGTTCCGTGAAGCGTAAGGCTGAAATCAGATCCATAGTGTGCAACAGTAAGGTATAGACATTCTGACAATATTAACAAGGGTGGACAGTAAGTTTATGAAATAATAAGGAGTAATAATCTGTTTTGTAGCTCTGACTGGCAAAGAAGCCTGCATTTCCTCACCCAGAGGGATGGAAAAGCCACAGGGACTGTGAACAAACCAACTTCCATGTATGTGGTAGGGCAACACCGTGTGAGACTTAGAACTGGATCCTCTACATTGTTACAAGGCAACGAACTCTTTCAGCACCAAGTTCACACTGAGATTTTGGCTCTGGTCACTGTATTGGCAACAGAGTTGTGCACAAGCTACAGGCGGCTCCAGGGAAATAGCAGGAAGGCCCCCAAATGCATGGATTAGAGTTATCCAGATGGGGTGTAACACAGGCTGTATAAGCATCCGATGATCAAGGCATGAGATAATGATTCATATTTTGGAGCTATTCCTAGAATTATTGTGGGGAAGCTCAATAGTGTGGTCCTGTGACCCTCAAAGCTCTGGAGAGGTATAAAAACAAAGATCAGGAAATTTCATGGAAGGGGAAAAAATAAAGTTACTTTTGCAGGAAAGCACCTGTGAAAACAGGCAGGACTTTAAAGGAAAGTTTGTCCCTGTTAATATGTCTACTTTGTCAACATCTTAAAAGAGATATTTAACACCCTGACCTTAAAACACACAGCAAGCGCCAATTCTGAGATTTCAGGAACAAGACTAGTCCTGTGCTACCTTGGTATACAGGGTACTAAGTCATAGGAAACATTCTGGTGCTCAACAGAAATATGTATTTACAAAACAAATTGTCATAGGGATGCACAATAAACATGGTTGTGGAAAAGTTAAAACAAGGCTAAGATAACCACCTTGCTTATATGTTATATTCACAATCTCTAATAAATAGGAACTGGGAAAAAAAAAAAAAACCACTGGGAAAGATCAAAGTAATTCTGTCAAGTTCATTTAGGTAATCATGGAGTCCCTACCTTGAAATTGTAGACCATGAATATGGTCCCATGATAGATCTGCTCTGAGAACACAGCCCAGAAGGAACAACCTGTATGTGTAGAGAGGAACATTAAAGTCTGTACTACAAAATTTAGCAGAGATGGTTGGTTACTGGCAGAAAACCTGAGACCTTTTTTCCTTAAAAAAAAAGACCTACTTTATTTATAGCAAAATGGATTTCACTATAAAACAATACCATTGTTACAGTGCTCTAGACTCTAGACTAAAATAATTCCCATGTAATCTGCCCTACAATTAAGAAAATAAAGGTATTTCTACAGTAGGGAACAATGACATGGTTACTTTTTTTTGACAGGTAAAGAAACTTTAGGAAAAGCAATTAATAACTAGCAATGTAACATTGCCATAAAATCGGTCCCAATTAGTGTATGTTCAAACCACGGGGAGAACCAACTCTGAGGAAGCGATACACTGCTGGTGTTACTAACACCAGTGCTTTAAGTCCCCACAAGTGGGAGGCACGTATGTAGTTGTCCCGTTGTTCTTGCTAACGAGCCTGCTTTGGTGCGCTGTTCCGCTGGAGCAGAGGAGGGGTGCACACGCAGCCGCTGCAATGGCCTAGCCACACAAGGGCAAACTCAAGGACTGTCTGTGGCCAGATGGTGGTTCTGTCCCTTACCCATTTCACAGGTTGCTGGCACGTGTATTTAAATAAAAGTTGGTGTTTCTTAGCAAAAGCCAGTATTTTCCACCTTTTTTTAGGTTTAAGAACTAACAACCATTGTCTAACTTTTGCTGAGAATTAGACACCAAATGAAGAACTTATGCCTTCTCCTGTACTATTTACTTTATCTTAGCTTCTCTCTGGCTGGTTTTTCAGTGCTGGCATGTGAGGAGAACCTCATGTGGAAGCAACATTGCTCACTGTGTCTTGAAGGCTGGCCACAAAATCGTTACTGCCGGGCACCTGTGTGCTGGGGCACGGGGCCTGCCAACTTGAGAGAAGGAACCGCTCCGTCCTGACAGATGGGGATTGACGTCCCCAACCATGAGATCACGTACTCTATACATATCAAGTATTCGGGACAAGATTCCTGGCCGGGGCCATCTTAGCTGTAGTCCGTACTAGTTTCTGCTGCTCCCCTCAGGAGATTGTGCTGTGACTAATCTGGTCCCAGACCGGTTTTCCAAAAAACTGAGAGTTTTCAGACAAGCCTGACTGCCTCACAAGTTTGTAATATGAGGTAGTAGGGCAGCTTGGTAGGCAGGAAGGTCTTACAACTAATTTAGGACCCAGGGGCAGAAACGCACCAGTTAGTTGAAGAGGAACTCATTGCAATATCCTTTCTCAGAGGTCACAGCTCCAGGGTTGCTCAGGGAATGCCCCTGCTTGTTGATCTCAGCTCCGCAGGGGAGAATTAGGAAAAAAGTCACCCCAGCAAATACCAGGCCAAGTGACAGACAGGTCGAGTCACTAGAAACAGGTTCATATTTATTTGCTACTTTGATTTGGGCTTCTGTCAGAACAAGATCAGGTATGGTAGGACTCCCGCTCAAGACTATAGAAGTGTGTGCAAAGCTTATTAATTGATAAAAAGCTATTACAGTCATAAGTAGGATGAATAGAAACTAGGGTGAATCAAATAATTTACTTAAAGTATATTGTGAAGCATAAATGATAGTGCTAAATTACCAGTGCACATCAGGTATTAGTTAACCATATGGCATTTGTTATGATTGTAGAAAAATCCCAATACATGAGCTCAACTTTTTTTGGAGAGAGGAAGATGTTTTTTAAAGAAGAATAGATGTATTCTCTTTCATTATCTTTGTTGCTTTTCTGAAGTAACGTTTGCAGTGACATTTTTATCTTTTGTAATCAAGATTGGAAATATGGATCTTAGGGACTTGGGAATCCTGCTGCTGAAGACTAGTAGTAGCAGATCTACCTTTTATTACTGTAAATATTAGCATTGAACTGGTAACTGCTAAACTTGGCACACGATATTCTAACAACAGGGGTCACATAGTAGAAGTGAAATTGTTCCATTTTCTTTTGAGGAAACCTGGATATTTTCTCAAGATGTATTTTCTGTCAACAGCTCACAAATGTTCCCTGAGAACTGGGTTATGCAATACACAGCACGTCATCTTAGAAAATGCTTACAGAGCTGTTACTGAACACGGCAATCAGAATTTGCTCAATTTTGGGGTAAAGTATATACGGACAAAGCTGTTCTGGATACACAAGGAAACCTCAGTTTCATGCAAAACACACACTGGAATCCAGGCTACCATCTTCCATTTTGGCTGGCCTTCTCCCCCACCCCACCCCCAAGGCACAGGCTGCACCATTCACTTCTACTGTGCACCATTCACTTCTACTGTGCATGCAATGTTCAAAGACCAACCAGTTCTTATGTTTTTGGAGTATTTCTGCTTATTCATCTTACTCTTTGTAGTATTTCTGGCCCAGCAGAAAATAACAAAAACATCTCTTTCTAGTAGTCTATTCCTGGAAGACTTGTAGCCCAGTTTTTCAGTTTAATAACTCAGTCCTACACGAGCAAACCCTAGTGTTTTTTCCAGTGTTTGTGTCTGTAGTATGAGACCATCTTTGGGGTGGGTTAAGCATTGCGAACTTTTGAGCCTTCCCAGGTTTGCTCATTTGTGACATAAAAGAGTATCTTGCTTCATGCGATCATAGGTCTTATGAGGGAATTACAGCTAATGGAAACCTAATGCAGACTCCTACTTATCACTGCCGTGTGTGCATAATTCTTATCAAAATTCAAAAGAGTTAAAGATTTAAAGGAATTTGGAACAATATTAGTTATCACATCTCTTTTCTCTTGGAAGCAGAGGAGAGAGACACATTTATTCTGACCTTATTCCTCAATCAGCTGAAAGTCACCAAGAAGACCACAGGCCAGTATTGCCTCCATGGCATACACTTATAGTTGGATAGCATTGCACCCATTCCTTTACAGTGTAAAGGCAAAAATAAAATAAATTTATGTTCATCTTTGAAAATGTTGAAAACCAAGTTTTAATGCTGTTGATACATCAAGAATAAAGAAAGAAATACTCCATCACAAATTGTTAACTTTTAAATTTTGACCCCAATGCCGGTACAATTCTCAAGATGAAAACATAACCCAGAATTTTTTTTGAGAAAAATTTTGATCATCCTTGACTGCAAGTCTGCATTGTGATCTTACTTTGACATAAGTGAATATTGTAGGAGCTCTTTTATGAAATAATATGGTATTTCTCTCAAGAAATGAGATGAGAATCTGGGCCAGTCTGTCAAAATAACAGTTATTTAAGTGCATTGTACCTCATAGATACAACTGGATTTCTCAGTCAGGGCTGCAACTATACTGAGTCCAGGAAAATATCGTTGCACCTCACATGCTGGAAAAGCACAAATTATTGGTAAATACTGCCTCAACTGACCCTTGATCAAAAGAAATGGGACCAGTCCATGCCCCAGACTGACCCATTTATACTTTATTCCTGCTTAACTTGTTTGAATCTTATCTAGTGAGCTAGAGATGAAACTGGCCATCATATCTAGCTGGGTTCACTGCTGTTGGCCCCTTGGCTGGTGGCAGACCCTTCTCACGACTTTCTGGCTATGGGGGGCTGCCAGCTGTGTATTATTTATGTCCTCTTTAGTGCATGGTTCCAGGAGGGAGTCATGGCAGCAAACAGCCGTACCCATCAACGTTTAGACTTCAGCAGAACTCTTTGGAAATGGAACAATCTTTGTCGTTTGCTTTTATTAAAGTATTTTGGTGGGTCAAATACACACAGTGGGGTTCCCAGGCTTGAATTCTTTGGAAGAGAAAGGGGGTAAACAAATTGGGACTGGTACTTTCTGCAGTCTGCCCTCACATGCGCCGATCTGACCAACAATACAAATGTTGCTCTCAGTGCTAGATGCTGAGGTTTTCTGGTGCAGAGGTCATTCCAGAAGTACCAAAATTATGTTTGGGGGTATGTATCAGTTCAGTAAGAAATATTCTGGAGGCAGTTTCTCTATCAGCATAAGCAGAGAAACCTACCAACTGCATCTGTTGGACTATACAAAGGTTCACAATGAGCCTTCCAGTTTGATGTTGACAAGCTAAGTAGCTGCCACAGGAGGCAGTGGCCAACCTGCAGCTCCTGACCCACTTGCCGGACATACAACAGTCATGTAGATCACATGCTTTGACCATATTATGTGACTTATTGAAAGGCTGTGCTCTCCTGGGAGTAATGCAGTCCTCCATGTAATCCAGAGCACAGGATCCATGGCAGACAGTGGGGCTGGAGGGGCTTCCAATGCCAGTATTGGCAGTTCACCACAGAGTCACTGTGAGGTCCAGTGTCGGGGTATTAGAAGTTCCTTAGGAAATCACTAAAGCAGCTCACCTGTGAGCAGTTCCCATAGCCCCTCCTTCTCCCTTCACTTTTCCAACACATATGGTATTTTTTATGACAGGTTTATAGCTCTTTGCAACGGGATTTTGGAAGGTGATTTATGATTAGAAAGTTTGGTCTCTCCTATATGGTGTTTGAGAAATTATAATTTTGTTGGAGAGGGAATTCTTTTGTTTAAAGCTCTGCCTAAAGTTAGGGCTTTGCTCTTGTAAAGTTAGGACTTATTCCCTGAAGGGAGTTTCTGATGCAAGTTAGCTTTAGGAAACTAGAAGTATATGTTTTTCACACTACTATTAAATATCCAAAGCTTACATAGCACTGAAGTATGGTTGTTATTGGTTATTATTAGAAAGTTAAGAAATACACTCATTGAATTTACAAAGGCTATATTTTGTCATCCTTTGCATTCTATGGCATGTTTTTACCACAACCAGATTATTTAGATGGATGTATAATAAAGTATAAATAGAATATACTTCTCTGTATGCAATTTGAACAAATAAGGTTAGAGGTATCTTAAGATTGCCATTTCATTAATTTCTTTGATATTTAGATTAATGTTGATTTAAAGTTATCTTTCATTACATTAGAAAGGCTAAAGTTTTGCAAGGGAAGAAATTCCTGTATGTATGAGAGTGTGCATGTGTGCTTCAGGGTGCCAAGTGTCCTTGAAATGTTCCTGAACCCTGATTTTGCTGATCCACTAAGTTCTGCACTGTATCTGCCTAATTGGAATAAGGTCTCTCTCAATACCTTCCACCTAATTACACAGTTTCCTACACTGGACACAGTGCCATGCTGTTGTTGCTAAATGCAATCACTAATAGGAAAGACCATTCAGTAAGACAAATAAAATCTGGTTTCTGAAGTTAGCTAATAGCATCTTTTTTAAATATATGTGTTTCAGATGTTGTGGATATTAGCTCATGAACATTTTTGTAAATTTGAAAAGTTTATCTCCTGAAACAGTGGGTTGCGTCAGTATCTCAGAAGTTCATACAGAGTCTTACCCTGCCATCTGGTGCATCTTGAACTACCTCAAAAAAACCTTCTAGCTTTGACTTCAAGCCTTTTGAGTGAGGTCAGCAGTTTCCACGTTTGCAAGAGCTAGCAAAAACCCCAAGCGTCAACCTAAAATGAATTTACAGAAAAATGTCCTTATGGAGTGTGATTCAAAAATAAAAGGTTGGTTCAGACCTGGTATGAAATTATTTGTTTTTATACTAAAGGAGAACTTTATAATATTATTTAATTAATATTTCCCAGGGGGAAAAAAATTAAATTTGTGGTTTAAGGTTGTTTTAATGCAATCTTAGTGCAAGACATTAAAAATATCAAAGTTTTGCAGCTAATTGAACACTACAATTACCATTTCAAAAAATGTGTTTGATGGCATCTCAGTCAGTTTTCAGGAGCTACTTCATCCCGAATTGATGAGATTTTATTTTACTTACAGAGAATTGTGCCCCATTTCTCTTAGTATCAGTATGTTCTTTAAAATTACATACCTCCTAGAAAATAGCTGCCTTTGAAAAGCAGCTGTCCGACTATAGCTGGGGTCTGCGTATTTTCTTTCTTTTTATTTTATTAATGATTTTATATTAATGTTTAATATACATATGCACATACGTAGTTATCATAGAATGCACATAAGTAACTGATAGTGGCTTCTGAGCACAGAATGAAAAAAGCAATTTAATTTTAAAAAGACAACATTTCAAATAGACAATACTTCACTAAATATTTTTTTCTAGCATAAATTCCTATGATTACTTTTAGCAATCTTGTTACATTGTTTGACTATGTCTCAGATTCAAAGATTTTTAAGCTAATATGTTGTGTTTCATCAGCGCCATCACAGTTTGTCAGGTTGGTGCTAATGCTTCACAGAGCAGTAACAATATAGGTTAAAAATCTGTGGGAAATTTTCAGAAGGGACAAAGAATTTTTCTGAGGAAATATAAAAGTGCATCTGTGCATACAGGACACATACAGTTATTAGCATGATGTCTTAAATAAAGGAACGTATTTGCAACTTCCAGAAGCATGATAACAAGAAAACTACTTCAGTATACTCTCTGTATCATTATAGTTTAATCAGAATTTGAGTTTTATAAAAATTCTCTTCTGCTGAGATGATACAAATGGCTTGCAATGCAGATTCAAAAGATTTACAGCCAAGTGAGAAAATCTTTAAAGAAGTAAGATCAAAACATCTTCCGGCGTCATGCTGAATGCTTTGCAGTCGTTCATGGTAAAAGCAATCTGTATTAAACAAAAAGCATATTTAATTTATTGTTTATGGGGATTTATTAGTTGTTTTCTAGTTTTGGGGTTTTTTAGATTTTTGGTTTTTTGTGTGGTTTTTTAACTAAAGGAAATGTGGGAAAAGGAAGTCTTAACATTGTGTTCACCCCACATCTGCTAATTAAAATTTACTTTCAGGTCTTCTTTCAGGCAAAATGTACATCATGCTTGCTTATATGAGCTCTCCTGTGTGATGCTGTTGAGAGACTGAGTAAGCCAACATGCTTATCAGAAAACTAGGAGACCTTATGAGAAGGAGTCCTTTATGTGACAGCTGAAGTCAATGAGTTCTGAATTTGCTTTCAAGGGTGTCTCTGTCTGGTCACTGTAGCCTGTTTTGTAGCCTGAGTTGTCACACGTCACACCTCAATAACTAAAAAATTCCCAAGTTATGCCTAAATGGACAAATGCTGAATTACTAAGACTCTGGAGAATGGGTGCCACTACCATACTTCAGGACTAAGGGATGGAAAATAGTCAGTTGATTTCTTTTATAGGCCAAGTGTTTGCAGATTGAATAGTGGTGGCCAGAGTGATAACAGATGACATCAAAGTGAAACAAGGACAGGAAGAGAGAAATGTTAGTAAGAACAGACCTTTGGTTAGTTGTGGAGTGGCATCCTGAGCACAGAGATACGGGGCAGAAATGGACCACGAGGCATAGAGAAGTATCTCTATGTTCTCATTTTAACACTTTTCAGAGTCAAAAATCTGCATATTTTAAAATTTTACTCTGACTCATATTTTCATGGATTACTGGGTGAGAAAAGATTTCAAAAAGTAACCCTGCAAAAAACTACAAGTGAGGAGAGCAGATATCATCATCCTTTCTTTTTGCTGTTGAACAGGCTACTTTTAATGGCAGTCAGGATACAGCAGAGCTTCTTTTAGTGACAGATTTGGCTGTTACATGCAGTATTTTGTTTGTATACCAGGAGAACAGCTGAAGTTCCCACAATCCCACTACAAATCTCCAAAATATATTTTCAATTACAAGTTAAGCAAATTAATACAATACTGTTCCATGAATATTTATTGGCTCTCAAGAGACATGGAAGAAAGATATCTATAAACCTGGAGCAATGTATGTTTTTAGTTAAAGAACCAATTCTACTACATTTGTCTTTTTTCTGCTCAAGAGATCCAGGTCCATTTTCTTATCTGGAAATGAGATGCCTCGGAAGACAAGGTACAGTAGATTCAAGGGAATGAATATTCAGGAATTTCATTTTTATCTTCATAATCTGTTTTGACCTCTATCTGTCTGGTCAACATATATATTTAAACTAATAAAAATAGGAGGAAAATTTATTTACTAGTTGGTTTAAT
>JAOXJM010000079.1:33099779-33132269 GCA_026413425.1 Tringa solitaria
AGTACCGCCTTGTTGATTTTCTCAAATGAAGTGACTATGAAAATTCATTAGACCGATTGGAAGACATAATGGAAAGTAGTTTGAGGACAAAATGTCCTTTCAGTTATTGTTCAGAAGCCACAAGATGGATGGAGAGCGGCAGCTCAGAAGAGGAGGCTCTCTACTCTGGAGGTGTGCTGATGAGGCAAGGACAGCTTTGGCATGCTCATGAGTGCTTGGAGAAGACTTTTGGCAGTCCTGGCAGGTCCTAGAAGGTGTTGCAGATAACAAGGAGCAAAAATGCTCACTGGAAAGTCAGAGGAGGGGAGAACATGTGGCCAGTGCCTTTGGAAAAATTAACTGAGGCAGTGCGTGGGCTCCCCGGTGTTTCCTGTTGACTGCCCTGCAATGTGTTGGTATCAGGAGGAACATCTGGTGTACCTCCGAGGCTCAGACAGTGAGGGAGGAGGTAGACAGTTACATGGGGGATGCAGAACCCGTGTGTGTACCTTCCCCAGCCTGGCTGTGCTCAGCCTCTCCTCAGCAACTCTCCATGGGCTGCAGCCCAACTACTGTGCATGTTACTTCATCCTCCATTTCCTGGGATCTCAGGGAAGGGCAGTTCAGTGGCGTGACTTGCAGATTTTTTTTTCTGGTTTATGCTACAAGTTCTTTCTGTGAATATGGATTCATGCATATGTGCATGATTTCCTGCACATGAAAAAATGATTGGGCAAGAACGAAACCTTCTTGTATTGATCCATGATTTCCGTGGTCTGATGGGTGTTGTATTTGCAGGTACAGTCCCCATCCCTGTCCCCATGGAGGTCCGGGCAGAAACCTGAGCTGGGCATGAAGGGAGCAGTGGGGAGAAGGGAACCTTCCATGATTGAGCCTGCCGTAGCCCTTGCTGCTGATCAGGTGGTGCTTGTGTTTTGCTCCCGCTGGAGGATTTCCATGCCCATGGCTCCATTCCTAAATATAAGGAATTTTAATAATAAGGTCTTGAGGTTATAAAGATATAGATCCCCATTACATGTAGAAGAGAAGTTGGTGGATTTTTTCCTTCTGGGGCTCTGAGTGTAATTTTGCTGCGCAGTGATAGCAGTGTTCTACAACACATCTAATTTGGGAAAGGTGTAGGTTATTTGTACACTTTGTAGGATATGCAGGTGAACAGATATGCATCTGGTATTTCTTCTGTTCCCTTCTAATCTTCACAGCAGAGATAGGCGTGTTTCACCAGATACAGAAACAGGGAAACCAAACACAAACCACAGGATTCAACACCACAACTCCCTCTCTCTCCACACTAGGGAAAGCATCTCCAGGGTATTGGCAGGGTGAAATGTGCTCCAGACCCCACTGCACAAGGATGTGGACTGAATCCGATCAGAAAGGCTTAAAAGGATTACAGGTAGCCTTGTCAGCCAAGGCAGCTCCAGGGACTCCGTGGGGTCCTGTGTGTGCCTGGCACCAGCTGAGGACTCACCAATGATGAGGGCTGCCTGTTGTGGGTCTACAGTGTTAGCAACAACTGAGCAGTGTCCGCCCCATTTAAGTTACCTGGCTTTTTCCATTCCTGAATTGCTATCCGAAGCCTCAAGCATAGATGGTTTTCTAGAAAGGCGATCAAGCTTGCATGTGAACACAGGGTAATGTTCTCTCTCTGACCTTTTCAAGCTCCCAGGAGAGATGAAAAGAATTGAATCCCTGCCAGGGGAAGGGTTTAAGTTGACACGACGATTCTGGGATTAAGCAGCTGCCTGCCAATGCTTTTGCTAACTTAAACTGCATCTTCTTCCATTAATTTTCCTGTCCTTGGTCCTTCAGGACTGCTGTTAAGAAAAAGTTTAAATTAGTTTTGTTTTGGTCCTTTCTAAAAGGTGCTGCTTCTTCAATGTTTGCACTCTTCTAAATGGATAAAATCAATCTTGCTGTACAGGTAGGACTATTCCAAAAGAGAGAGAGAGGGGGGAAAAGAGTTGGAGAAAGAGTTGGAGTCACTTCTGTGACTTTCTGAGGTGTACGAACCCCATATCCTCTGGGGCAGAGCCAGCCACCTGCAAAGGGACCCAGTGCCTGGGGTAGAGCCACAGCTCAGGGCCACGTTATGCCCTGTCCTTCTGGTAGGACCTTGTGTCTGGCGCTGGTTTAGCAAGGAAGTGAAGCACGTATGAATGCTAAGCACATGCTGTGCACTGCTTGCAGGTTTTTATGTACTTGGTACAGAATTAGAAGATCTTTCTCCTCACTGAACTCCAATTTGCATGCCAGATTCCAGGCTCTCTTTCCCTCTTTATTTCAATACTAGAGATGTCATAAAGAAGGCAAGCTTAAAATGAAGTGGTTTATTTCCTTTCTTTTGCTTAAAAATGAGTAAGAATGTATGAATTATTTTATTTTATAATGCTTATTTTTCAGTGCTTTTATTTTTTTACTTATATGTTAATTCTCTTTTGAGTTATGAATATGCAAATGCAGCTGATGAAACTTTTCCAAATTACTCTTGCATTTTCCATTGGCAAACAAACAAAAAAAAAACCTACAAGGACTCAGCATGGCATGGTAGCTTGTGCAATAGCCAGGTACCACAGCAGATCTATCACCAGCTGCCTTAGTATTAAATGATACATAACCTTCACTTTTATAAAAGTTTGAAAACCATAAAGTGCTAGAGTGAACAATTGTAGTAATGGGAGATTGTATGTGATTTGTCAACACAAATAACTCAGATACTGAAGGCTGTATTGCAAGTGTTGCCTGGGAAACCTATGTATAGCACAATGAGTTTCTAAAGCCCACCCCACAGACAGAGTAGTGTCGTACATAAGGAAAAAAGAACATATTTCATACCAGCTCTAAGCCAAGGTAAGAAGAAGGTAACCAGGACACCAGAGCACATCGTGATGACCAGAGTCACAAGCACAGTGCAAGCTTGCATATCTCAGTGTGCAACTTGAACTGTGGACAGACTGTTAAATCTCTTTTATTACAGTCAATCACTTATGGATTTTTTTTCTTCATAAATATTTAATGCAACATATAATTAGACATGGCAAGTGAATGCCAGGTCTGGAATTAAGACTTGAGCTTTCCTGGCTTTCATTTTAATGCTTGTATTATTAGACACACTGGGAAACTTTGCAAGAGCTCTTGGCGCAGGCGGCTGAACACTTCAGCTGGCACAGGGGGCAGCCGCCCCGCTGGAAGCCCACTGCTTGGTGCTGTGTGGAGCTGGGAGGCAGGGCTGGGGTAGTCACTGCCAAAAACTGGCCCCTGATACACCATGACCAAGCAGGGCAAGTTTTTGGTGTTGTACTGTCGAAACCAAAGTTTTAATTTTAAGGTTTCCCCCATGTATTTTTTGACTGGACATATCAGCCGCTTTATCTGTCACTGTAGGGAGCTCCTGGGAAACAAAACCTCTTGTTCCGCAATGAAATCAATCATGGGCAAGGAAGAGTTACACTTTCTTGGCTTTTCTCCACTTGCAAGTGGTTTGTTCCCTAGAAGGTGAAGAGAAGACCAACTGGTGACAAGTTGCCTCAATCATCAGTAACTTTCAGGTTTCTCACGCTTTGAGATGGACATAGTTTTGCCTCAGATCACTCAGAAGAAACAATAATGAGGAAAGCATGAGTAAAAATCTTTGAAAAAGGACAAGTGGAATGGGTTTGTCACCTGTGGGATGACAATAATATACTTGGTTTTCCATTTTTTAAAATCTCTGAATATGCAAAGTTGTCACAAATGTCATTAGAAAAACACAAAAATATACCAATCATAAAAAAATCAGATTTTCCCAACCAAAACTATGTTAAAACAGACTTGAAATATTAAGCCCTATTTTTATATTTCCATTGCTGCACCAGTGGTCCTGTTCACCCTAACGAAGCAAAGGCCACTGAGAGCTACACCTCTGATTGCACAACACAGACTTAGGTTTCATTCCGAAAATGTTCTGTGCGGTTGCTCACCCACATGTAATTGAGTCCAGCACGGTATAAGAGACTGTTTCATTGTATTTAAATGCACAAATGCTGTTTAAAAACCATGCAGTTTAAGGGTGATAGATTCCCTTGGTATACTATGTGAGCAGTACTGATTATTGCTTCAGATTAATATTTTTAAAAATCAGACTATTTTAACATTTCTTCACAAAATATTTTGTAAGAATAGTGCTTTCAAAGCTTTAATAAATAACAGTATTTCTGACTGATTTTGTTTGGCCAATAAGCTGTAATCAATTATTAACCGTACCTTCAGTGGGTTGCATATTCTAAAAGGAGTCTTTGGCTCGTCAAAGAGCACGAAACCAGGGAAAGATGTTCTAACAAATGACAACTCCTTGAAAATAGCACTTTACTATGAAAAAAACACTCCTTAAATTTAAGCTGACTCAGAGTAGCCTGTTTCAGGTCATGACACCACATCATCAAAGTTTCAGGAGTATTGAAATGTATTATTTAAAAAAATGAAAATAATAATGTTACAACATTTTGGAGAGCTCAAAATGTCTTATTCTTACGGCAGTTCTGCCTGGAAATACTTTCTGCCAGTGGGACTTGTCACAAAAAGGAAATTCCAGAGCATGTTTATCTCTAAACTCATACGCAGAATGACCTGGAAAGTTAATCAGATTTATTAGCTATGCAAAATGCTATATCTGCAAAGTGGCTCTTCTGTAGTTGCTTCCTCTCTAAAAGAACAGCACATTTTCATGTTGCTTTGTTACTGTGACAGTTTTGTTCTAATTATAACTGATCAGATTCAGATAGCTTAATAGCTTTGCAACTACTAATTTTAATCAGAACTGAGCATACTGAGAGCATGTCATGGAGTAGGTAGTCAACCCTGCTTCTACACGCTGCTGCTGAGAGCAAATAAGGGATGTTTAAATCAGGGGAATTACCCAAAGGGCAAATTTGATCCACTGTTTTTACAGACAAAGAGAAACACAAACTCAAGGGGGTAAATATAGAGGTATACAGGCTGGTATCTGTCATAGTTTGGGAACCACAGCTGTTTAAAATTGTAGGTTTTCAATGGCAAGCCTCAGCCATTGCTACAACTATTATTATTATTTTATCAAGCCTAATCCTAGGGAGTATTTTAGGCTGACAAAAGCCTTCTAACTCTTTGTTTATTCATTGCACCTGTATAGCACCCTCCTCACCTGCTGAGTTAAAGTCTTGTTTCTGTTCTAGCAGGAAGCAAAGGTCTTTGATAAAGACAATTGCCTTGGTGAGGAAAGCAGCACATCTTCAGATCTAAATAAAAATGAAGATACCTGGTGAACTCTACAGATTATGTTAATTAAAAAAAATAAATGACCAAACCCACTATGATCTCTCTCCAGTGCTGGAGAGACCTGGGCATCATACTGGTCTTTGCAGCCCTATAACCTCCTCTGGAATGGGTACAGTGCGTGTTGCAGCAGGTCAGGTCACTGTGGCTGGTGAGGACGCTGCCTGTGAAGGATGCTGTCCCCATTCCCTGGGGCCACGGGCCCCTTGGCTTCACACTGGCACTGACGGCTCTGCCCTAACCCTGTGCTGTGTTGCACTATTCTCCAGCACTTGATCCCGGGCACAATGTTTTCATCAGCTGGTCAGCAGTAATCTTGGCAGCATTTAAAATTATCACCTGCAAATGAATGAAATTGTGGCTCGTGACCAGCCAGCACTTGTAAAATACCCATTGTACCTCTTAAAATTAATGCACTTTAAGTGAAGACCTTAAAACACACATATTGCTACTAAAACACTGAAGCCTTAATTCATGTCATTAGGCTGATTTATTTTTCCTCCATCACCACCCATCTCTCCCTGCATCTTGGCAGCTTCTTGCAAGGCTTTAGATTTAATTCCAATGTAAATAATAAAATAAAGGATCATAAATCTTTGTCTGATCAGTTTGCCCAATGAGGGGTTGTATTTAGTTTTATGGAAATAGCAGTTGACACTCTCAGTTTCAAAAGCAGTTACACCTAAGCATGAAAATCACTCCCTCTTCCCTACCCCATTGACATAAGCTCCTGTACAAAGACTGTTACCTTTGGATAAAGCTCTGCGTACAGTTTTCAAGGGTTTTCCTTTCTTAAATTATGAAAGAAGAAAACTATTTAGACTATTTCTTGTTCTCTGGATCTGACTGTAGTGGTGTTTTTATATGCAAAATATTAATACAAAATTGTTACAAAAAAGACTCTTGAGTTCATAAAATTATTGCTTAGTAAAGATGGTAAGTAAAAACTGAGTAACTGAGTTTAAAGGCTTTTTTTGAAGTTGGAGAAAGAATTATGCTGTATAAATTTGGCTGACAGAGGACTGATTTGATCTGATTACAAAATGGTTGGTGTGAAAACATCCAGTCAGGGAAACAGCCAATATAGCCAATAAACTATATTGGAATAAATTGTTGAGTTTGTGAAACCTATCATTAACAACCACTACCTAGCAACTAAGGCAAGGAGAGAGACCGTTGATCCAAAAACTTCCACCATCCTTCAAAGACTCTGCAGAGCAACAAGAATGATGAAGGAATATTGTTTCCTGCACATCTGGTCTTTTATGAAGGGATGCAGAGCAAAACAAGTGTATTTACAGCATTTAAAACTAAAAAAAGTAAGAAAGGCGTGTCAGATCATCCTGTCCTTTCTTTGTCTACTACAGACCAATTTGTCTCTTTTAAGAGGCATTTACTAGCCCCTCAGTCTTCCCTTAAGTACATTGTAGTTAAATGAGTTTCTATAAATAATGGAATTGCAGGTATTGATTACTTTTAAATTGCAGTAGTGTTGCATAATACGATATTGGCAGCTGTGCTATGATAAAATAGCATGTTATGTTCTGGTTGAGTTGACGGAGGTCTGACTCATCTCCAGTATCAGCATGGCCAGCAGGTACTGCTGCCACCCACAGGGAAATGGCACTTGCGTCACCAAGCGGGTCTTCACAGGCTATGCGGTCTTGATAGCAAGTAGACCTCCTTTAAGCTGATCCCTATACAATTAGCTGAGAAAAGATGGCTCTGAGTCAGAAGGAAATCCAGAAGATCTCTTACGTAGCTGGTTGAAAAGTGTAAAGTCAGGGGTAACTGTGTATACATGGAAAAAGATGCAGACTCCTGAAAATGAGAGGTAATGCTTATTCTTTGTTCCCGAGGGACTATTCTTCCACCAGCTTGTCCTTCAGTAATGCTCAAAGTTATTTTTAGGTTATAATTTGTACTTCTGGAGGGGGGTGTCAGATAATTTTCTAAATTCGAGCACTGGTCTCACTCAACAAGGTATCATTGAAAGCATTTTTTCCATGTAAATGAAAAAAACGCTTCTCCTACTTTTCCAGAGTTCTAATGGAATTAATCCATTGCTACAGGGTCTTATTAGGCCGTTAATTAGCTTCTTACAAGTACCGTTGTTCATTTACATTCTTGATTATGACATTTCCTTGTGTGCCTTTTGAATTTTTGTGATTCTGTAATTGCTTGGCTAAATAGTCAGAACTGAAAGCCCCACCACATGTTTATTATGTATCCAAATTTCTCCTTGTATTTATGAGACATGAGCACATCAAGGACACAGGACAAGGCTGAATATATTGAAGACCTTCCTTCCAAATATACTAAGAGTAAACATTCCAGTAAGGAGCAGAAGTGGTCTAGGGTGCTGGAACCCTGTACTTTACCGCCCCCCCCCCCCAAAAAAAAAAAAAAATTAAAAAAAAATAGGGAAAATGTGTAAGAGGAAATATGACCATAGGCCAATGCAGTACTCCATAAAAGCCTTTGAAATCACAAATCTGAGGACACAATCCTGGAAACTTCTCTGCTTATAGTGAGAGAGAGCAAGCATTAAATATGTAAAAGATACATTGGAGTGATTCAGTATTTAGTTATGATTCTTAGCACAGTGATTATTTCCAAATTCATACATATTTCCTGCTAGCTAGTGAAACTAACTTTTAAGATCCAACATGAAAATGGTAGTTATGCTAAACTTAGCACAGTCCTCCAGTCTTCACAGGCTTCCATCACACCTGTTGCTGCTGTATGAAAAAGATGCAGAATTGAAAGTACTATTATCAGCAGAAATAAAACAAAACAAAACAAAAACCCCAAACCAAAAAACCCACCACCAAACACATGCTACTTCAATCAGAAACAATGTATACATTCAATACAAGTGCTCCTATCCAGCATATCCATTCAAATCTCAAGGCATGTTCTGTCACCAACGGCAATCAGAGACTTGATTACAGCATTAAAAATGTCATCTGTCTTCTCTGCTAGTGAAAAGTGGAAAAATATTAGCTATTTGTTCCATCAAACTGGACACCTTTTTGTATTTCGCACATACTTGCCTTGAATGGATATTTTAAGTAAATGCAGTCGTTCACTTCTGGACTTAGGAACTGTCTACTTGCAGTCTTGCAGTGTTATTTTCATATGTCATTTAATCAGAATACTGTATCAGGTTTCCCAGCATGATTTCAAGAAACTCCTTCTCTCAGTTTCCAAGTACTTAGCATCTTTAGAAAGGCATTCAAACACCTTCTGTAGCGGTTGTGTTTAGAGACAATAACTGTCTTAGGCATTATTTAGCTTGTGAGGTCAGTAAAAACATTGTCAATAATACCGGTCTTAGAGCTGACAGAAATACTCTGAAGTGTTAGGTGTTTTTCATTTACTCAGTATAATTTAGTTTAAATACAGTGCTTCATAATACATTAATGCGAAACTTCCATGACGTTTATTACGAAAAATAAGATGGTTGAGTCTTGGGAAAAAAAGTTGGGCTTTTAAGTGCAGCTTATTTAAGATACCAAAACTAGAGCTGAACTGGTTAGGAAAAAATAAGACAAATTAAATATAATCATTTTTTTTTTTTTAAAGATTCATGTCTTTGTTAGCATACTTGAGCGTTAGAACACATATACACAGGAATATGTTTCACCTGAATATCACACTCCTGCTGTACAGCTGTACCAGAGTGATAATCAAATAACTGTACCCGTATCGGTGCTTCGTGGATTTGGTACTATGACTCACGAGTGCCTGTATGCTCTTCGGCTGCTCCTAAGCTAATATTGCAATGAAAATGTATCCAGAAATTCATGGTGTCGTGTCACTTGTAACAAATCTTTCAGATTCCTGTTGGGGGGAAGACGAAATACTGTTGTGATTATTGGTTTAGTCTTTAGTAGTGGTAACTGAACAGTTTGTATCTTTATCTTAGGGATATGGATGAGAACATCAATGACATCACATTAGCTGTTCCCTTTTATAGGTCTAGCTATAGCATGTGAGATCAACCCAAAATCTCTTACTGAGTTCTTCATGATCTGATGGAGAAAGAGAGGTCACACCCTTGATATTTGTGCTTCAGTCACAGAGATTTATTCTTTGCAAGGTATTACTGACCTAGGTTAGACTCTATATTACCTCCAATTGTTATTTAAGAACTAGTAATGTCTGATTTTTATGTCAGTTTCCTGTTTGGCTATTGCTTTATATCGAGTTTTAAATAATCTTTTTTAAAAAACAGATTCATATTGAGCTGTCGCCACCAAGCTTCCACCACCAAATCTGTTTTTACTATGAAACACCTATACATTGTACTGCTCATTTGATGCTGGTAATGGTGGTGGGTTTTAGGTCTTTCAAAGAAGATTGGTAACCATCCATGTGTTCTGCTAAATTTCTTAAAGGTTTGATTAAATGGCTGCTGATAACCCCAAGAAGACAACTGCAGCATAGTCTGCCAGTAATTCAGCAAGACGATTAGGTTATTTGAAGAAATCAATACCTCAATTTATATGACTGAAGGTGTTGAGAGAAAGGCTAGGTGCCACTGAATACTTGCAAACATGAATAGAGATAAAAATACTAAAATAAAATCAAGACTTAGGTTTACCTAGTAAACCAGCTATACCCAGGAATGTCAATACCATGTCTGATGATCATAACTTGGTCTTTTGACCTCGGCTTTATAGATCTATTTAGTATTACAATGTTTAGAGAATCTTGTGTGGCAACATACTTGGACTATTGCCTATAACTAGAGTAACTTACAGTCCTTGTTTAGAAGACAGGTAGATTCAGAAAGAGTTTGTTAAGATATGGAAGAGAGATCAAATTATTTGCTGAGATTTACAAGAAAATATTCTGCTGAATTCAAAATCAGCATAATACCACATGATCAGCCCTGACCTCACGGGTTTCCTGCTCTGACACAAACATAACACTAAAAGGCCATAATTTGCAGACCAGCTGCAACTCCTGCTGAAGCCAGTGAAGGCTGCAGAGGTTTGGCACCACTCAGATTCATAATCATTCATGGCGTTGAGAAAATAATGATCAGTGGAGAAACTGTAAATTAGAAAAATCTCCAGATTGTTGCTACTAATGCAGTTAATGATCTCTCAGACTAAGTACAGTACAGTAAATACAGAATCGCTCTGTAACTGAGATAAGAGATGAGGATTAAATTAATGTTACTGTGTCCAAGAGACTGAATTCAATGCAACTAATGTGTAGTGATTTGTTAAATACAGATTCAAATGCATTCTTTTTCTGTAAAAGTCCAATGTACACTTTCAACAGCCTTCAAATACAGTTCTTAACCTTTCCTCTAGGAAAATCAGTTCAGAGGTCTTGCAGGTCAAATTTACATTAACAAGAAAGGGTCAACTTGGGCTGTCATACATAGGTTCAAATCTATTTGATCCAAATCAGTTCACCCTCAGTGGATATAAAAAGCAAACTAAATCACAGTAATTGCATAATATGGAACATCTTAATCATGGCTATGGCTTACTTATTTCATGGCTGCCGCCGGTGTTGTGTACCTGCTTATACCGGTTAAAACCTACAAGTAAATTTTCCACTTTCTGAAGATTTGCTGAAATAAATGGATCTGGTCTGAAAAATACCACAGTATTTATGAGTCCTCAGTTTCAGCTGTTAATAAAAGACAACTTTGTTTCTTTTTAAAATACAGAAATTAAGCTGCCTTTCATCAAACAAACTGAAAGGCAAGCTTTTTCCCCCTCCTGGAGGAGGACAGTGTTAACCCTCAGACTGGCATTCAGGTTGTGAGATGCCATCGACATCACATCTTGCTTACTGTTGTTTTTCTCATGGTAATTCCTAACACTTCCAGCTGAGGTCTCAGACTGTGTTGTGCTCATCACTGTGCAAACCTACACACCAGCCCTGCCTGTGTGTCTGGGCAGATGCCAGATCACTTCTCCAGCAGATCTGAAACCCAGACCCCAGGGTCACAATCCTGAGCCTGCGCTGGAGAGAAGGGCATGTATATTTGGCCTCTGCAGGACGGCAATATGGGCAAGCAGAATGTGATCTGCTTGTCATTTGGGCCAATTATATACATACACAGCATATATCATTTAAATATATGCTCTAAAGAGCTCTGAGGTCCAAATCAGTTCTTCCGGACCTTATTTTTTCAGATCTTTTAGGGGGAAAAATTGAAGAAAATAATTGAACTGGATTTCTTTGACTGAACAAATAGTGCTGAAAATAAGAAAGGCATTTATAAACCTAATTACAAATTTGATTATCATCATTTTATTTCCATGTGTTGTTAAACAGCTGTCACGTTTCCCGACTCTGCATTTGGCTACACTGTGAATAGTGGCTTGCATTTCCCAGACGTGCTGCTCGCAGAGGTATGCTGTTATCAGGTTAGAATTGAAACTCTGCCACTGACATGAGCTTCAGTATGTATTTATTATTAATACAGAGAATCTAGTAATGTTGTGAGCTTGCTGAATTAAAGGCGAAATCAAAGGCATTTTACCTGTCAAGACCTTAGTTCAGAGTTCTCAGTTTATCTTGCACTGGATGACAATGTGTCATTGATTTCTGAAATGGAGCAGGCAGCTACCTTCATTATACTGAACCAGTCTGGCAGCTTCAAATCCACGCTCAGTGGCAAATCTACCCCTTGTTAAAACCTCGTATGGAACTTTCCACGATAGGCACGTTGTGTCACACTGCTATATCATTGAATGTGTATTTACTAGATGCATCTATCAATGGTTAAGGCATCTACTGGTAAGGGTTTGATGAACAAAAATAATGGTGCCCCAACAAAATGCAAGGTTCAATACTGGCAAGATGTGCATTGCAGAGCTGGGCCTTAAACCTCTGCCCATGGCATGGATTGCTGCATGCTCTCTGCTCGGTCTATTTTCAGGTTGACTCTGGTCAAAGGCAGGCTACAGACAGTTGCTATTATTTTAAAAGCACACACTGTTCTGTGAAAAATCTGGAAGTGACCAATACTTAATGGACTCCTTCCTGAAAGCAGCATAAGCTTCTCTATAGATCTCCAGGAACGTGTATCTGTCTTTTCAACTACTTCCACTTCAAGTGTCCATAAAACACCACAGAAGGTCCCCTCTGCCTGAAAGGCCAAGAAATTGAGTTTCTGGCACACTGAGGAGGTGAGATATTCCCAAAACTGTTGGAAATGCCTAGCCAAAAGTGCATCAGCAAAAGGCCCAAAGAGCCAAGCTGGCATGTCTGCCGTGCAGAAGGGCAGGTCAGCACTTCAGTTGGTCACTGTCTTGACCAAGTGCTTTAGTTTCTGTCCTGCATCTCTTCGTTCCCTTGCCCTTAACCACAGCAAGCTAATTTATGTCTAATGCCAAAGTGTCCCGAAGATACCAAGTTGTGTGTTCAGATGACCTGCGTCCATCCTTTATCGTCAAGTCAAGCATTTTCTGTCAGCTGATTGGAGGCTTCAGAAAAGCCTGCCTGACAGGAAATGCTGAAGAAAAGGATGGTTTGAGTTGAACATGCTAAATCTGGTGCTGAGGGACTGGTTCTGGTTGGATGATTATAGCTGGTGCATGTTCTGTGTTAGACCTGAGTTTGAATCAAGCCCCATACGTGACTTTAAAAGTGCAGTTGTTTTCTCCCCAGTTCCCATAATTATGTTTCATTTTATTTTGCTAGCTTCAATCAGGATTTGAAAAAAAGCTTTTCAGGGAAGGCTTCCAACTCTGCATGCATAATCTTCTGCATTTATGTTCATCTGAGCTATGCTTATACTATATATCATCACAGAAGAGTGGGCAATTAAAAACACAATTATTTTTTTGCTAATTGAATATTTTCTGAGTAATTCACAAACCTGGATCATTACCAACAGCAGGAAAATATTTAACTGTTAGCCAGCATCTAAAAGCATCAGAAATAATCATCTGGATTTGCACAACTTCTGGTCCATCTGTGTAACACAACATATGCCCTGTCTTCAGTCAGAGAGGGTGTGAAGAACTGCTTCTTAGGAGGGAGAGTGTTATGTATCTAGGAGATGTTATCTGGGCTTTCCCCTGATAACTTCTCTTGTGGGGTGGAATTTCTGCTCTAAATCTGCTTTTCAGGAGCTGCATGTGATGCTTAACAGAGGCCCTCCCTGCACCATTGCCAGCAGGAGGCAAAGGAGGGAGTGTAATAACACCTCAGTCTTCCTACTGAGAGGGCATCTGATGGGCTGGGAAAAAATGAAGCACGGTGTGGATGCTCACCATCTGGAGATCAGACTCCAGGCTTGAAGAAGGGCCTGGATTCCTCTACTTTTTTGCATGGTTCGGGTAGACCTGAATCAAAGAGGAGCAATGTCAGGAGCGTGGGAAATTTGGAAATGAACTGCCGAGTCCAGAAGAAGCTAGCCAAGAGCTGTCACAAAGTAGAGAAAGCCTGCCTGGACTGTCTCCAAAGAGACTTGAGGACTAAGAGGAGCAAAGCCATCTGAGTACATCGCTGGAATGAACTTGCGGTATGGCAGTATGCCCGGGTTAGAGATGGCATCAGGACTCTGTTACAATCCATCTGCAATAAATTGAATGTTCACTCTAATGCAAGAACATGATGTGTCTCTCTCCAGAAGGAATCACTGTCCTTCACTCAGAGATCTGCATTGTGCAGTGGATACTGTAAAAAAGCCCTCAGGGTGCCCAAGCAGGGGTTTCCCTTGGGACAGTACAGGCAAATGCCATACGCCTGGCCCCAGTTAGGTCTTTTCTGCAAGACAGACGTTGCTAGATGATAACAGTTGGTTTTAGTTGTCCTGTCTCCTCTGAAACCAAGAGAAACATTATATTGGTGATTTTTGTAGACAACATTTTCTGTTACCTTTACATGTCATTTAGCCCAGAACAAGGTTTGGTTTCATCCTTTGCTAAGAGCAAGAAAGGAGAAAATACTTCTCTGCCTTCTTAGCCTTTCTCTCATTTTGATCACTCAAGCTCTTCTTGTCTTGACAGACAACTGTTGCCTGCTCTAGTACCACTATCAGTCTGACAAGCTGTAGAGGATAGCATGTTTAGGTCATGGATTAAATAGAAAATCATCGACCTATGTCCCTGTGTTGGACCTTGCCAGGGTAAAGGCAAGGAAGAAGCAGCTTATTTTGAAATCCTATTTCATTTTGCTTATAGTAAACATTTGAACCATCCAAAGACAATGTGACAGTAGGAAATGATCCTCTGCTGCATGCCAGCTTCAAACAAACCTTGAACAGAACTAATAAAATCAGGAAATCTTTTTTACTTACTTTTTCAAAACAGGTTACTGAATTTTACTTTATCCTCTACGTAATGTGAAATTTAAGTTATACTACAGCGCTTGGAACCTAATATTTGGCTCTTTCACATCACTCATTTCCTCACTGAGGCCCCTATACCAGTTTTTGAAAAGGTTTGCTTCGGACCTTCCAAGGAAAAATATGTCTTTAGTAATATTTAAGGGCTCAAAATATTCAAGGGAGAAAACACTTGCTGTGCTGCTGGCTCTAGTAACTGCATTGTTTCCCACAGGACATTAAAAAACAGCACCTTGCACTGGGTGTGATGGGACAAGCTTTCAGAAATTCTCGTTTCTGTAGTTATGACTTGCTCTGTCTCTTGCCTTTTGTTTTTGTTCCTCAAGCAGCCTTTGTTACCCAAGTATTGTGCAGAGATTTAGGGGTATTTTGAGACTTGGTCAGGAGATCTGAATAGATAATTAGCCCAAGGAACAAATGCTAATTGCCCAGCCTCACTGGGAATCCCAGACAGAGGGAGGTAAAGCCATTGGCCTGCCAGAGGAATATTTAAGTACAGCCTTCAAAATCTTGGGAAGGAGAGAGCCTAGTGGGAGAAGGAGGAACTGCAGGGCAGGCAAAGGTCTGTATTGGATGTGGACAGTAATACAGTGCCTGTGGGTCCTCCTGCCTTACAGGTGAGTCACCTGTCAAGGCTGCGTGTTCTTTAAAGACAAGTAACAGGGGTATGATGACCTATCTTGCATGTAACTTGGGAAAGTGGGTGGTGGCTGAAGGAAGAGGAATGGTTACTCCGGGTAGGAACATCTACTCTCTGCTCCCCGTTCAGAGAGGTGTGATCCTCACAGGCTCCAGGTTTTGCAAAGCAGGACCATACTGGGGAATGCAAACCCCTGGTACTGACACATCTAATTATTCTTTTCTGACCATCCTTATTTGTCCAAGTTTTAAACTCCTCATCCCCTTTATCATCTTATCTTTTCCCTAATCTCTATTCCCATAAGGATATTTCATGTATAATATCTTAATCACTTCCACTTATACCAAACTACTGGGAATTTTCAAGTTATTTTTCTCAAAGGGATAAAGATACCTGTACCTAGCACAGAGTATGTTGGGAACACACAGTACCTCTGATGGTTTGAAGTCCCCAGCTCCTGGCGTGTTTGGAGCTGTTACAGGTGTGTCTCATCCACAGGTCATTATGGCTCAGGCCCAAACTGATCTGTGCACTCACAGCTGAGTGACCTCCTCCCATTAAAATGTCAGTACTCTGGCAAATAATCACTGACAACAAAACTGGTCAGACCAGATGTAAACCAGGCTATTCAGAATTCTAGATCAGTCTTTTTTTCTTTTGCCAAGACTAGGGTTTGATCTGGCAATATCTGCATCTGGTTCAAGCTCAATAAATGACTAAGAGTCAGATGGACTATCTAGAAACTCTTTAATTAGTCTTTCTTTACAGCAACGTATGTCCAGACATATCTTCACTCTTCAGTTATTTATCCTCCTTACACGTTGCCAATTTCCAGATATTCAAAGTCAGTATATAGAAGTAAAAATGCTTAGAAGTTTCATAGTGAGGGTTGGAGGGAGGATTTATTTTTTCAACTTTTTAACTCTAATCCTAGACAAATAACAGCACACCAAACTAAAATGCTTTTTGTCTGTATTGATCAAAATCTTTTTCAGATGTAGGCAAGAACTGTTTGCCTTTCTTCAGAGAGAGAAACACAGGCAGAGCCAGCTGAAACCACGGTGTTAGTCAAAATGACCCAGTAAGAGGCAAAATGTGACATAGAATGTAGCTGGCCTGCTTCTCAGTTGAGACAGCTCTGTAAGACCTTTGAAATACTTAGCAGCAAAAGAGAAAATGACATTCAGATAGCATGTTCAACAGTATTCACTTTAAATTTAACATTTTACAAGGTATATTGCAATGACCAGCCTGGAATTCGACTCGCCTAATTTTACATTCTGAAATGCTTGTCCTGCACCCAGTGTGGGAATTCCTTTGCTGCCGAGACCATCACTGCCACTTCTCAACCCTCTTTTATTGGCTGATGTTCAACTTTTATTTCTTTAGTTAAATTTTCTGGTTAAACATTATGTACAGGCACACCTCATTTCATCAGTTATAGCCATAGAGTTTAGCCAATTTATGGTTAAATAGCCCACTCCTGTCAAGGAAGGGATGGAATTTGCTGAATTAATATGAATTCCTTGAGGCAGTAGCTGTGTCTGAGCAGTATTAAGGGGAACCAATCCTGTTACATTATGATAGTTCAGAGACCTACAAGCATTGCCCTTTTCAGCATGGTAAAATCCACATATGATGCATTTTAAGGTAAATGGAATCTCTTTTTTTGATGGATAGATGATGAGAATTATTGACGTGTCTGTCTAATGTGCTGTTCTCTTGGCAGACAGCCTAGTCTTCAGAGGATAACTGAGAACTCTCGTATGCTGTTAGTGTTTTTTTCAAGTGTTCTCAAATCACATACAAACAGACCAACTCTTGCTCTGCAAGATGCATGTGATGGCATTGATTCCATGGGTGATGCTCACAACCAGCCAGGAGAGAACTGATCCCACATCCTTTAAACTCACTGCACGGTTAAGTAAGATTCGGTCCCAGTAGGCGTAGTTCACCAGCATGCTCTGTCTGAGCTCTTCCAGGACCGGCTGCTCCAGAAGACGCATTTCTCTCTCAATATGCTATATAGGATTCTGTGCCTATTTCTTAAATACAAAATAAGCATTCCCATATCCATGTCAAAAGATGAATCTTTGCAGCTGGAGTTGCACCTATGTGAGGCAGTGAGGACTGCGCAGCCACTTTTATGCCACAGTACTTTCAAAGCATGAAGTACTGTTATTCGATGCTCTCCAGCCAAGCAAATGCTTCAGACTCTTCCCCTTGCATCTTTTTTGACAGGCTTTACAAGGATGCATAATGTATCAGTTGCATGCCAACAGCTAGCGTTTCACATAGATGTGCCCACTGAATACACTCTAGATAAGCAAGACTATTTCAAAATCAACCTTTCAGGAAGAAAAACTACACATAGAAATAAAGAACAAACTTCCAGACATCCTTACCTGCACCCAGGGCATCAAAGGATACTTTCACTGCCCGTGTGCCAAGTAGACATGCAGCGTGGACTCCCAGCACTTGTTCTGCTGCATAATTTCACTTCTCCAGATCTGCCTCTAACTAGACCTAAAATGAAACACCATTAAATTTAGCTGAAAACTTGAACAAACATAATAACTGACTGAACCACTCATGCTACTTCAAACACAACCTTACCATGGCGCAACGAAAACTGAGTGGACTCTGCAACTTTTCTGATGTGTTTTTTTTTTGTAGGCAAGCATGCAATGCATTAAGAGTGAGGTTGTTCAGTCTCAGTCTATAACATGATGAGTTTGCAAGTTACCTTCTCGATGTGTATGTATTTGTGTTCTGGAGTATTTTGGGAGGATGCTTGTGTTTTTCATGTTACTTTTGCCTTCATATGTCACCAGAGTATGTAGAAGATGATTGTTGAGTCTCTAACTTCTTCAGCTCCTGTAGCTACATTTTTACAATATCAACATACTATATTTGGGATTGTTTTCATTTGCAATACTATGGCTATTTCTTCTCCTGATGTCTCTTGCTCCCTATCTATCTCCCTAACCATCCTCTCTTCCACTGTAGCTGTCAGCTCATCACAGTTGCTGTATGGTGCAACATACTGCTGTTCTGTGGAAACTCGATTTGCATTCTTCCATTTTAACATAAATTCTTTTCTATATACTGTTTATTCTTTTAACTCAGCGATTAGAAGAAACCTAGCTAGAGGTCTCAGGATGAAAGTCACTGATGTAAGCACACTGCAGGAATTTGCTGTTCCTAATCTGTGCTCATCACGCATCTCCAAGGCCTACTGGAAGACCAGTGACACTGTCCACTGTAAGTCAAACGCTCACAGTTTCCTCAATCAAAAGCTGTCCATTTTCACTCTGGCCAATATGACTAGTTGAGATGGTATGATTGGCACTTTTCTTGGGGAATCCTTATACTTCTGGCAAATTTCCTATGTTAGTATCCATTTCTTCTGTGTCATTAATCGTACCACATTTCTATTTAACTTGATCAGCCCACCATGCATTTGGGAATCCCTGCCAACGCTTTCTTTCTCCTCGTTTTGAAAAGAATGATTTGTGTAACCTTCAAGAGTACTTCTGACATTATCATAAGCTCCATTTTATAGTTGGAATTTATGGATAGGAATACGTTGATGGTTCTTTTTCCTCTGTTACTAATGGTTGCTGTTGCTGTGTGTGCCAATACCCCTCTTCAAATTTTTCCCAAGGGTGTAGATAATGACGTGAAGCTCTCTTTATGAGGTCTACTGCTAGTTCATGCCGACCAATGGCGTGATGAAGGCAGAGCACATGCTCTAGAAATGGTACCTTACTGGTAGTGTGAAGGGCCATGTCTGGTACACAGGAATTGCTTCATGTTTCTAAGTTGTTTCCTTGATGCTTCTTTTCTCAGGTCATTTTCCAAGTATTTTCTGTGGGTTTTTTGCCTTTAAGTTACACCTACAGTCACAAAATACTGACTGTTCATATACCAAGACTCATGCCTCTCTTTCAACTTTAGCAGACACCCTTCTTTTTTTTTTTTTTTTCTAGCTACAGTAGTCCTTGACTGAGTCACTGCTTGTTGATATTGAATCTAACAAAACTGAAGTGGCCAGTGAGTCCTTCCTCCAAGGACTGGATTTCATTAAACACTCCAGTCTGCTGACTAAAAAGCTGAAGCTTCTAAAAGCAACATTAGTAAGATTTGTTACCTTTTTTAAAGGACTCACAGTTTCTAGAAACCAGCACAGTGCTCTCCAAACTGTATTTTCTCCTACTGCTGCAGCCTATGGAAGCTACTGCCTATGCTTTTACATTTTAACTTGGAAACCACATAGAAAAAAATGATATGCTCAAGCAGTACATACTAGATTTAGATGAGTTCAAGTAAGCACTCAAAAATAACTCTTGCATGCTGCGCTTCATCCCACTATCACTGATTCTGTACTAGAAGTACTCTCAAGAGAGTACTTCTAGTACAGAATGGGATGCACAAATTTTGTTTGAAGGCCAAATGCAAATAAGAGAACAAGCCAGGCAAGGACTGTGGCAGGTTTTCTGTTTTGTTTTCAATGATCCTTTACAGACTTTTGCCTTTCAATGCTATCCTCTTCCTGTAACACCTTGTCCCCAACCACTTTTGTAGTTGTGTTGGCTTACTAAGGCTTTGATTCAGCTCACACTGCTGAAAGCAGGTTTTCAAAGTGTGGCCTTGGTGCTGCGTTCTTCAGGGCTGAGATTTTTGGTCATAGTCCTTCACTATGAAAAGTAACAAAACCTTCAACAGAGGGCAAAGCAGTTAAGTTGATGCAAATAAGCAGGTATATGAAGGTGAAACTTTGGAGGGCTTTAACCTTAAAGTTAGCCTTAGTTCAGTGAAGTGCCAGGGGAGTGCTGCATTTTTGGGTGGAGCGCATCATTTGGTGGCTTTTTTTGTCATCAACTGAAAAGAAGTAACATAAACCATCTCAGTCAAATTACACCATGTTTTACTGCTTGGAAGCTGTATCTGCATCATACTTTCATTTATTACTTATGCTGTAATCTCTTTTTTCCTGCTCATCTCATTACAGTCCAAAAAAAAATTATGTTTTATAAAGTTTTTCTACTGGCCTGTCGATACTCTTGGTTCTATTCTGCTCATCCCTTATTCACAGACAAAGAATCCTCCACCTCAACTTTTGATTAACTGGTTCATTATCTAGGCATAGTATTTTGTTGATTTAGACCACATCCTATCAGCTTTCATGGCAACCAATCTCAATTCAGAGGTTCAATCTCATGTGTGGGTTTCGTGTGAGATGCTTTGAGAGTTCTTTAAGGTTGTTTGGGGAATTCAGTGCATCATTTTCTCTACAGCCTCCAGTACTATTTCTGAGCTCAGCAAGGTTACGCTAGCATGAACAGCAGCGCCTCATTTCTTTCAAGGGGGAACTCAGAAGCTCCTTATTCTGCAAATTATAGTTAATGTTCTAGTATAAAAATTAAGTAAGACCACAGTTAATAAGAATATCTCATGTACGCATTAAATTTTAAGGGGTATATTCTCCATTCATTTCATGTGTGATTACTCCTCTTTGACATTAATTGGAATTCTGTGTAAAGGCTGAAGAGAGACCATCAGAGGTAATGTAAATTGAAACAAATCTCTGATATAATACAGCTTTTAAAGAAAGAGTCATTCATGCAGCACTGCTGCAGTATCCAAATATTCTGTGTCATTAACAACTAAAGGATCCTCTGCACTGTTAATAATTATGTAGTAGTAGGATGCTCTAATCTACTGTTGCTACATGAAGGCATTAAATAAATATTAACAGCGAATAATTTTATGTACCAAATATTTGATATTAGCTACATAAGATGGACTGAGCTCTGTTGCAGGCTCACAGCCCACTGCAGTGAACTGAGAAGGGATAGCTTCAATGTAGTTTACAATACCTATAAAAAATGATTGGAAAATTGTTAAGAAAGATGTCAGTTCCTGACTCGTACATCTTAGTCAGCTGAGCTGGAGATAAATTACAAGAACAGCAAGGTCTGACTGCTTCCTTATGCAACCAGGAAAAAAATCCCTCTTTCTGTTGACAGACAGCTCGGTGCTCTGTCACTGCAGTTCAGCTGGAAAAGGCAGAAACGGGGGATGTTGAAGCGCGGCTCACTTCTCCTCGCTGCTCCCGGATGGCTCTTGGACCACTGCTGCTGCACTGCATACAGCCACATGCCAGGGCCCCTCGCCAGCTCCCCAAAGTGCATCTTGCCTGTGGGTCTGCATAGCCATGGCACAGACAGAAGCCTCCCTCACGGTAAGGCTTTCTAAAATGTATCATTAGGGATAAAAGACAATTTATAATGTATTCTACTCTCTTTACCTAAATCCTTCCTTTACAATGGTACCTGTAGGCAGTTACTGTTGTTTTTGAGCAATTTTCCTAGATGGAATCACTGCCCTGATGTGGAGGGCAATGCACCAAGGAGAAGAAGAGTATGGAGTAAGGTCACAGGGGATGCTTAAACTGGATTTACCACTGAGAGAAATACTCATTTATTCCAGATTTGCTGACACTTTCCTCCTTGAAAGCACTGCTTCAGAACTCACTTCTTCTGTAGGGCCCCAAGTGCCAGCCCTCCTTTATTACAAAGGGTGTTACAACAGTGGAAAATCAGCCATATACATCCTCAGAAGGAGAAATACACCAACTAGTGATTCTGATATGCCTTTTTGTTCTGTCCTAGTTTAGGTCTCTAAGTGAATTCACTCTCATTCTACCCGTTGAAATGTACTCGTAGAAGTTAACCACAACTTCTTACGCACACACATACACAGACCAGGATTTGCTTTAGTCTCTGCTTGTTCCAAGGCAAGCCAGGATGAGTTGCAAGCATTTGCATCTTGAAAGAAATGACTGCATATGGGGTAGGTTTGCATTTGTCATCATGTGTTAAGTATTTCATGTCAAGTGGCAAACAATTAAATAAATGCAAAAGAGGACCAAAGCAGCTGGCCTAGGAACGGTTTTCACTGAAAGACAAGAAGCATGTTTGAAAGAGAATGTTTCCACGTGTTGGAAAGCATCAGTCAAATGTTTGTGTGAGAAGGTTTTGGAATGGGAGGGAGGGACTGTGGTATGCTGCACTTTGAAATGTTTACAGCAAACAGATTTGGACTTATTTTGACGATTGCAAGGTTTGGCTTACTGTGCAGAAGTGAGAAATTGAGTATTATCAATGTTTATTTTAAAAATGCAACAAGCAAACCTGGGATTAGAATATAGAATGGTTTCATGTCTCTACAATACAATTTAATCAAATTGCTATTACTGCAGCATTCAGTACCTCAGTTCATAATAAGGCTGTGGAGCAGAGCTATATTTTCCAATCTAGGGTAATTAAACTTTGTGTTTTCAGTTGTTGTGGAAAAGCATTGAGAGGCAGAAGCAGAGGGAGCTGAATGTTTCTACTACTTTTCAGGTAAGACTAGCTGATAAATCTACAAAAGAAGAAAATAAATGTATTTTTATTTTTAAATGCTAATGATTTCTTAACTATATGAAAATGTGGGGAGGAGAAGAGAAGGTATACTTTGCAGCAGAACTGTGAAGGTTAGCCACAGTACGGCTGATCAGAGGAAATAAATCCGGGGGAAGTAAAGAGACTCCCTGGTAAAAAAACAGGCATTGCAAGAGAAGTGTTGTGTATGGCTCTACAGAATCTTAAGATTAGTGCAAAGTAAGGAATAAATAGGGCGAAATATTTTCCTGGTTTTGTCTGGGTTGTGAGGAGAAGAGCTTTTTTCTGTACGCTTTTTTCCCATTTTAAATTCTCACATCCCTTTTCTGCTCCCAAAATGGCATCTCATTTGCACTCCCAAGTTTCCCCTCTAGCTATGCTTCAAAAATGCTGTGGGTAGTCTCGTATCATAAATTATATCACTTAATTTGATCCAATTTACCACACCGACTCCACAAGAATATTTAAGTTCTCTTTACTTCTGAGAAAAAGCATGGAAACCTTTGTGAAGGGCAATGTGTGTGTCTTATGTGTTAAATTACAAACCCTCAGTGCATAAACTTTAGAGTTGTGGGAAATGGTATGTTTAAGCCCTGGAATGGCCCCCAGAGAGCAAGGGAAAGCACCACTGCCTGGGCATGTGCCTGAGCCCTCCAAAACCCAGCCCAGGCACCACAGGCTGAAAGTGAGAGCATGATAGTGAAAGCCAGATAAGGTGTAAACAAACTTTTATCTCCAAAGATAGATTTTTGGGAAGTCTTGCACTGAAAGCAACTGACTCCATAGAAAACAATTCCTGGAGTCACTGTCACAGAGGTACAGAATGGTACAAATGTGTTGACCTCTTTCAGGAGAGCAAATGTATATCCTCTTACACCGATGTAGTAATATATACAGTGCTTAAAAGACTACAAGCTAGTAGATAGTATTTTAAATGAAGGATGAACTTTTACACCTGTTGTACCAGAACTGGATTCTTTCTGAGAATGCAGTTTTTAAAAAATGTATGTTTATTTTATAAAAGCTTACACTAAAAAAAATTCCTTTCGTCAACCCTATTTTTCAGCATTCCCTGAATAACTCCTAATGTGTCTCACTGAGGGATCTTATGTTAATCTTTTGTCTTGGAATACATTTTGTCAATACCTTAATATGTATGCAAAACCCTCAATACATGAAGCTGCAAATTGAGTATTTTTGAATACTTGTTGAAACTTGGATCCTTGCTTTGTGCTTCCTGCAGCATTATTCTCTTCTGATTACTGTTCCCACTGCTTTTAGCTGCCACCTTTGCATTTTAAGCCTAGTAGAAACGATGCAACACTGTGCATTGTTCATTTTTTAGCCAGTATAACAAATCAGGTAGGTACAAAAGTACTTGCTGTGATTTTTTTCTGCATTTGTGGCAGTTTGGGAGTGCAAAGTAGCTTGGGTTTGGCTGGCTTTTCAGATGAAATGTAGCTGTGTCTGAATTCAGAATTCCCTGAGCTTGGTAGATCATATTCTCATAACGTGATTCAGTAAGGGTACTCGGGGGTATGCATGCTCAGAGTGTGCATATTTGTCTTCCTTCACTGCTATTTGTATAGCTTCTTTCAAATTTTTGCCTGGATGACAGTGTTTGCATTTGGCCTACTTTAGTTATTATTAGATTCTTTCTGTGCCCCATAATTGACTCTTTACTGAGGTGCCATGTAAGATGCCTGAAGTCTTTTACATGTGTTATTTAAATATTTGATTTCTTCCATTAGTTTGCTGCATGCCCTGTTTCCCTCTTCAGCAATAACCTCAAATGTTTTCAAGCCCCGTAACATTCTGTACATCTACTGAAAGAGACCAGTAGTACCTAGTAAGAAACTAACTGGGAAATGTCAATTAGGTGTAATGGTACTAAATTTGCAAAAGCATCTTGCAAAGGGCTAAGATTTCCCTGCCATCTGGTAATGTAGCAGGAAGGGATTAGGCAGGCTGGGAAAAGATCATGCCCAGTAGCTGTTTTGTCAGCTGGGTGAAGTGACGAGGCGTCAATAGTTTGATCAGTGCTGTCTGCTGAACATTTTCTTCTTATGCCAGTTATAATTTTAATATCAGCCCAATTCTTCTATATCCTTGCCTTGTTTTAAGGTGTCTTTTGAGCATTATTTCTGTAGTATTTAACACATTTCTTTCACAACCACCACCCAGACCTTCGGACCAAAGTAGAATGTGAAAAATTATTTTAGTATTAGAAAAATAAGTCTGTTGCAAAATTAGGATGGGAATCCCAACATCAGCATTATTTGAACGCAGAGATATGTTTGGAATTTGGGGGAAAGGCAGGTGGTGGAGAAAAAAGGAAGAAACCAGGTTATTGATTTCCGAATTACAAGCAGATCATGTCAGACACTATAATCAATAAGCTGTTCCTCACATTTCTGCGTGACTGGAGCATACTGTGAGTTATCATGATGTATATTTTTATTTAAACAGCTGTGTAGATGACCTTACATAAGGGTCAAAGCTGGTGAGCTAAAGCGTGTTGCAAGTGAAATTTCAAAGGGATATCTGCTAGCTAGTGAAATTATGCTTTCACGTGACTAAGCAATTTAAGATAAGTACTGTAGCCAAGAATCAAAATCGAATATTTTTTCCCCAAGTGATTAAGCACAAATTCTTCACACTGTAAAAATATTTCTCTGAGTTCATTCAAGCATCTAACCATCTGACTGGATCATAGCCAGAAGCTAACTGAACAAACTTGTGCTTGTATAGGCTGGAAGCAATGAAGAAACTATTGCTGGAATGTGTAGTTTTGAGAAAATATCTAACTCAGTTACTCTTTAAATACAGATTATTGGGGTCTATCTCTTTTAAATTTTTTTTTAACCAAAATCACAGGACAACATTCAGTAACTGAGAGGCAAAAGCATAAACACCCAACATGTATTCTAGAAAGCATTTTATGGAAAAAAAATCCCCAACAATCAAACCCCCTTTAGCAGGCTCGTGTACATTCATTAGATTATGAAAAGACCGAAATATGCCTATGAATACTCTTCTGTCTTCTCTTGGACATCAAACAGACATTGTGTTCACAGGGGGGCTGAAGTGCTCCAAATTTCTCAAAACAGGAACTGTCTTACTGATCTGAAAAACTGAACACAGCAGTACAAATATTGGAGTCACTTTTTTCAAGTGTGTTAGAGGTATCCTACTCGGGAATGGTACAGGTGGTGATGCGTCAATTTAATCTCAGCCACAAGAATTAAAACCTGCTTCAGTTCAGATGCTATTTGCATAAAATGTTGCTGTTCCTAGGCTAGTAAATCTTGTTTTCCAGGGCTCTTCTGATGAGAGGTAGCAATTAAGCCTATTCTTTTCATTAGGACAAAAAAGTGCTGAGGTCACTGTTTACTCCAAAAACTACGTGCAACAAAAATAACTGGCTCTGCAACAATTCTTCAGGTTTTGATTTAAACAGTTTTTTACAGGGAATTTGTTTCAGATCCTTAGGAAAGTGGGGAGAATGCAGGGATATGTACATCATCTCACAGGCAAAGCTTGTTCTCACCAAGTCTCAAGTAGTATGACAACTGTGATGGTAGTGAGAATTCAGCTGGTTCCAGAATAATTGAAGCTGACAGCCAGCGTGGAACTGAAGCACATCTGCCTCATTCAGGGAGGAGAGCTGTTCAGGAAATTAATATTGCTGTGTACTGTATTTTAGGAATTAACTAGCTGTGATGGAGAAAGCATGTTTCTCCATCATGCATAAGACGACAGTTGCAAAGCAGAGAGGTTGTTTGCTAAAAGGAAACAGACTTGCTGGAACAAGTAGTCATTATTGTTGCAGTTCACTCTTTATGGCTTGACTTGCATCATCTGACTCTTTGAGTTATTTTGTTCATAGTTACTCTGCGTGTGAATTTAGGAAAACAGAATTTAGTTCTTCAAGGCACCAAGAACTATAGCTTAAATGAGGATTTGCTTCTATGCTTAAAGTGAAATATGTGCTTAAATACTGTGTTGAATTGGATCCAGAATGTTCAACATATCCTGGGACTCAACCCCTGACAAATAACTCCTTTGCTGCATGAATCTGGAGACTAGTTCTAGCTAGTTAATGTACGAGAACCTTATTACTGCCCAAATTCTTGAAATGACCAAAATCACCATGCTAAGAAGTTAAGTCTAGTCATGTGGAGTAAAATGAGTCATGGTTCCATTTCTTTGATATTTACTGTTGCACAGATTATGGCAAATTATGTTGCACCGCTTTGTGATAGACAGAACTTGGGGGGACTTAGTTCAATCCAGTCTATTTAATTTTCAGATGTTAGATCTCAACTATTGCAAGTTGTTACAGTCACCAATTTATGCACATTTGAGGTTTATGTATTTGTAAATGGATTACACAAGGTTGTTTTAAGAAATAAAAAATCAGCATACTTTAAGATTAATAGAGCTTCTGAATTGTACAGGGAGGTAGAAAACAAATATAAAGAATTGAAAATGTGCTGCAACCTTGTTTACCTACCTACTCAGCTATTTAACATCTGAAAATATTATTTGTAACTTATGCTTCTTGCCTTCAGCTAAATCTCTAGCATATAAATAAAAACTAGGAAGTTAAGAGGAGAAAAATGAATATTGTAGCTCTGGGAAACAGATCAAATGATACTTAGAAACATAATTGCAGCATCTTTCATATCTGGGGGAACTCAGGAGTTTCCTTTGCTCTGCTGCACTAACCAATATGAGATCTAAGTTAATGTCTTAAAATTAACTTTGTTATTCACAGAATGCTTAACTTCAGGAAGTTTTCTAACAGTTAATCTAGCAATCTAAAATTTTTGATACAAAGAGAGGAGAAAAACTGAAATGCTTATAAAAGTTTTTTTAATTGGAAAAAAAAAAGGTAGATGGAAAAATATGTTAGCTGAAGCAGTGAATAGGCACTGGAAATTCTGAGGACAGGGATGTAAGGATGGCGGGGGAGGACAGTGAAGTGAACATGGGCAGCTGCAGACTGGGCAATGCTGCCTTGAATTTGCAGTGGAGGTGATTCAGTAGTGAGAGAAGGATGGCTGTTGTTAACAACTCCTCCTCTTCTCCATAGAGCATTGCCAGCTAATGAAGACTGTTATGAATTGAGTTCTCTCTCACCAAGTGTCTCATCAAAGACTAAAATTATTTTCTTCAGATTGCAATAATTGTTGTGGTTATTTATTCTGGAACAGTGACACTGGAATGGTGTTAGACCATGTTGTCACTTCATGAAAGTTTGCAGGAAGGAAGCTGAAGCCTGTAAGTTAGATTTTGGATCGATAGTCCGAGGTATCTGGAGGTATTTTAAATAACAATATTTAATATATCTGTATTGATTGAATAATATTATGAAAACATTGCTATCACATAGTCATTCTAGTGCAGACTCGATCTTGAAAAGTATGAATTCATGAAATGCTATTCGGTGATCAGAGAATGGCACCCTTTCATTTACCAGCCCAGTGTCAGTAGCGATCTGATCCCCATTTTTGTAGCTTTTATTTTGGAACTCTGAGGGAAGCTGTTCTCTGATATTGCTGGTTTGGAAGGCATTCAGATGTCTGAAGCTGGAGATAGATATCTGCTGTGCTGAAAGTCTGAACAGAGAGGTTTGCTAAGCAAAGCTCTCCAAACTATGGGCCAGAATCTTGGTCTTGATAAAGGTCTAAGAGTACTCACAGCTGGCTTTGAGAACATGCTGTCTGGATTTAGGCCAGCTCCCCTTCCTTTTATGACTTTCCCGTCTTCCCTTCTCTCTTCTCCGGAGTTTCCTTTTATCTGGCTAATGGATCATGATTAGAAGTCAGAGAGGGTGGGCCTAGAGCCAGAACATCGCTGCGTGTACTAGCAAAATCTAGCCTGAAAAATGAGCCTTAGGGACCAGTGTTGCAAGTAAAATTGCAGAGGCTTATTTGTGACCATGCCCAAGTAGAACAATATAAAGGTCTCATGAGGCTGAGCTGGTCTGACGCTGTCCATCTTACCCATGTACATCAAAGTTCTTCTCAAAGCCTGATGTTGGAAAGTTTTTTGTGCTCTTCATTTGTTTACAATTAATTTCATTAAGTGCATTTTTTTTTGTTAGTGGTCAAGGAAGAATTCTCTTTTTTTTTCTTGCAAAGTTATGTCTCCCTGACATTTCCATCTAGGCATAGCTGTGATACAAATCTGTCATGTTTCTGAGTCCTAGAGTGTCTATTTAAAGAATTCTGATCATATTTTTAAGCCAGGATTCCATAAATTCAAAACTCCTTAAAGAAATTCCATTGTAGGGTTTTTTGGTTTGGTTTGGTTTGGGTTGGGTTTTTTTTTTGGGGGGGGGGGGTTGGTTGGTTGTTTTTTTTCTTTAAAAAAAGCCTTTCCTAAATGTTATCTAATTGCTTTCCTACTTACTGTCTATTGATTATACTACTGTATTTCAAATAATTCTTCATCTGATTATCTCAAAGGACTAAAATTATGGTTAATTATCATAATACATATGTTGTATAATTTCATTATATCCACTGGTGACTCAAAATCCAAGTTGATATAACCGAAAGCAGAGCCTAGACCATTATATTTTGTTCTACTACTGTGGGAGGCTGATGTAAGGCAGTCTCCCTAATGTCATACGAAAGAACGTGTACTTTTATAAAATACCTTTCCTCATAGGAGATGAAAGAAGTAGTTGGTAATAAAGTAACTATGACACGAAAGTAGACTTGAAAATCCTTGCTGTAGTCACACAAAAACCCAAAACCCTAACGTCTTTGTTGCTTGATCATCAAGAATGATATCAGATTACCTGACTTTGAGACCTCATCCCTAAATGTAAGCCCTCCAGAAAGCAATTGAGTAAAGCTTAACTTGGGCTCCTTCAGGAAGGAATTCAGAACACCTGCCTCCACTGACAGGAAAAGGGTCTCAGGGGACTTTACTAACTAGATTTCCTGGTAAAATTAGATAACTTAATTCAGATGGGAATAATGTTCCTTTTCTCCTAAGGGTTCAAGCTGAGAGACAAATTTCCCTAGACAGAGCTTCACAGGATTAAGGAAAAATAGTTACTTCAGACACGATACACAATCCTGTGACTTTCACATGCTTCACACCCCTGTAATTTTACCCAATTAAGGCACTCTATGTTTTGATTTTTCAGTGTGGAAGCACGACATTATCTTATATTATTAGGTATCTGGACAACCTGCCTATGTCAAGATACATCTATCAGAAGCAAAACATGGTCTTTGTTGATCCTTCCTTTATAATTCAGCAGAAAGTGTTTGTCCAACTACCCAGTGATTAATGATATAATGTTTCATGCCTTATAGAAACAACTCAGAGGTGCAAAAAATAGGCACCCAATACCTTTTTAGATGGCTGGGGTGCCCTGTCTAGCCCTTCCTTGCATGCCTCAGAGAAACTTGGACCTCTCCTATGTGCTGCATGCCATTGCCAGTCCTGCATGGATATCATCGATACCCTAGGATGTCTCAAGTCTCACCAGACAAACACATTTGAGCACCTGAATCTCACCTTCACCATCCTGAACATAAATATTTCATTTTAACAATACAAATTGGTGTAAGATACTGTCACTGCGATGTTTCGTCCTTAACAAAAGTAGCTTCCAAGCCATTGCTAGGTCTGATGGAAATCTGTAAGCAAATCTTCCAAATTGTTGTTTGGTTTGGGGTTTTTTCTGCAACCCAGAATTGAAAAAGCAAGTCTTTAGAAAATTGGTCACCACTTCAGGAAGCAAAGTAATAATATTGCTACAAAACAGTTAAATGTCTAAAGCAAACCAGCAGTTATTTGGAAACCAGGATCATTTTGGTACCATTATGATGTGTTGTATTGTGCATCAGAGAATTTTGACATCAATGCATTCAATTTCAGCTGGAGCCTATGGAATGTAACAATTCACACCAAATCAACTTTTGACCCGTAATGAATTATCTCTGTTGGAATATTTGACAATGTATAAAGATGTCACATCCATAACTTCATTAATAAATTAGAATGTTCACACAAAATATCTTGAACTGAAAAGATGTGGTCTTCAAATTTAGTTAAACCAGTAAACTTCAGCCGCTAATTGTCATATTGGGTTTTAATCTCCCTCACACATGAAGGGCAATAAAACTTCTGTCTTCTATCAAATACCTGCAGAGGATACTACTTGCGTAACGAGCTACCAGGTTTGAAGTTAGTGCAATACAATTACTAGCAGGAAAGTGAGGTTTCATGAAAGAAGAGAGGTTTTATAAAATAAACTCTTTTAAAATAAGAAATTTCGTAACCTGAAATCTTTTTAGGAAAAATCTTATGCTCTGTGGAACTGTTTAATTAATCAAAAACAATTATCTTCTGGAAAACGATTCTGATGGAAAATTTGCAATCATTTCCATCTTGTGATGCTTTGTTGGTTTAGTGTCTTTGCCATATTGCTCTGCTAACCTCAGCAACACTCAGTTCTGTTGCCATAAGGTATAATAAATCATGTTTGGAAAGATATCTGCAAAGCAAATGTTTCTCCCAAGTTAAAAAGTTGAACATCTAGAGTTCAGTTGGCAGCAGGTTCCTGTTTCTTGTTACTTACTATACCTCTAATGTAAACTACAGGCTTCTTCAAAAGAAGCTCAGACCCAACACAGGGAAAGCTCTTTCACCCTTGTGCACTCAACTTCTGGAAATGTGCTCTACAGAGAAGTGTTTATAAAAAAAAATAAGAAATACGTTAGAACTTTTTTTGATAGCATTTAATCACCAAAATTAAAATACACTCCTATTTAAGATAATGAGAGTATTGTCATTGCTCTCTGAGAAGCCAGAACTAGGATACCAGACTGTACTTACCTGCTTTTTATAAAATGAGGTCTGGAGTTTCTTGCAGATTGTTCAGAACCAACTCTAAAGCCAAATCTCTGGTCTGCTACACATTACTGACAAGAAAGCACTGAGTTGAAGCACCAATGAAAAGATTTAATTTCATCTTTTTTTAAAGAAAAAGCTAATATGTCAACAGGTCCGAAGTAAACTTTTTTCTCTTTTCTGAACTTCAAATTCAGTATTATACTTCCTATCACTTAGCACAATGTTTCTGTACTAGCAATTAAAAGCTCTTATAACCTTAAATAAATCCACCAACATTTTACAATCTGGATTACTCTGAATCCTGTGTTTGGCATAAACTTTTAAATGGATACATAAATACATAGACATGGAAAATGTTCTTGTAATGCTTATAAATACTCTTAGCCTAATCCAGAGGTTGCTTTGCCTCTCTAAATGCCAGGGACCCTGAATCTGACTCTTATTTCTTTCACCTACCAAAGCACTTTAACTACCACTTAACTTCAAGCACAGGAATAGATGAGTGGCATCAAAAGTCTAACCTTGCGTGGAAATAATTTCTAGCTTATCTACCAGCTCCTTAGAGAAAAGGAATTTGCTTCAAAATATGCTTAGATTTTCATAGCTTCAGAGGCAAGTCACAGAAATCAGTAAGACCCAGTGCATAGTAGAAAAGAGGCCAAAGATTCAGATCAGAAAGCTTCACTTTCAGAACACAAAATTTATTCTGACTGTGAACTTGTTGAACATTATAAACATAACCGATACTGCTGAAAATACTGCAAGTGTCAGATGCAATTACAGCCAATAAATTCAGGAGATACTTAATAGTTTTATTTCAGTTTAGATGCAGATTATTTATTATTATTATTACTATTCAATAACTTGCAGTTCTTTTCTCAGTTACATTATTT
>JAOXJM010000079.1:33137295-33166119 GCA_026413425.1 Tringa solitaria
TCATTTAAATGCCATAGCTTCACACACTAATTGACAAAACTAGTCACTGGCAGGGTCTTTAGCCCAAGCAACTTGCAGTCTAAGCACTAATGATGCTCCGTGGTGCAAATCCACGCAGTCATGGGCATGCTGCTGACAATACCTGTGCAGAGATTTTGCAGGATTCATCTTTGCATCCCCAAGGAGTTTTGTGTGGGTTTTAAAGCAGTCCAGACAGAAAATTTGCTGAGAGAATGCATGTGAGCATGTAACTTACACAAGAAGTGGTGTAACTCCCCTTCCTGCTGCGTGAAGGGCCCTTGGACTGGGGTTCAAGAATGAGCACTGGGGTTTTGTCCCTACTTCAAAGAACACAGGCAAATCTTAGATTAGTCCTTGAAACACAATTCACCCAGAATGCTGCTCAGAGGAACACCCTAGAGATAGAATCTATATAGATGCTCTAAAGCATATTAACTTTTTTCATCTCACAATCCCCCTCAGATCCAAAGACCAGCCCCTCTCTTTCCCCATTATTTTTTATATTGAGTAGCTCAAGAGCAGTTCAACAGGAGAGAATCTTGGTCCTCACCTCAAATAACCTTAGGTCAATGCTGAAAACACTCTTCCAAAAGACAAAGCTAGGTAGAGAGGGGCCTAAACACAAGTCTCCTGGATGACCAGTGACTTTCTGTGAAGGAGGGGAGTGTCAGCATCAGCGCTGCCTCCCCGTCCCTCTCCAACCAAGGAGAAGAGCCCTGTTCTCCCACACAGAAGCAAAATTCCAGCACTCTGAGTTTACGTGCTTTCAGGTTGCAGAAGAGAGGACGGGTTTGCATGTGGGTGTTTTGCTTCTTCCTAAATCCTTCCTAATGAGTCCAAAGTCCCTAGTCTTTGGAAAAACCCTTAAGCTTTCAAAGTAGCAGCTTCATTAGTTTATTTTGCTGATCACAAAATGTAGCTCATTAAGATGAAGATGGCTTAGGGCCTGATTCAGAAGTAAGCCTGTGCAGGCTCATTTAGAGATGTGGGTACAAGCAGCTCCAGAAATGGGAAGCACAGGGTCTTTCAAGACTCCCAAAAGCAGTGGTCTACAAGTCTTCAAGGAGGAGCAAAGAAACTACTTATACTCATTACATAAATAGCTAGACAGAACAAAGCCCTTAGAAGATGGCAAAGACAGGAGCCTGGAGACTAAAAATGGTATGTCAGAAACTAGTCAACAAAAAGGTGAGATTTATTCAGCCATTGCCCTGAAAGACATATAATTTGATCTAAGTGCTAGAAGTGCGGACAGAGCAAAAGAAACATTCTTTTATCATCATGGATGTCCCATCCAGCTCATCAGTGCCACCAGTGCCTCACTGGAGTGAGGAGACATGCATCAAAGGGAAAAAAAATGACACAGTTCCTGCAGGGGGGTTGGACTAGATGACCTTTAAAGGTCCCTTCCAACCCAACACATTCTATGACATCACCCCTTTTACTGTCATCTGACTCTTGCCCATGATGCTGTGAACCCATCATCAAAAAAAGAATCTTCAGTTTAAGACTAGAAGATGTTTGCTGTATCTAGAGGTACCGATAAGGCAATGGGAAGTGCTTTCCTCCTCTGGCCTGCAAGACAGAGATGGCCTAGGGGCATGAGCTGCTGCTTCTGCCAGCGCTCTTATGCTCCTCTCTCTTTGTGTTTTATTTTGTCATCCCTCCAAAAGAGCTGTTATCTTCAACACCATCTGAAAAAAAACAGCTTGATCTTACCTAACAGGCTAAAATGATCGCCAACAGTGGTGGTTTGCCATGGAAATTGGCAGACTGATACTTCTCGACTCAGAACCTCAAACGTCTCTTAACCGCCTTGTATCATAGGATGACAAGGCCATGCTGGCACTTTGACCATCTGACCCCATTTATGCCACTGAAATCATCCACATCACACTGTAGTAATTGAGTAATGCTTCTGCTGTAACTCCGGATGCGCTCTGAAAACCCTCAGGCTGGAAGAGGCTGTGTGCAAGGAAGATTGTCATCTGAACATCTGTACACTCCTTCTTGTCCTGTCCCTGCCCCCACAACCTGCACACCAGGTCTGGCTCTTACCTACATTATTAATTGTTTGGGTTGGGTTTTTTTATGACCATGCCTCAGTTATCAAAATCGGTGTTGCTTTTCGATAAGCTGCGACATATATTATCTAACCAGATATAACATGTCTGAAATAGTAAGAGAAAAGTGAATTAAAGTGGATACCTGCTGCTTTCAATTCTGCTATCAAAACTCTGTGTGACATAATACCATTGGTCAGAAGAAGCAGACTGAGCTGCTAATGGCCATGTTATCTGTGAAATACAGCTATTGCCTTTCCACAGATTGCTTGGGGGAAAAGTACAGAGCAGTGAATTCTCACATTTCAGACTCCCTCTTGATAAAAATAAATACGTTTGATTATTCAAATATATGCTGATTGAAAGACAAAATTCAAAGTAGATATTAAAAAATGAAATGGAAGGATAGCTTTATGCTCAGGGCCTTGAGCATGAAAGATTCAGACTCATGATCGTTTCTGCACTAAAGACTCCTTGTATAGCACTGGACAACTCCACCAGGTCGGATCCTTAGAGCGGCTGAACAACATTGTAATCAACTTGGTGGTATGAAGATCTTTAAGCAGCTCTTGAGGGTCCCTGTGGGTCAGTTTCCCACCCCTAAAACAGTAGTTTTCCGTTTCAAACTACACTTTGTAGGTAAACTGTGAGTAATCACAATACTTCTGTGATGGAGACCATAACAGAACAGTTACAAAACTGTCATGGATTTAACAGTTAAATTTCAAACTCTGCTGTGCTCAAAATCCAGCTCTGAACTTCATTATACAGTAAGCTGTCTCAATTGAAAAGTTAAAGAAAATAATAAAAGTAACATACAGAAAGTAGAGATTTTATTAATTAAAAAAGTAAAAATAATTTCTATTCTAAAAAATACTGTGTTGAAATTGATTCCCTACAAAGGGATTTGAATTTCATAACTGTTTAAAAGTACAAAAAATATAAATACATTGACTTTATGCACCCATCTTGGCTAACGAGCAACTGCCTCACTCATCGTGACAGCATCTTGAAGCTGTCTTTCCTCATAGGGAAACAGTAAGTTAGAAAAGCAAAGTTTTCCCTGGTTCCAACTTTCTGTGGTGATGACAAATCTGTGCCTCTTAACCTTCAGCTTTTATCATGAAATGTGTATGAGAGGGATGAGCAAGTTTAAAGAAAATAATGCAGCAGGTACATACTCCATTTTATTTATTTAATATCTTGAATTATTAAAAAGACAGGTGCTGCTTGGCAGATAGCTTCCATTGTTGTATGAACTATCAACCAGCAAAAGGAGCAATGTGTTGACAGATATCTTGACCGTGAATTACAATTACAGGGATTGAACCATGAAGGATAGAATAGAGTGAATCGCGTTATATTTATAGCTAGAACTAACAGAAGCCAACAGACACATGATAGCAATATAAAATGGCATTAATTATTTTAGGATTCATTCCTCTTTAAACAATAAATGTAGAAGATCACAAACTAGAGGACCTCTTTGCTAAATTAAACTTAACACTAGGGCAAACTATCCTGGTAGACTGGTAACAGGCTATAGTGCTTTTAATCCATAGGTCACTGACTTGAATCTGTCTCAAAATGCTGGTTATTAGTGTCAGGCCAAGGATCTCTTCACTAATATAGACATTTCTGTTCAGAAAATAGCAAGAACAATACAAGAAAAAAATTAAAGACAAAAGAATAAAAAAGAGAAAATGCTATTTTTTTTTCTTTTACAATTTATCAAGAAATACAGGCAAGATACCAAAAAAACTCTTACTTAAAGAAATGAACTGTCATTGCTTATAAAGGTACCTTTGAAAGAAATGTGTTATATTTACTTTTCAGAGAATATATAGTATATGAATGGATTTAAAATTAGCATGATATTGCAATGTATCTCTCTAACTCATGAGCACAAGAACATGATTTCAACATCTATCTCAGACTAGGAATTTTACTTCAAGTGTCTTCATCTAATGATGTTGTTGTTTTTCTACACGATGTTAGGGGTTTTTTGTTGGTTTATTGGTTTGTTGGTTTTTTTTCCTGGGTATGGACTACTGAACTAGAACTAAGTAAGATTTGATTAAACCATCTCTCCTAAGCTCAGTTTGACTCATAATAGAATCAATTCTGGCGCAATTGCTCTGTGAGGAATTCCATAGCTGAAGAAAAGTAGAGTCTTATTTCCTGCTGCCTCGTATTGTGCTCCACTTTCAAATATTGCCTATGAGGAGATGTCCACATGGGGATTTAAGTGTGCTTTCAATTTCTACCATAGATTTCTCTGCACGGCATCGTCATGTAAATAATCTGTACAGTATCAGTCCTTGTAATATATCTACTTACAGGCTACTGTTGAAGCTCCCATGGCATCTCCCCACTGGATAGTCATTGTTTTGCTGTCAGCGGGTTTTACATTCTTTTAACTCTTAGCAAAAATTGAGGCCAATCACAACCCTGTCTGCAACTCTAAAGTAGGGGTTCCTCATTTTTAGAGATGAGAACTATCTGAGAAAATTAATAATGTTTTGCTTGTTATTTCATTCAGCCTCTCACTAGCACTGCCCTTGCGTTGGTTGCACTTGGAAAGCCGCACTGTGCTCATCAGACCAGATGCCACCTCACAGTGTTTTTATCACAGTCACCTTTGCAGGGACACCTTACATGGCTGCGCAGAGCCAAGCACTGACTGAGCAGAGCTTATCCACTTTGCGCTGCCCGCAATGGGCCAAAAGCAGAGCCCCCACGTGGGTACCACTTTGGCAGAGCACGCACCTTTGCGCCAGCTCTGCATCTACACTGAGTCCTTCCTTCATGTCATCCAAACCTCAGAGGTCCTTTCCCTAGTGCTGCCCTCAATTTTTGTAATGGTTAAGTTATTTGAGGTCATCTAACAGGTTAGGTGAAGAACAAACTTTCAACCAGACTTTCTTAAATGTGAAGTCTGCTGTCGGATAGCGTGTGAAATGTTTAGAATTAATGAGGTCCATGAATTTAGATCCTGAAAATAATTCTATCAAAGACATCAACTTTTCTGGGAGTCTTTGGGAAAAGCCAAAAACACTGCTACTCCTACCTTTCCTTTTGTGCTAGTAGCTCCCTATCATATTAAGGATATAATCTTTAACAGTAGAAAAAGATAATGTTTTTATTTTAGTCCTTCTGTTTTCACGATATCCTCCTTTCCTGCTCAGTCGTCTCTGTTTCTGACACAGTGACTAGGAGTCAATGGCTTTACTTATCCACAGCCACATTTCCTAACAGGTTGTTGGACCTGTTTCAGCTTTCTAGTGGCCAATCCACTTCTGTGGAACAGAACTTGTGATCCATAGTGGAGTCTGCAGACATAAAAATAATAATAGACAAATTGGCATCCAGATGCTATTTACACCACCACAATTATGCTGTTATATGTACTTCTGGAAATTGGATAACCTGTACAGGGCATTATTTTTCATGTTGTTAATAACATTTTATGACGTTTTGACCCCTGTGCAGCATGGTAGATTTGAGTACTGTCAAGAATTAAATTCACACCATAACTCCTGACAATTTCATAAAAGTCATTTCTCTTTAACAAATTAAATATCAAAATTATGAGTGTAGACAGAGTCAAAGGTTTTCATTTAAAAAGTATCTATGGATCTAGCTGTGGTCCAGTAAGTGAATCCAGCTATATATAACAAAAAATTGCATCTGCTTCCTTCTGCCAAAGTTTATAAACACTCTCCCTGCTTCCTTGTTGCAAATAGCTTAGATCTTCAGTAGAGCCACTAATGACCATGTGAACTCAGAGGTACACTCTTGATTGACTGATGTTAACTTTCTTAAGTAGTCTTAAATGCATAACTTTTTGTTAATAAGGCTCTCAACAGATGCTTTATTCAGCGAGGGGTTTCAGGATACTGTCTTGTGCAGCTCCTGGGACAATTGGATGATTATCTTTCAGAAGAACATTGCTGGACCATTCTGTTTTACAGCTCATCACCATTATCTCTCATTAAGAGTCTAGCCAGCACAGAGAACAAGGAAGGTTTTCTCATCCTTGTTATTTTCCAAACCACTACTTCATTGGCAAGAATATCTGGAAATCCAAGTTTTTCATTACAATAACCAGATGAAAATGTAATCTAAAACTATTGCCCCATAAAACAAACAAACAAAACCACTTTTGCACATAATGGTCATGTTTTTTATATAAAATGTGAGAAACATTAGCTATTGTTTATCTATAGCCTAGAAGATACGCTTTAGGTCACAGGTGCCCAAATGTAGAAGTTACTAACACTTTAATTCACATGTAATATTACGTCTTTGCCACTTCGTTAATCCTAAGAAAGTTCAGAGACCATTAGATAACAACATTGTTATCAGAAGTAATAAAATGGGGGAAATAGTTTGGCAAGCCACACATAGAAAGGAGTAACCATCTACTGAAAACTGTACATCTTACCTGAAAAAAAAACTCAGTTACAGGCTGAAAATCTCTTTGGGCTGTGTTCTCTATTTTTAAAGTAAATTACAGAATTTTAATGTGCTGCTTTCAGGCTATTAAAAGACTAAATATGCCATACCTAACTTTTCATGTTGCTATTCTATTTAAAAGTTGTATTGACAGAATCTTTCCTTTCATATGGCAGGAACAGGCATGAGACTCCTTGCTCTACATGACATAGCCCCCTGGCAGTGTGTGTGTTTGTAAAAGGAAAGCGGTCCTGTAAAAGAAAAACTGGACACATGCAAACAGACTCAAAATGAGTAATTGACACCTCCTCTCTGAAGCACTTAATACCGTAAATCAGGAGGCTGTCTGGGTCTGAGTGTCACAAGACAAATGTCCAGACTGAGACTGAAGAGGCTAATCTGCACCCTCTAGTGACCCAAACTGGTTGAAACATGGGCAGCTACAAATTATTAAATGACTTGGAACGCTTCTTCCCTAGTAAAGACCTTTATCACTCTGTTATTGTTTTAGGGCAAATAATCAAAAGTCTCAATAAAATTGTCAAAGCTGAACTATACCAGGATATATAGAAGCCTACACAGACCATAGCTGTTGACTTCTCCCAGCTGCCAGCCCAGCCACGAGCAGCTGTATCGGGTGGAAAACAGCCCCACGGTGTCCACACCATTTGGCCTGTTGCCTGCCACCCGTTCTCAAACTCTGCGCTCCTGGAGCACAGACTGGGGGTGTCTGTGCCCTCCGTGCAGTTCCTGCGTCCCGCTCCTCCTCCATGGGAGGGCTCTGCTGCTTCCCGCATCCTGCAGCCATGCAGCGGGGTTGTACAGATTAGCCTAGGGGATCCTGGAGAGCACGTTCCAAAAATAAAGGCAGCTACAGTAATCGGCTGTGGCAAGCGTCCGTGTGTATGATACGCATTTACTGCAAGCCTAGTGATTTAATAAGATTAAATTCTGATCAGCAGAGAGAAGATTGATCATAGTAATGAGAAGATAGGTAGAGAACATCTGGCCCAATGGCAAACCGGCTTCAGGAAGAAAGTGATACAGTTCAGTGTACATTATGAAGGAATCATATTGGACTTCGGGCTTATTCGCTATATTAAGTGAGCAATACCGTAAAAGAATTGGATAGGCTAGCATCCCCTTTTTAGGTAAGCATCTAATGCTTTACTGTGATACTTCATTCCTTTCTCAGTACTAGGCATGAAATTAAGTGTTCAAATAATATGGTCATAAAAACAGATTTACAAACAGAGAGAAGAATCCCCAGCCCAGTAGCAAATGTAGTACCATGTAATGCAGCATTTGGTAAAGATTATCACGAAGCGATTTTCATGGCTGGATTCAAAACGTATGCTGTCAGTAGTTCTGTTTTCAGTAGCAGTGAACCTGACAGGGAAATCATCTGAGAAAGAATATAATCTGAGAAAGAATAGACTCCCAGTGTTGTCAAACTGCAAGGCAACTCTCCAAAAGGGACAGCTTGCTGCATACAGATGAAGTAAGGAAAACTACAGGGGGTTAGGCTCCAGTAAAGTATAGTATAGGTGCTCATTACTTAGAAGTAAGGCAAGTGGAGAAAGAAAGTTTAAGAGGGGGGGCTCCAGGGAACTACCAGGGAGAATAATTAAAAATTTGGAGGAATGCTAATGTGCTGAACTAAGAAAAAGAGAAAATTTAAAGATTAGGAAAAGAAATAGGTCAAGGGAGTAGAAAAGGCAGTGAAACCTGACGACTGCAAATGTGCTTCCCTGCTCTCCTGGCAGCCTTAGACTTGATAAGGAGAGATTGGCAGAAAGCAGGAGCACAACCAGCATATCCAAGTGCAACTAGCAGACACTTTTAATGAAAAACGTTAATCAGAAAATGGCCTCTTCAAAACTACTTTTGCCAGAGGCTTTTGGGGTTTAGTTTTTTGTTTTGGTTTTTTTTTTTTATCCCCTGTGCTATTTTGTGTTTCCAGAACGTAATTTTTTTTTCTTTTGCTGGCTTTTTGTTGTCATTGAGTTTTCTTTAAAGGTGGCCATTCTGGAATCTTTGCATTGCTGAATTTCAGTTTTGACTTGCTGCTTTCCTTAATAGGACTTTATCTAAATCTGGAAGTTTATCATGTAAAGAGTGCAAAATTTTTAAGTTTAGGGAACAATCTCATCCAGAAATCCATGCATGATTTCAGGGAGTGTGCAAACACTTTAACAAAAGGAAAATGAAGATGTTCTTAAAAAGTTTGAAACACCTTTTTATGACATTATATTTTATTTTTACCACGTTTAATAATACGTTTCTACACATGGTCCATCTTCATCTCTTTTTAGTCAAGCTTTGAAGCAGAAGCAGTAAATAACAACTTCCCTAATGTTCATTATCTGATTAAAGAAATTGAGGCATGTTAACAGTACAGAGGTTAAAAGATAGAGAGGATTAAAGGATGAGTGTAGCTAATTAAGGAACCAGCCCTGCAAGCAATTACATACATGGTTAACTTTAAGTACTTCAGCATTAATGGGACTACTCGCATGCTTAAGTTAAGCACACGTGTTTGTGAACTGGAGCCTGAAGACCACATCCTGTGAGATGTTGAGAAGTTGCTACACATTGAAGGCAACAGGATTGACCTGACTCCAGTGGGAGCTGAGGATATTGTGCACTTTCCAGTGCCAGGCTTCAGGACAGGGTAGCACAAGCAAATTGGGAAGAGGTTGTTGACGGGGATTTTACAATAAGGCTTTATAATGGGCAGCATTTCTTTTTAGAAACATTGAGAAGCAGGCCTTTGTTGATGAGAATATATTTTTAATAAGCTTCACGAGATCCATACTGAAATTAAGAAGGTTTTTGTATGCTATCAGACAGCAGTACAGGATAAAAAAAGACATGAGCTGAAAGGGTTCCATTCTACTGGGATAGGTTGGTACAAGGTATGGGACCTGCAACAAGAAGTGGGTTGTGACAAGGTGCAGTTTTACTTCCCAAGCTGCATTTTATGGTGAGCTACCTCCTTCATGCATCTGGGCTCATGTCAAGGTCACCATGCAACCCTATGCAGCCAAAACCTTGCACCCAAAGGACTTATAGCAAGTGAGTAATTCTATGTATACATTTGATCCAGACATCATTGCTTAAGTTAGTGAATTCATACATCCCTGGGAGCTGTTAAAATCTTAAAAACACTAACAACTGCTTTTCTAATAAAAGTGCACTGAAGCTACTCCATTTATATGTAAAAAATTGTGACGCGCTCTGTATTATCCCTCTTCTCCTGATAAACGTAAATTTAATTTGATTTCAGATAGAAGTTAGTACCCCTTGTCTCTCTTGCAGTGATGACCTATTTTGATTTGGGAAAAGCACAGAATCATTGATCCAGTAGGATTTCTTTAGTTTGCCAGCTTAATTTTTAGAAGCATCACTATTGTAACTTAAATGAGCAAAGGGATCAAATGTAATTTGGTCACATCTTCTGGGAGCAAATGGGCAGTTCTGGGCAGTCATAACTGCCCACACTAGCTGGGAAAATATTTCTTACACTGTTTGGTTTGCTGTTTCCTAGGAAGGAAGAATCTTTTCTTTTCTTGTGGATATCTTTTCTTGGTTTTCTTTTTTTTTTCCTTTTCCTGGTGTGCCAAAAGGAAAGGGCTTGTTTGGCATCATGCTGTACGTTGTTTATGGTCTTTCTGTATCATTTCCAGAGAAAGAAATAGTTGTTGACACTGATTTAGAAATTAGGATTAAACTGTCAGCATCAAAGCTGCCAACCAGTTGAATAAACTGTAAAATGATGAAAAGTGAGAAGACAGTTGTATCTTGGGTGGAGTATATCTCAGTGTCCTATCGCTTCCTCAGCTGGAATCCATTTATTTTTTTGCTTGTTTGTTTGTTTGGGGGTTGGGGTTTTTTTTTCAGTTCAAAAGAGTTGACTTTTTTTAAACTGGTCACTGTAAAAACTTCAGTACTGGTGTTTCCTCAGATCTTGTCTTCACTGGTGAGGCTCCATTAGCAGTGGCAATTGTGAGAATTCAAAAGAGGGTGGGGGAAAGGCATGGAGGAGAGGAGGGATTGACTTGATTGATTAGACTATCAGAGAAAATGTCCTCTGACACTGAAACGCTCGGTAACTGTTGACTGTCTGAGGCGGTCTCTGAAGAGACAGTAGGAGTTACAGGGATGGTCCTTTCTCTTTTACTGTGGTTGTTGCACTTTGGGGTGCCAATTCTGGAACAGGCCAACTGGGAGAGTTTAGATGCCAGCAGCAACACATGACTGCTTGGCATAAATTCCTACTCACTTCAAACGTCTGTCTTCTCACAAAGACACCACTCTTCTCATGTGCAGTAAGCTCTCCATACGCTGGCATAATTAAACAGTCTCAGCCAAAGAAAGACTTAAGGTGAGGAAGAAGGTGAGAGTCTCCTGCCTTCCTCCTCAGCTCTCACATTAGCAAGGTAACGCTGGAAATTATTTCTTTTCTGCCATTTTGAGAGAGTGTACATTAGCGAGTCCCAGATTCTCCCCATCACTTTCTGCTCCACTCACACGCTCCCATGCATGTTTTGGGGGAAAAAAAAAAAAAAGGCAAAAGTTTTCCTTTAAAAGTAGAATTCACATGTACTTTTTTCAGCAGTACCTTTTGTGCAGTGATAAGCTTCATGTTGCTTGTGCGGATGCCCATGAGAAGGGTCAGAGATCACCCTTCTTTCCTTCAGTCATCTTCTAACGGTTCTTTCTTCTCTTCCTAACAACATACCAATGTACCACTTTTCTGCAATTTCGAGTTAAATCTGAAAGACTGCTGCTGCAACTCTAGTGCTCCTGAGAAGAGGAGAGGATAGTTCCCACAGCCTACCCCGAGGGCTGGCAGCTTACCTGTCATTCTGTCAGCATCGGTACACCCTTCCCATAGCGTTTACCCTTAAACTAGTCTCTGCAAACCTCTGCCTGGCACTCAGACTTCGCGGAAGGGTCAGCTGTAGTATCTCAGAGCTGGTTCTTGTGCACCTGAGAGGCCATTGCTGGTTCCTTTGTTTTTTGACTCATTTAGACACCTCTGAGCGGTCAGGTCTGGGAAGCTGTGGGCATCCGCGCCGTGCTGTGTGCCACGCTCACCTGGACCAGCCTCTACCAGAGGGAGCTGCCACCAGCAGCTTTGGACTGGGGAAGGTAGAGAACTTGGCCCTTGCTCTACCCCAGAGTCACCCCTCAGAATTTCCAACGACAGTTTCTTCTAAAGGCCCTAATTTGTCTTAAACCTCATGTAATTCAACATCAAAGTTCATATCCAGCTGTGCTCACTATTGCTTTTTTCCCTCTTCAGATCCAAATCTGTCGCTAACCACATTTTCAACTTTTTCAAGTTCTCAGGTCTTTTGAAGTGCCACTATGCCTGTGTTCCCCACCGCCCATTTCCCAACCTGCTTTGCACTGTTATCGAGGACTGAGAGATCCTTTGTCCCAAATCCTCAAAGGAATATTTCAGTTCTTTCTTTATCCATTTCTGAGGCAGCTCTGTCCCTTGGCCTGTGCACTCCTTAATTTACTCTTAACATTCAATGCATTTTTCTATGGGCACTTAAAATTCACTCTTAACTTTTCTCATTTCAATCAACATTCACACAGGGACACTTGCATGTGTCTTGAATTGTCATTTTATTAAAACCCTTTGCTCCTTTACCATTTCAATTACCATTCTGTATAATATCATTTGCATTTGCATGGTACCTTCACCCATAAAAGACAAAAGTTTTTATACTCTCTTAACAGATGAGTAAAATGGAATCAGAGAGATTAGAAAGATATCTTTGCAGCTCAATACAACTATATGGTCTCTGATGCGTGAGTTTAATTGCATCGGAGGAAAATACTGTAAGCACGATGGATTGACATGTAAATCAAAGTGATATAAATCACAGATCTCAATCATGGAACCTCAATTTGAATAACTGCTTTTAATCTTGGTTTGCATTTGCAATTTTCATTGTTATTCTAAAAATGTTTGCTCCTACTGGGATGCATAATCATTCAAAATTGCAACTGCACATAGCCTTCACTCCAGCTGAATATTTTTAACTACGTGCTGTTCATATACATGTTTATTTAAGCAGAAAGTTAAACATATATTTATTAAAATTCTATGGTAGAAACCTTAACTTGCATTAGAAAATTGTTCACTGCAGTTTCAATTTTAGTAGATGATTTTTTTTAATTTGTATCAACCTGGAGGTATAATTGCAGTGTAAAAGATGTACAAACTGAGATTTAAAAAATACACTACTAGTAAACCTTTTTTTTTTTTTATGTATACAATAGCATCATTTATTAAGACATTGTATTAGTATTAACTACACTTAGTTTCTTGTTGCTATAAGCCAGATTTTAGGACTCCAAATCTGCAGTAGAAGCGTAATGAGATTTTCAAAACTGCACTGGCAATCAGGTGCTTGCTTCCAAAGAAATCAATGGATACAAGGTGACCCGTCGGTAGTCTTGAAAATCCCCAGAGACGTGTTTGCAACTGTGCTCAAAAACCTGTGCTGGGGACCTTCACATTTCTGAAATCAGACAAGTTTATCCTCACTTGCTGTGGCTATTCATGGATTTTGAAATACCAAAATAAGCAGTTCTTTTCAACTCAAAATTGATCTCATTACTATGAATGACTTATTTGGAAAAGAAGTACATATACTCTCTATTCCTGCTGAACTGCAGCACAAAGTCACTTGGTCAAAATACTTACAGCTTACAAGAGGAAACATCATCTTCTCTGTATAAAGCTAGATAATAGAAAATGTATTTAGTCTGTGGCATATTATAGTTGTTGCTAATAAAATGCCTCAGAGTATGTAAAAATCTAGAAATGTTTCAGTGATTATGCATATAATTTAAAAGGTAACATTCTTTAACTCATTAGAATGGATATGGTACTTAATTAAACATGGTTTTGTCTAGCAGTAAATTATACTAAGTGTAAGTCTTTGCACACGTCTGCTCCATACATAATTTCACATGAAATTTTAAATAGATATATAAATATATATAAAGTAATCTTTATAAATATACATGTATATAGCATGACTTCTTTGAAAAACTATTTTTGTAATTTATTCCTCTGTTGAGTTAACAGCGGACCTCAGGAAACTTTTCAGGCTTTCTCAGCCCTGAACCCTGGTTTCCGTACACAGTTGCCAAACCCCTCTGTAAGACCCTGACAGCGGCACTCTGGCTGTTTGCCTGCTCAGCCCTTTTCCATGCGGGTGGTTCTGTCATTACTTATCCCCTAAGTGGACTTCTATTAGAAAATGACGAGCAAGTTTTCAGAGTCGTAGATCTTTCCCCAACTAACACAACAACAAAAAGAGTCATTTTCTGTGGGGTCTGCGTGCAGAAAGAGCAGAGATGTAGTGAGAAACAGGAGTGCGATGCCTGGTGGCGGAGGGACAGGACTGGCCGGGGCACAAGGGGTGGACGGGCCTTTGACAGCCAGAAGTTGGATCACGTCAGGCCACCTGGAGGGGCAGGTGGCCTTCGGGGTGCAAAACCGATGCGCGCCTGTGGCAGGGAATGCCCTTGGCCAGCCATCCCCACTGCTGGCTTCTCTGTTCTTTCAGTTCTCCAGTGTTTGGGCAACAGTTGTGTAAGGCCCGACTCTTAGACACCTTCTTTGCTATGGCCAAACGACAGTTCTGCTGAGGGCTCGTGAGCGAGAGAACCCAATGCCATTTTTGGGTAGCAGCAGCTGTACCACCACCTCACTTGGCCCACGCTTCTCTTTCAGTCATGGGTGAGGCAGACGGGCCCTGGCCCCACACTGCTGTCAGAACTGGCCTGGCCCACCGCGCCGCCCCAGCCGCCGGGGCGGGGACCCCGCGGCCCCCCTTTGCGGGAGTAGGACGGGAGGAAAAGAGCCCGAGCGGCGTGACATCCCGGCAGAGGCTGTGCCCCCGCCCGCTGCTGCGGAACCTTCCCGCGCCGCCTGCTGCCATCTTGTGGGAAGTGGCCGGCGCTGCCCGGCGGAGGGAGAAGGTGGCGGAGGGCGGCGCTACGACCGTGTTCCTCCGCGTCCCCTCAGCGCCCCTCAGGCCTTAGCGCGGGGGCGCTGCCGGGCTGCCCGGGCCCCTCCGCCCCCAGCCCTCAGGCACAGCCCGGACGGACAGACAGACGGGCCCATTGTCCAGGCATTAGTCAGAGCTAACGCGCTGAGCTCCTCAGCTCTCTTCAAGAGGCGATGTGAGGAAATGGCGATGGAGCAAGTGTTCTCTAGTGGCCACAGCTGTTTGTATATTGGTCATTGGAGGCACATTTGTCGAGGCTGTATAAGGTATAGCTTTTCCCAAAGTGGGCCTTTGCCCACAGACCATGCAATGGGCCTCCACACCGAGAGCCACAGGACACAGCAGAGCTGGGCTCAGCCACCCTCAGGAGCTTTTCAGAGAGGATGCTTTACCATGAACAGCCATGTATCAAAAGCTCCGCTTAACATTTTGATATGGTTTGAAGAACCCACAACAATTTATTCACTCACCTGATGATCCCTTCCCACCCGGGAATGGGAATCAGGAAAAAAACAAGGAAACCCAAGGGTTGAAATATGAACAGATTTCCTAGAATAAGACTAAATAACTACCATTAATAGTAATAAAACACCAATATTGATCCTGATACCAATATAAAATACACAAGGATTATGCTCAGCCAATGCTATCAGCAGGAAGCTGTGTGCTCCCGGCAAATGTCGGACGCTGTGAGTGCTTCGGCCTCGGGAAGAAGGGAAGGGCTCAGGGGTCTGGCACGGGGGCAAGAAGTTCTCTGGACTGCTGCCATCAAGGGAGAAAGAACACCCTACAGAAAACTTTCTAAATTATATTGAATGTATCATTCGTGGTATGAAATAACCCTCTTAGTCAACTTGTGCAAGTGCCCAGGTCTCGATCCTCCTCATCCCCGCACCTGGTGAGCTTGAAAATACAGAGACCTCAACACCCATATCATATAGCTGGCTATAAAGTAAATATTTCCACAAATTCAGACTCTAGAATCTTCTGAAAGTACAATTTTGCCTAGCATTAGAAGACATCTCACTGAAAAGTAAAATTACTGAAAGAGAAATTAATCCTATGTCACTCAAATCAGGACATCTTTCATAATGTAGAGCCCAGAAGACACTTCCTACCAAAGAATATTTTATTAAGTATGTGAAAATTGTCATGCTGTGTACAAAGAAAAGTAGACGTTTCAGTTTGACATACTAAGAATTATTATTTCAATTCCAACTGGTAATTTTAAATAATTTCTATTTTATTTAAGGAATGAAGTTTCAAGAGCTTTAAGAAAGAAATATTTCATTTTTGAATCAAAGGAAATATTTCATTATATTAATTCTTATTTTTCTTTAGTTTTTGCTTTCTTTTACTTGCAGCTTCCTGCAAATGTAAGCACCTTTTTTGTTTTGTTTCAGATTAATCCAATATGATTTTCATTTTGACAGATCTTCAGGCACATCACAGTATCTGTTATTTATACAGCTCTGTCTGTTAAAGTAGTAAGTGATATTCACTGCTCACCACTTTAAGGACAAACTGAGGCCCTAATCCCGTAAAGACCTGCCTATTTTTATGGGTAGAACTGCTTACTGAGCATAAAGTTAATCACGTTAAGCTTGTAAAGCACTAGAGATCCTTGAACGGAAAACATTAGAGATGTGCAAAGTAGTATTTTGACTTTCAAACACTTTTCCCTTTCTGTGACTTTTCCTGCTGAAGCATGGGAGATGCATTCAAATGGAATTTAAAAAAAAAAAAAAGAGAGACTCTCAGTTCCGTGTATTTTCTTTCATTTTATGCAGAGATGGTATTCTTGATATTAGTTGTATTTCCGTTTAAAATAATGTCTGTCTGCTCAGTTCAATTCAACTTTAGGTATTTTATTCCAATCCATCGTTTTAAAATGCCATATAAACAGAATGGGTAAGAGCCGTGCAGACATGTAGAAATTTATTGCTCATCTTCATTCAAAAGGTACTTGGAATAATGCTTTTCTTGCAGCTGGAATAATGCCTTTTTTCCTCTCCTTTCTCTCCTCTCTCTTCTTTTCAGGACGCAGACCAGAGTTACTGACCAAACCAAAAGACACTGCGCTCTTTGCTAACCTTCTCCTTTGCACCTTCTTCCACCCAAAGTGCCTATGCGCGTGCCTCTGCTGTAGAGTTCACTCCATTATAGCTTAGGTGATGCTTTTCACTCTCCTTTTTTTTGTGTGTGGAAAAAAAATATATAGCAGCTTGAGAATGCTTTACATTCAGATAAGTGAGACAGAACGAGGGATAGACTCGGTTTTGCCTCAACAAGAATTTGAAATAGGATTTTCTCAAAATATATTCTAAATGACCATGGGAGATGTTAATTTCGGCATCCACGGTTCCACCTGGGCCATACTCCTCCTAATTTCTTTCTTCTTTCACTCTGTTTTTCATCCTCTCTGCTGTAATTTGGCTGTACTTTCTCACTGTTCAAATAGGGACAGACTCTGAAACCTATCCCAGACACACACTTTAGATGGCATGAAACCTAATAGATACAAGTTGGAAGAAGACTGGACAGTTGTTAACACAATCTTTTGTTCCTATACTGGGTGACACAGAAGTAGAAGTTAAGAGGAAAAATTGCTAGGACCAGGAAGTCTGAGAGCCATTGAAAGCTGTAAGACAGCCAGTTGTAAATCCATGCCTTCGTGCTGTGAAAACGGCTGGACTTCGTCGTGGATGGTACCAGACAGGTTCTGCAACGCCAGAGTGTCACAGAGTGCACAGCTAATACTGCAGGGAACCATTAACACATCTCAGAACAAAACTCTTAACTTTTATCCTTAGGATAGGAGTTCAGGTTTAAACATATGTTGGAGCTGGTGATCATTGTTTATCACTTTAGGGTGTTCAGAGGTTAAATTTGGCTCTGGCAATGTGGGTCCTCAGCTTGCATGGCTCTGAAGGCTCATCTTTATTGCCTCTGCAGCTATGCCAGACTAGCCTGGCTGGCAGAGGCCCTAGTACAGATTCAAGACATGCTGACAGAAGGAATTTTTTGGCTGGTATAGCTGCACCACATTCCTGACTGACATCAGAAAGGCAGCATTTTTTTGCTGATGTAACTGAGCACGCGGAAGAGGTCTGCTAGCATAGCTAAGAGAACTAGAAATGTGCATTTATTTTTAAATTAAAACAATAATTATCATGATTTTTCCAGAAATCTTGAAAATCTGAAGCCAAAAGGCTCTAGAACTATAAAACAAATTAAAAAATAAAATATTACAGTTTTTAAAAATCTCGTTATTTGCAGTAATGGGGAAGCTCAGGTCATGATTTATGTTTTCTTGCAACTGGAAACATTGCTGGTTGATTAGTGTGAGCCCTTCCCTTGTGCCCTGAAACCATTGCAGTCAGCGTAGTCAGCATGTAACAATTGCTTAAAGGTTCAAACATCTTTTTTTAATTTTTTTTCTTTCTTTTTAGCGCTTTTCAAGAAATAAAAGAGTATCGGTACCTCATTTCTTAAGTACCCTTAATATTGTTTTATCAAGCAACAAAGATTTTTTTTTAAATTAAAAATTGATGTTATAGAAAATAGCTAGCATGCATTGGTAGAAAGACACAGAAAAAAAAAAATCTTTGTATAAATCTGCAAACATATCACTAGGAACAATCCTAATAAAAGTTATCTCAAGCCAGAAATTTAAGGGATGCTTTAGCAAGTAAATATAGAAGCAAAGAAGAAATTTAGACTTTCAGGTCAGGCATTCATAGAAGTAAATATATTCTTCAATTTATTAATAAAGATCAAAATCCTGTTAAATTGTTTATTAAGCAGAGCTTCCATATATTTTGTGTCTGTAGCTGAATGTATTTTAAAGAGTTAGAAAGTCAATATATGAAAGATTATATTATTCACTAGTCTCTCACAGCAGGGTGACCAAGTCTGCTCGCATTAAAGTTATCATTGCCACATTACTGAAAATACCTACATTCAGAGACAGACACATGTATACATGAAATATTTTAACATTATCAACCAATTAAAATAAAAATAGCAATTAATAATCTTGCACACCTATGTTCTGCAAACATCAGTCTTCTAATTTAGTGCACATTTGAAACTTAACTATCCATGTATTTGAAAGAATTTACGTCCATCAGGATTGCCACCGATGCAAACACAAGGCATTTTCAAACAAGTTAGCACTGTTACTGTGTTGTGTGCCCACTTTAATCTAAAAGTTTTCCCGTATATATTGAACAATATGCTGTGTTGCTGATAAGGCACTCATATGTTAGAATACATAAAATGTTTTTAAGCCCAGCTTTATTTTCTTAGAATAGTAACCTTTCTAGTTCAAATTTTGCTAGAGATTCTATTTTTTTTTTCATATTGTGTTTTGGCAATAAGCATTTCAACCATTTTAAATGCAGAAAGATTTGAAATGTCATTTTTAAAAATAGATTATACAAAATATAAACAATTACAGCATTGAAGTAATTATACACAACCGGCACTGCAAACAGATCCAGATCTTCAATGCAGTTCTGTATTCATAACTTTGCCTTGCATCTTTTATAAAGAAACATTGCACATGGAGACACTTTACAAGGAAGGCGTTGTCATGTCAGTAATTCCTTTATGGTACTTTACTATATTTTATTTAAAAGATATTTGCGAGAGAGTTGTCAGGTGAATGTATAGTTATTTAAAAGCATTTATCTGTGTATTCCAGTTGGCGAATCTGTGTGTGTGTGTGTTTGTATGTAATACCAGCTGTATTTTAAAGTCTAGGTAGCTGTTCAAATTATTACACCATACTGGTGTGGAGCGAAGTAAATTTTAGTATTTAACAACATTATGCATAAGCTCCAAGCAAGGAAAAAAAAAAAGAATTAATGCTGTTAGCATGACTGTTGTATCACAAGTGACCAAACCCATTAATACTGAAGTTAAATGATGTGCTATAGTCATAGCTATACTAGGGGAAATATCTAGCCAACAGCTTCCAACACTTTTGAATAGAAGAACTACTGGTTTTCAAATTTTTTATAGACCGCTGTGCCTCCATATCCTCAATCTTTATGAATAAATAAGAGCTGTAAATTAATGAACATATAATGTGTTCAAGAAATTCACACATAAATTTATGAGTATGTTGAAGAGTGTGTTTTTGTACTTAGAGCACCATCTACTGGAAGTCTGGGTTAATGAACATAGTTTTCCTATTTCTTGAGATCGAGGTATACTGTTTGGTAAAAATACTGTAGCAGGAATAACTATTAAGTGAAAAACAAAGCTTTCTTCATAGTTAAATTTTACACTGTTATAAAATATAAAAGGGAAACTAGAGTATTGCAGTGAATTTAAAATTTTGGAGACTTCAAAAAAAATTATCCACAAATAGATATCGTTAAATAATGCAAACTTGCGTATCTCATAAAAAATCTTTACACATACAGTTTTAAAGTATTTTTAGTAATATCATGGTAGCCATACACTGGGAAAAAATATTACTCTTCAAATTAAGAACAAAGCTTTATTCTGGACTGATCTTTTTACTATATATAGTGAAATAGTAACCCAAGGTTGTGATGTAACAAATATCTTTTTTTAAGACTTAAAGCCAGAATGTAGTTTTGCATCAGGAATCCTTCAGAAAATGAATTAAATGTAATTCAGAAAATGACAAATTTCAGTAAGCATAAAATATAAAAAATTGCAATATATCTGTAATTTTTAAAGAATAATTATAAAGAGCTTATCTGATAGCTTGCTGTCTGCATTTCCTTTTTCTATTGTGGGGTTTTTTTTATGCTTTGTTTTTGTTTGGTTGGTTGGTTTTTGTTTTTGTTTTGTTTCATTTTTTTCATTTCTGATTCCTATCCTACCATTGTTGTTCAAGAAAAAGTGGGGCCAAACAGTGGAACCTGCAGCATATGGGTTTAGGACAGCAGGAGATTGATTGCAGTGAGCATTGGTCAATTTATGCTCGGTCTGTGTAAGGCATTTATTGTGACTATGACAAACAAAAAATCAGGATGAGGGGGGAAGCAGTTGCCTTGCAAAACCTCTGAAGAATGCTGTGTGACATCATAATGAAATGTAGGAGACAAAGCAAATAAGAGTTATTCCATTTTATAGTTATTGGGTTAGCCATATACCTACTGCCTTGTATTACTGTTTCCTAAAAGATCATGTCTGGGCACTATTTCTTCTCTGACTTGGGGACTCATGCAGGTCAACTTCTCGAAAATCAGCTTTCATGGCTCAGTGACTTGCTTTAAAACCTTAAAATTATAAATAGCTTCCTTAAAGGGGTAATGTTCAGTTTAAACAGTTACCGTACAGCAGAGGTAACCGACACTCAGCTGCTAGTCTGTGTTTCTGCTGCTGTTTTCAACTGTGATATTACTTCAGATGTCTTGGAGTATAGCTCATGATATCATTAATTTATAAAGGATACGGTACTGAATTGCTGAGTCTAAATAAAAATCTCTATGGGGTGCTACTTCATTATTTTTTCTTTCTGAAAAGAAAACTGGAAGCTCTTTTGCGACTGACAGTGGATGAATTGATTGAGGTAAAGGAAGCCACCATTTGGCAAAAATTTAAAAGGATTTAAATACCTGCTGGAAAATTTGGAATAGCCCAAGTCATTTTGAGTTGTTTTTTTGTTGTTCTCTTATGTTTATAGTTCTAGTCGTTTTGGTTTTGGTTTGGTGTTTTTTTGTTTTTCATAAATTTCTAATACTGGTCCTTTGAGACATAATTATTCAAGTTTTATAGAAAAGTCTATCTTTGTGGAAATTTTGACCACACAGAAATGGAGGGTGGGGGTCTCAGATACCTGACCTGGAAATATATCCTTGTAAGACTACATATTGTTTGCAGATCCAAGTTCTATGCAAACTTCTTTGTGCTCATCTCTACCAAAGATCTCAAGACTGTTCAAGAGTGGGGGCAGACTTTTTAGTAGGGCCCATAGCAACAGGAAAAAGGGTAATGATTTTAAACTGAAAGAGGGTATATTTAGATTGGATATAAGGAAGAAATTTTTATGCTGAGGGTGGTGGAACACTGGCAGAGGTTGCCCAGAGGGGTGGTAGATACCCCATCCCTGGCAACATTTGAGGTCAGGTTGGACAGGGCTCTGAGCAACCTGATCTAGTTGAAGATGTCCCTGCTCATTGGAGGGGATTTGGACTAGATGACCTGTAAATGTCCCTTCCAAACCAAACTATTCTCTGATTCATCACTGTTTGCTTTATGGAGATGGGACAAAGTTTAGTTGAAAAATCAGACACTGAGAACATTTGACTGGCCGGAAAACTGCCTGTACAGCTTGTGACACAGAAATCAGTGGTTCCTCTATCTGAAGGACCATCTAAAGGGAAAGCTGTCTGACTGCAACTGGGAAGAAGAAGTATAGGAAGACATCAGCAATGGAAGAGTTAGCAAGAGATACAGAAACACAAAGGAAAAGTCTGATAAATAGAAAATGTCATGAAAATGAATAGATAGACCGTAGGAGAGAAAAAGGGGGCTCTGTACAATGGGAGAAAACAGGGACTGAGAAAAGTTCAAAGAAAATACTAGCTTAACCTCAGTAACCCACTCACACTGGAAGGGCAAAGAATCTCATTTAACATTTCTTAGGTTTCAGAATTCATTGTACTTTGAAAGAATACTTGATAAATTATTTAGACAGTTTCAACTGAGATTGGAAAAATCCCAGCCTGTCAGAAGCTAGGTTAAAAAAGGTTGGCGCTGTATAAATAATTTACTTCTTTGGGGAGGAAAAAAACATACAAATGCTAGCATCTAAAGTAAAGAAGCATTAAACCTGCTAAAGCTCACTAGCCAGACAGTGAATTTAAGCCAGCAGTCCAAACTGAGTGCTCTCATTTACAAGCAGAGGCTATGCCAAAGCTAAGTTATCAAAAGAAGGTCAACGTTAAAGATTCTACAATTCACTGCTTTTATATATTCAGCCTTTTAACACCATGGGCATACTCCCATTAAAAAAAAATGGTAAAACCCTCTTTTTTTCAGTGATTTCTCATAGTAACTAACTTAAGTAAAGCAAGCTTATCATATTGGTGTTGGTTTTTTTCTTAACTCATTAGTTTTATTTCTATAAAGCAGACACCCTCCAGCTGCATCATAGCAATCCACTGTTCTTAGCAGATACTTAGCATTGCAGTCAAAATTGCTTGACATTTCAAGGGAACTAGAGCAAGGGGCTTGTTTGTTTTTACATGGAATAATTATTTTTGTTGTGTTTGTTATATTACCTTTTTCAGACTAATCACCATAGTAACAGAGGAAAGGAATTTATATATATATATATTCTATTATGGCTTTTATTTCATTAAGTACAAGTGCAGAATTCGGTGACAGCAATGCCCTTCTGCTCCGACATACCAGCACTATGTAATATTCTGAGTAATGTCACTTGAGTAATATCAGATGTAGACTGAAGGCAAAAACTGTCCCCACTGCCAGTTTAGCTTTGCTGGCCATCGTGAGACAACGCTCCTCTCCAAAGACACTGTTCCATGAAGGGCTTTTGTCTTCCATTCCTCACTGAAGTCTGCAGAAAATGAGGTGACTCAGCAGCTCAGGAAGGATAAGGCCCAACATGCAGTCCTTATTTCTTACTTCTGTCTGCTACAAGAGTCTTCGGATAAATAACTAATCAACCTATCACTTAATTTTGTGTATGGTCAACACATTCAGTGGCAAGGATGAGGAACAATATTTCCAGAAGTTTGACCGACATGTGCCAGGACCATCTCAGATATGTGGCTAGCAAGAGAAAATAAATGCTATAGATCTGGTAGGTGATCTGCAGAAAGGAGGTTAGCTAGATCACAATACCTACAAATTATTTAGTGTGTGCCCATATATAAAACTGGAATTCCACTAGTGTGCCTCCTACGCAGTCCAATTAGCTCACTAGTCACAGCTAGGATATTTGCATCGCAAAGTTGCTGTGCAAAGTCTTGTCTTGATACTTGTCAGTAGAATTATTACGTGTTCCCTGAGAGAAGAAAATGTATTTAGACTTGATTTTCAAAGAATCACCACTGGGAGAGAGCATGCCAGGGCTGCACACCCTGTAATTTGCTGATGTGTGGGTGAGGTTGGGGGAAGCAGAGTCATGACTTTATTAATTGCTGAGAAACTTAAAAGCATACGGCCCACAGCATGACATCTACTGCAGGCATGGCTGTGACAGCCTTTTGCACCCCATAACTAGAAATGTAATACTTTCTATCTATCTTCAGTGTCCTCAGTATGTTTTTTTTTAACTAATTCATGTAATTTCATTCTGTAACGCTGAAGTGAAAAAAATGCCTTTGTTTTGACCTATTAGTCCCAACCACGCTTCAGTTCTCCAAAGCTCTAGTAATGATGTTCCTTCTTACATCTGGGGCAGCTAATCCCTGCCCTCCTCAGCCGTGGCCTAGGGACTCCTCTGGATGTTTCAGGGACTTTGGGCTGGGGCAGAACCATCATTTGTTGTCCTGATTCTTGTCAGCTCTGAGGCCTATATACAGCAAGGATACATCACTCACCGAAACAGGGTGTTCCTCAAACACTGGCTTTAATTTGGTACCTTTATGACTCTGTAGTAAATCTTTTAACTGGAAGAGCTTAATGAACATGTGATAATAAAGAAGTTGGCAGTTTTCTCATTAGCTTTTATGTTATTTTTTACATAACTAGTGGGCAGAATGTATAATAGATACATGTACAAGTTGTCTAGAAGTGCTATGGATGAAGAAAATTACCACCCTCAGTTTTAGCAGCAGTATAATTGATATGGTAAGTATGACAACAGCTTGTAATGTTAGATGGAGTTTGCAATGGGACTTAAATGGGAAACAAGAAAATCTCCCTATTTGAGAGACTTTTCAAAATAAAGTGGCAAATCCATGAGGAAAATATTGTCCTTGATGGAACTCCTCTGTTTTCAAAGAACAAGATAAGTTAGTTCAAACTTACTTCAAATTTGATTGACATTTTGTATGCTTGAATTAAAAAAAAAAAAAAAGAAAAAAAAAGAAAAAAGCAAACTTCAGAAAAATGAAGCCATTCCTGAATATATATTGTTGATCCCTTCCAAATGAGGCTTTATCCACTGTTTGTCATAGATCAAGGGGTTTATCAAGGTGTTATATATTTATTTGATAATTTTTTCCCAGCTTTTCCAATTGTAGCATAACAAATGGAGAAAAGTAAAGAGCATTAAATAATTGTAATAAAAACTAAGCAAAAAGAAATGGAGGATTAGTTTGCTTGTTAAATTTTATGTCATTCTTTGCTTTCAGAATTAGCTGCCTAATTAATATTTCTGCTCCTCACTTTTATTAACATAACTACCTGAGGGGAAAAAACACAAGGGGATAAATAACACCAAGGATAAAAAAAAAAATCAGTTTTATTTTGTCTTATATACAGTAATAGTCACTATATGGGAAATACTCATATAGCAAAAGAAGCAAAAACTCTTAAGCACCTCTGCCTTTTATTAAAGCCAATGCAGGCTGGAGAGCAGGCTCCCTGGCCGGTGTCTGCAGATCCTACCCCCCGGAGCATCCCATTGTGCTACTGGGGTACCCCTGCGAGAACAACTGAGATTGGAGATATGTGCAACTTTGGAATGAATTCTCTGCCTAAAAAGAGATGTAATGACACACGTTAGGTGAGAAGCGTAGATTTTAAACTGGTACAATATACTTCAGGTTCTTAATTACTTGTTGGTTGGCAGTAGGTGGTAAGGCACAGGAAGGAGATGGAAAGGCACTCTGGTGTGTGTTTACAGCCTGTTCCTACAAGGTGTCTCTCACAGGGTGGGTGTCAGGAAGCATCAGTTTATCTAAACTGATGTGGCCCATCACTAACCTGGCACAGCGCTGCCTTCCAGGCATCCCACTGGGGTCTGCTTCAGTGCCAGCACCCACAGATGCCAGAGCCTGAAATGGAAAAATGGGCACAACAACCATTTCAGAAACATGAAAGGTATAAAAAAGTATAATACTGGTTATTAAAGGAACTTGTCAGCACTTCGGGGCACCCCCAGCAGACTTGGAGATGTCTCCAGCAGGGTGCCAGCAACCGCTGCGGTTACCGGAGGCATAATCGCAGGGGCTGGGCTGGGGGAGGAGAATTCAAGCTGCATTTTGTTTCTGTTCTTGCATGGCTGCCTAACAATTACCGACTTCTATTGAGTCTCTCCCTGGCTGCTCCTTGCCCGTGTAGCGACGCGGGACGCGGCCCCCGGCACGCCCCGCCATTGTTGCAGGCCTGTTCTGCACGAGCAGTGCCAAGGAGCACTGTGCGGCCGGGCTGCTGCCCGCACGCCTGGCTGATGCTCCCCCGTTCCCCGCCGTTCCCATTTGCATCTCAATGCCAGAACTGGGCTCCATCTCACTGACACCAGGGTAATAATTGATTTCAGGCCTGAGTAAGTCCATGGATCTCGGGCTGAGTTTCTCCAGCTTTACGCTAACGTAACCGAGATCAGTTTGTGACCTCTATGTAGGACGGAACGTTATTATTAAGAGTTTGTCTTTTTGTGTTCACGAAGAGGCAAGGACACGCTACTGACAGTCATATGCTAATAAGATAAGGGAGCAAAAGATGACTGAGGAAAGAAGAAATACTTTTGAGTGTAAATCTTATAATTCCAAGACAAAGGTGAACAGTATTTAGATAGAGATGAATCTGACAAATATACTATATATAGATCTAAACTTTCATTCCCAAAATTTCAGAATGGTTTTTCCCTCAAGTTAAAAAAAGTACGTTATCCAAATAGTCACTTTTCTCCTTCTCTCATTGAACGTTATGCTTTCATGTGAACATGCTCACCTTACTTCACGGTAAGTCTTTGCTTTTTGTATTTTGAAAAAAAATTGAGTATTGTAGTATAACCTTGAAAATGAAATGCAACACTTTGGTAGTAATTTATTGATTTGTAGTTCTAATTCCTGTTGTAAACAAAAATAATTATTTGACATTTGAGATAAAACCAAAATTCTAGAATTTTTGTGAAAGAAACATACAGTTCCTGCCCACTGACCAAGCCTTCTTGTTCTGTGGCAATAGGTAGGCCTGCCTGTCCAGAATTTTTCCTTCAACTGTGTTGCATTGCCTTCAACTCCCATCTCATGGTGAGGATCCCCAAATCTTCCTGAGAATGGTACACCACATCCACCTGGAACTCTAGAGCTTGTTACATCATTACCTGCCTATGTAGAAAGTAGCTGGAGGAATATCAGAAAACCTAAGTATGTTATTTATCAGAAAACCTAAGTATGTTATTTGTTTTGGAAAGATGGACTGTAGTAAGCACAGTTCAGCACCAATGACATATTAAGATCCAACACCTCTATCCTTCCACTAAGGGAAAGAGGCAAAGTCCTACACCGTATCGCTCCAATCCCAGCTGTTGAGAATAGGAGATGGGCAGATGAACCACACCAAATTGCTTGTCTGCTTGCCAACGCACAGGCTGCCTTCCCTTTTGAAGTTCACCTACCAGTTTTTCACATTTCTGTTCCCCTTCCTATCATTACCCAGTTCTGTGACAACCTCTTATATAGATGCTGGCAAATGACAAACATGTCTAGGAAATACAATGTGAAACACAGATTATATATGCCTAGTTGCATAATGAATATCTAAAAAGAAAGCACATTTCTCAACAGAGTAGATTGTAAGAAATTCCTACAAAGTTAAACCCAGTCCTACAAAGTTCTGTCTTTCTGCTGCTTTTCACTCTTTTCCTTCCCGTGTTCTTTTTTTTTTTTTTAACTTTGTCATAAAGCTTTATTAGGTCAACACAGCAAGCCCAGCTCTCTACGCACTGGTTAGTAGCTGAGGCTATGCCTTTGATATTGGGAGTGGGATCTGACTTACTATATATGTCACTGAAGACTTTTTAAGGTACTATATTTTTTCAGCTAGTAAAAGAGACGATCCATACTTTTCAAAGAATGGACATGTTTTCCACACTCACACTTGCTCTTACTAGCTGACTGAAATGTAATTCAGACAGCGCTTGAGAAGAATTGACCTTCTAAAATCCCCACCATCCCTGCAGAGGTGCTTTGGTCCAGTTTTAAGTAGATGTTTCTGTTCCTTGTTTTGTTCATCTTTAAGGTGCTACTCATTTTAGTGCATCTTCTTTTGCAAATCCCAGAATAAAAAGAAATGTTGCAAGTGTACAAGTCAATGCTGTTTGAAGAGAATGTATTGTAAAATTATCTCTGCATCCTTTTTATACTATGAAAGTGCTGACAGCACTTTGATGTGGAAAGGATGAGATACAGTAATCTGAGGGGCTGCTATGAAAGGAACGACGTGCTTTAAGCTGGAACTATACAGAGAAACACAGAGAGTAATGACAGCTTCACACAACATCTAATTTGATTCCTTCTTTGCACCACAGTGGAATCATTAAACCACAGCCATCTGCTAATGAGCAGGGAGGCTTCTGAACCGAGGTCACCTTTCTCCCGTATTTTTTAAAATTCCCTGAACCTCAGTTATGAAACCATCAATTATCTCCCTTTTTTTCCCCACAACATTTTGTCTTTGGTGAATTTGCTGTCACATAGAAGTCAAATCAAGAAAGGGAAAAAATACTGCCTGCTTTTGCAATTAAAATTACTTCCAATTTGAAGTAGAAATTTCTTTTATAGATGGGGAAATTAGTTACAAATATCCCTCAAAAATAAAAAAGCAGACCTCATTTCCCACATACAGACTGCAACTAAATAAGATATGCAAAGCTGGAAAACTATAGTTTTAAGCAGGACTAACACTACATACGTGCTTGCAGATCATTGCTCTACCAGCAAGTGACTTGCTGTGTGGGATCCTATTTTGATATTGCTAATTCAAGTTGACAACTGTTGACTACAGTTGTCAAGGGCAAGAAATTTTAAGAGCAGCAGAACTATTTGCTGTACTGGGAAATGGAATGTCATACTCATTAATACACCGTTCAAGTTTCGTATTTGAGTGGGTTAATGCTAAAAAGAACAACTTTCCAGATAAAGGCAACTGCTGAATTTTGAATGCTAGAAAAAAATACAATTTATTTTTCTATCTGTGCATGTTAGATAGTGAAATATTTCCTAAAGCTCAAAAATTTGTCAGATTATTAATCAGAACAAAATAAATCCACTGAATTACAGAATCACAGAATCATTTAGGTTGGAAGAGACCCTTGGGATCATCGAGTC